>OX393552.1:61922673-62169911 GCA_947650365.1 Chamaelirium japonicum
TGTGAATAAAATTTCCCAATTTGATTCACACCCCAAAATTAAAATCACATACCCCACTTCTTAGGTTTCCTCTTCCTTTACCCATAATTTTTTTGGATGGCATGTATACCCTCCACTTACCCCGCCTCACACCTCACTCCCCACCTCCAACCCTTACCCCATCCCATACCCCACCGGTATCCCCTCCTTTATACCCATATCCTCACTTCCTTGTACTCCATTGCTGGAGGCCCGGAGCAACCACTACCTTCCTTTCTCCTCCTTCCCCTTCCCCAATCGTTGCCATGTCCAGTTCCCAAGGCGATGGAAAAGGTGGATGAGTGGGGAAGGTGACAATTGATTTGGTGATGGGGAAGGAGAAGGAGGGAAGGGGAGGCAACAGTGGCTCCGATGCGGAGGAGGAGGGGTGGGAAGGAGAGGAAGGAGAGAAGTAGATGGGTGTATGAAAGATAGGAATGTGGTGTTGGGGGAGGGCAAACATGGCATTAAAAAGATAAATGGGGTGGAAACCAAAGAAGCAATGAGAAGTGGGGTAAACTCATCAATTTCAGGGTGCCAATAAAATTACCCTATAATCTTCCCTCACCTGTATTACAGTCAAGAATCGTTTTTCCATCCTAAACTGCACAAGTACCCTCTCTCGATAGCCGAGACGAGCCCGCTAGCTCTGCAGATCCTTTGGATCCCGACCCGCGGGGGAGGAAGCATCGGCCCCAGGGTCGCGAAACCCTAACCCTAGCAGAAGGTATCGGCTCTTCATCATAAGGTACGATCTCGTCAGAGAAATCTGCATCTTTCTCATCCAATTTCAGTTGCAGATCGATCCGTCGATCGATCCTCTCGCGCTCAAGAATCGTTTTTCCTCCCAATCCAACTGATTGGGAAATTCTAACTACATGGATCGATCAATCTTAGTGTAAATTAGCCGTTTGATGGATTTCCTTTGCTTAATTTGTAGAATTCCCCAGTTTTCTGGTTAGATTCTCTTCTGCACATTTTGTTTTAAAATTTTAATACTTAAATATGTAGCTACTGATTGCCATCATCGATGCAGGAGGGCGATGGACGGAGCTAAGGCAGTCCTGTTGGCTGTTGTGTTTATAGCAGCACAAATGCCACGCGTGTTGGCCTCGCCGACGACGGCTCCTGCATTTTTGTGGTCTCCTCACCATCATGGGTATTGTTTCTTCTTTATGTAGTTCTGCTATCTTTTTTTTTTCCGCCGCGTTAGGGGGATATTCAACTAGCCATAGTTGTGCACACGTAGCAATATCACGAGGTTCATATAGATTACTCAGCCTCTCGATGGTTATTGATGAGTTGATGCCATTGTTTAGGAAGTCATACATGAGGTCCGCCCTTGCCTTGCGCCTCAGGGGTCAAGGTGAGTTTACTGTAAGACAATGCCTTGTGCTGTGGACATGCCTTGATTTATGCCTGTTTGGCTTACACACACATTAAGCTTTGTTCATGTTCGTAATCGATGGAGTGTATGTTTTATCCATCATTAGTTGATGATGTTGGAAAATTACAAGCAAGGTTATGAAACCAAAGAGGCCAACCTTTTAGTTTCTTTCTGTTTTTCTTCAATAGCCTGACTGAACACGATCGCAGGGGTGGTATGGCGAAGGCCCATACCCTCCAACATCACTATTGATGTCTTTTCTGACATGATCATGATCTTTTCTGTAATGGATATATCGGAAGGGGGAGTACTGCAAGGGAAATGACATTCCTACTTCTGAGTCAATGCCTATTATTATTAATGTTTCCACTGAGGAATAAGAAATCGTATTCAACACCTCCCGCAACTGAGGATGCCTTCTCTTTTCACCCAGGTTAGGATGTGTTATAAATATTTTTTTCAACTCAAACGGATGTGTATAGTCCTTTCGAAACTTAAAAGAAGAAAAAATTAGAAAGCCATTTTAGAAGTTTCAAACCAAACCCCCAAAGTTCTCACTTTTTCTATATCGAATCATATCATTTATCATACAAATTGTATCGTCTATCACATTGTATGGTAAAAATTGATACGCACGATCATATTCGTTTCGTATTGTTTTCTCATGTATTGTATCGTATCGTATATCACATATAATATTGTGTATCGTAAGATACTAACAATCATGATTAGGAGATTTCAATTTAAATCTGGGTAAAATATTGGGGTTTCGGTCGAAATGGGGATGCCTTGGTCGAAATCTGCCAACATTTAAAGGCCTCAGCCCCACTAAAACTAGCCCATAGGTTTCACAAAATCCGTGGACTAGTTTCAGTCAGAATTGTCAAAATGGTAATGACATGACGAAACTTCGACAGAGTGCACAACGAAAGCAGGGGACAACACATGACTTTGGTGGCCCCCCACCGTTTCGGTCCGAATCTCAACGAAATGGACAAAATGGCCACGAAACGATGGAACTTCGACGAAGTGGACAATAAAACCGAGGGACAACACGTGGTTTTAATGGCCCCCCACTTTTTTCCGTTGAAATCTCGACGAAATGCCCCTGAAATCCCGAAACTTTGTTAAAATCTAAATGGGTCCAGGTTTCGAACACTTTTTTTCGTGGTCGTAATCGAAATATTTCGATAAAATTTAGATATTTCGATCGAAATTTTAAACCATGTTTGAAATTTTAAACCATGTTCCATTGGGGGGTTGCAATTGTTGCACGTAATATTTGTTACCTAAACACCATATCCTTAATAAAGAAATTTAGGAGTTTGACATGTATCCCCACTAGTGAATGCCCGTGCTGATTGGCACGGACGCCTTCGGTGCGACCCCCCCGCCCCAACCCCCCCAACGCGGAAGAAAGGGAGAAAGGGGGAAAAAAGAGACTATGCATGGTACCATAATTTGCATTAGGTATCAGAAACTATACATGGTACCATAATTTGTATTTGGTACCAGAAACTATACATGGTAATAGAATTTGCATTAGGTACCAGAAACTATACATGGTATCAGAATTTGCATTCGGCACCATAAACTATGCATGGTACCAGAATTTGCATTAGGTACCAGAAACTATACATGGTATCAGAAGTTACATTCGGTACCAGAAACTATACATGATACCAGAATTTGTATTAGGTATTAGAAACTATACATGGTACCAGAATTTTCATTTGATACCAGAAACTATGCATGATATCAGAATTTACATTAGGTACCAGAAACTATACACGGTGTCAGAATTTGCATTAGCTATCAGAAACTATGCATGGTACTAGAATTTGCATTTAGTACCAAAAACTATACATGGTACCAGAACCTATACATGGTGTCAAAATTTGCATTAGGTATCAGAAACTATGCATGGTACCATAATTTGCATTAGATACCAGAAACTATATATGATACCAGAATTTGTATTTAATACAAGAAACTATACATAGTACCAGAAACTATACATGA
Source organism: Chamaelirium japonicum (assembly GCA_947650365.1). Taxonomy (NCBI): domain Eukaryota; kingdom Viridiplantae; phylum Streptophyta; class Magnoliopsida; order Liliales; family Melanthiaceae; genus Chamaelirium; species Chamaelirium japonicum. The sequence goes on from OX393552.1 coordinate 61,926,101, forward strand.
TACCAGAATTTGCATTAGGTACCAGAAATTATGCAAGGTACCAGAATTTGCATTAGGTACCAAAAACTATACATGGTACCTATGCTACTAAAGTCGGGACTAGTCGGCGACTAGTCCCCGACTAGTCCCTGGGCGGCATTTTGCCGATCGATTGATTTCGATTCCGTCATTGCTGGGCGGAATCCCGACTAGTCCCCGACTAGACCCGACTAGCCTGACTAGTCCCCGACTAACGACTGCCGACTAGTCCCCAGGCAGTATTCTGTAGGCAAATTTTTTTTTTGAAAGGAGTCTGCGCAAGCAATTTTGTTTGGATTTTTTTACATTGGCTCAAAGTCTTGAGTCACAAGACTCACACCAATGGCTCGTCCTTGTAATCATTTGTTGAGCACCTGCCACCTGAGAATCTCAGATAAAAACATAGAAAAATAATTAGTTTATTTGTTGATATCCATATAACCCTATAACCAAAATTGGGGTTGTTCACTGATTAAACAGCATCAAACAAATATTGTGATGAATTCTTAGTTCTGAGTCTTTTGACATGGGCATGAAGCCAATACAACTGTGTTATGTTAGACTGTTATTTATGCATTTATACCCATGCTGTGAAGTGTGAAGGTATGTATTGTTATTAACCAACTAATATCATATACTTATTGACATTTATGTTAGTTCATATATCATATATGTTTAGGGAGGGGGGCAGGGGTTAGAATAAGTTTTGGCCGACTAGTCCCGAATTAGTCCCGACTAGTTCTAGTCGGCCCTTGGCCGATTAGGGCCGACTACCGACTTTGACTGCATAGCATTGTACCATAATTTGCATTAGGTACTAGAAACTATATATGGTACTGGAATTTGCATTTGATACCAAAAACTATGCATGGTATCAGAATTTACATAGGTACCATAAACTATGCATGTACCATAACATACTTTAGGTACCAGAAACTATACATGGTACCAGAATTTGCATTCTGTACCAGAAACTATACATGGTACCATAATTTATATTAGGTACCAGAAACTATGCATGGTACCAGAAACTATACATAGTGTCAGAATTTGCATTAAATATTAAAAACTATGCATAATACCAGAATTTGCAAATTTTGGCATCATGTATAGTTTCTGGTACTATGCATAGTTTTTGGTACCAAATGTAAATTCTGGTACAATGCATAGTTTCTGGTACCAAATGAAAATTCTGGTACCATGCATAGTTTCTGATACCTAATGCAAATTCTGCCACCATGTATAGTTTTTGGTACCTAATATAAATTTTGGTACCATTCATAGTTTCTGGTACCTAATGCAAATTCTGGTACCATGCATAGTTTCTGATACCTAATGTAAATTCTGGCACCTTGATAGTTTCTGTTACCTAATGCAAATTTTGGTATCATGTATAGTTTCTTGTACCTAGTGCAAATTTTGGTACTATGCATAGTTTCTGATACCTAATACAAATTCTGGCAACATGTATAGTTTCTGGTATCTAATGTAAATTCTGATACTATGCATAGTTTCTGTATCAAGTGCAAATTCTAGTACCATGTATAGTTTCTGGTACATAATAGAAATTTGGCACCTAATGCATAGTTTCTGGTACTAAATGCAAATTCTGGTACCAAATTCAAATTCTGGTATCATGTATAGTTTTTGGTACCAAATACAAATTCTGATACCATGCATAGTTACTGATACCAAATGCAAATTCTGGTACCATGCATAGTTTCTGGTATCTAATGCAAATTTTGGTATCATGCATAGTTTTAATATCTAATACAAATTATGACACCATGTATAGTTTCTGGTACCTAATGTAAATTCTAATACCATGCATAGTTTCTGATACCAAATGCCAATTCTGGTACCATATATAGTTTCTGGTACGTAATATAAATTCTGATACCATGTATAGTTTTTGGTACGTAATGCAAATTCTGGCACCATGTATAGTTTATTGTACCTAATGTAAATTGAGGTACCATGCATAGCTTCTGGTACTTAATGCAAATTCTGGTACCATACATTGTTTCTCATACCTAATACAAATTCTGGCACCATTTATAGTTTCTGGTATCTAATGTAAATTCTATTACCATGTATAGTTTCTGGTACCAAATGCAAATTCTGGTCAGTGTAGTCAAGGCGTTAAGGCGAACTCAAGGCGCTCAACCTTACTAGCGCCTGAGGCGAGAGGCGAGTTGAGCGCCTGATTGAAATAAGGTGTGCAATATATATATATATATATATATATATATATATATATATATATATATATAAGCACATACACACATACAAAAACACAAACACACACATACACATGCACCATAAAATAACTAGTTGAAACAAATTCACATAATCATATAGCATGTGTCATCAAACATCAATAAAACTTTCATCATCAAGTTCTATAATTTATACCATCCTCATCTTTAAAACTATAAATCTAAATAATATGATTGGGATCTAGGTCTTGATGTCTGTAGGTAAGATGAAAAAAAATATGAATTGAAGATATGAAGTAAACATATAAAGAATTATGACACAATACAACTTAATCAAAATCTTTATTAAAAAACTAAGAGAATAGAGTTTTGATGGACAACGTTATACTTACTTCGTGACGGACGCTGAAGGTGGCCCCAAAGTTTAAACCCTAACCTGCCCGATCGCCATGAGTTCTTTTTTATCTCGCTCAATCGCGTGGAAGATTTGAATCCACAGGGATCCTCTGAGGTTATAAATTCATAAGATCAGATAGATTAAAGCTAAAATTGAATCACAACTGTCCGTTACACCCAACCCAACTAGTGAATCACACTCAGCCCCAAATGTTATGTGAAATGACGGTTGTGAATCAGTTTGGCTTCAACCTAAATCGTCATTTAAATGAGGCGGGCGCCTCGACCGCCTCACGCCTCGACCGTCTCAGGGTGTAAGGCGGGTGCCTCAGGGTGACTTATATACCTGCTCTCGCCTCAATCCAGGCGAGGCGCTCTTACCTCGCCTCGTCTCGCCTCTCGTCTTAGGCGGGCGCCTCGGCTCGCTTTAACTACACTGATTCTGGTACCATATATAATTTCTGTTACGAAATGTAAATTCTGGTATCATATATAGTTTCTAGTACCAAATGCAGATTCTGGTACATGCATAGTTTATGATATCTAAGCAAACTCTGGCACCATGTATAGTTTCTGGTATCTAATGTAAATTCTGGTACCATGCATAGTTTCTGGTACCAAATGCAAATTATGGTACCATATATAGTTTCTGGTACCTAATGCAAATTCTAGCACCTAATGCATAGTTTCTGGTAACAAATGCAAATTCTAGTATCATGTATAATTTCTGTATCAAATGCAAATTCTGGTATCATATATAGTTTCTGATACCAAATGCAAGTTATTGTATCATGCATAGTTTCTGGTAACTAATACAAATTCTGGTACCATGCATAGTTTTTAATACCTAATTCAAATTCTGCCACCATGTATAGTTTCTGGTACCTAATGTAAATTCTGGTACCATGCATAATTTCTGGTACCTAATTCAAATTCTAGTAACAAGCATAGTTTCGATACCTAATGCAAATTTTGACACCATGTATAGTTTCTGTTCCCTAATGTAAATTCTGGTACCATGTATAGTTTCTGGTACCAAATGCAAATTCTGGTACCATGCATTGTTTCTAGTACTAGAATTTGTATTAGGTACCAAAAACTATGCATGGTACCAGAAACTATACATGGTACGAGAATTTGTATTAGGCATCAGAAATTATACATGATACCAGAATTTGTATATGATACCAGAAACTATGCATGGTAACAGAATTTACATTAGGTACCAGAAACTATGCATGTGCCATAACATACATTAGGTACCGGAAACTATACATGGTACCATAATTTGCATTAGGTACCAAAAACTATGCATGGTACCAGAATTTGCATTAGGTACCATAAACTATACATGGTAACAGAAACTATACATGGTGCCAGAATTTGCATTAGGTATCAGAAACTGTGCATGGTACCAAAAACTATACATGGTACCAGAAATTATACATAGTGCCTGAATTTACATTAGGTATCAGAAACTATGTATGGTACCAGAATTTGCATTAGGTAACAGAAACTATACATGGTATCAGAATTTGCATTTGGTACCAGAAACTATGTATGGTATCAAAATTTGCATTAGGTACCAGAAACTATACATGGCACGAGAATTTGTATTAGGTATCAGAAACTATGCATGGTACCAGAATTTGCATTAGGTACTAGAAACTTTGCATGAATCCAGAATTTGCATTAGGTATCAGAAACTATGCATAGTATCAGAATTTACATTATGTATCAGAAGTTATATATGGTACCAGAATTTGCATTTGGTGTCAGAAACTATACATGGTACCAGAATTTACACTAGGTATCAGAAACTATGCATGGTATATTATACCATAACATACATTAGGAACCAGAAACTATGTATGGTACCAGATTTGCATTAGGTACCAGAAACTATAAATGGTATCAGAATTTACATTAGGTACCAGAAACTATACATAGTTTCAGAATTTGTATTTGGTACCAGAAACTATGCATGGTACCAAAATTTACATTAGGTACCAGAAACTATATATCGTGGAATAATTTGCATTTTGTTTCAGAAACTATACATGGTATCAGAATTTGCATAAGGTACCAGAAACTATACATGGTACCAGAATTTACATTTTATACCAGAAATTATGCATGGTACCAGAATTTACATTAGGTGCCAAAAACTATGCATATACCATAACATATATTAGGTATCAGAAACTATGCATGATGCCAAAATTTGCATTATGTATCAGAAAATATGCATGGTACCAGAATTTACATTTGGTACCAGAAACTATACATGGTGCCAGAATTTGCATTAGGTATCAGAAACTACTCATGGTACTAGAAAGTTACATGGTACCAGAATTTGCATTTGATACCAGAAACTATGCATGGTACCAGAATTTGAATTAAGTATCAGAAATTATGCATGGTACCAGAATTTGCATTAGGTATCAGAAACTATACATGGTGTCACAATTTGCATTCGGTACCAGAAACTATACATGGTGCCAGAATTTGCATTATGTATCAGAAACTATGAATGGTATCAGAATTTACATTAGGTACCAGAAACTATACATGGTACCAGAATTTGCATTTGGTGCCAGAAATTATACATGGTACCAGAATTTTAATTAGGTACCATATGTTCGGGCCGGGCCTGGTCGGGCCTTTGACCGAGCAGGTGCGGATTCAGACCGTTGACTTTCGGGCCGGGTTCGGACCGATGGGCTTTTTTTACACCCCCAATCCCATCTCTCTTTCCTATTTTCTCTCTCTAAGTTTGTCTCTCCCTTTCTATCTCTCTTTCCTTACCTGTCCGAAACTTGTTAAAGTTTGTCTGTTGTGTTGTCCAACTTCTGAAACGATTTTTAGAAAGTGTAATGCTATTTGAACAACCTCCGTCGACAAAAACTTCGACAAACCGGACCCATGCCCTGCTTGCGGGATCAGCTTGGTGCCATCATATTCATTCATGGGTCGACATTGGAAGGTAATGCTTCCCTATATCCTGCGTACCATACAACCTCGGGGCCCACTACTCCATGTCTCTTGAATCGCAATGGGCCCCGCGGTTGTATAGCACACAGGATATGGTGAAAATTTTCCTATTGATTCAGGGCGGTGAACAAAGACGTTCTACCGCTGTCCCTCTCGATCTTCTACCCAAAGCCTTGTGGTTCGCCCGATGAATCCGACCGGCCCGGATCCTAGATGAGCTGCCGCCAGGAGTCCAGCCACCGATGCTCGCCGCCGCTCGCTGCTTCTGTCGGGTCCGTGCTGTTCGCGGACAACCTGAAGGGCGTCCTCCTCGCCGTTACCTCCCGCGCCTTCATCAGCGTCAGCTTCATCTTCAAGAAGAAGGACCTCAAGCACCGGATTTGACTAATTGCGGGAGGCCGACGCCGCCGGGTCCGTGCTGTTCATGGACAACCCGAAGGGCGTCCTCCTCATCGTCACCTCCAGCGCCTTCATCGGTGCCAGCTTCATCTTCAAGGAGAAGGGTCTCAAGCGTGCCGAATCTGACTAACGGTGGGATGCTGTTTACGGACAACCTAAAAGGTGTCCTCGCCGTCACCTCCATTGCCTTCATTGGCGCTAGCTTCATCTTCAAGATGCTGGATTTTTGATCTGTAAGGTGTCAGAGGGTATGGTTATCTCGTGGAGCGAGAGCCGGGGAGAGAGATACGGAGAGAGAGAGATACGGGGAGAGAGATACGGGAAAAGAGAGATCAGGGGAAGAAAAGAGGGAACGGCTGTGATCGCGAGAGCGTTTTGTCTAGTCAGTATTTGGTTCCATTTTGTCTAGTCAGCACAAAACCACTGTACCTTATTATATATATATATATATATATATATATATATATAGAGAGAGAGAGAGAGAGAGGTATGCTTGGTTGCGCTGTGCGCTGCGCACACGGGCCGTCCGATCTGGGCGATCAAACGGCCCGGCCTGATTCCCGCTCCCGCTCCTGCACCGCACACCCTGCACCGCACCGCACACCCGATCCCGCACCGAACATGAACCGTCTGATCGTGTTTTGATTGAAGATCGAGCGGCCGCTACACATTTCGCTGTTACTGTAGCGGCTACAGTAACAGCGAAAAGTGTTTCTGGCCACTCGATTCCCATCAAACTCTTCGATCGAATGGCCATAAACACTTTTCGCTGTTACTGTAGCCGCTACAGTAACAGCGAAATGTGTAGCGGCCGCTCGATCTCCAATCAAAACACGATCAGACGGTTCATGTTCGGTGCGGGATCGGGTGTGCGGTGCGGTGCAGGGTGTGCGGGAGCGGGAGCGGGAGCGGGAATCAGGCCGGGCCGTTTGATCGCCCGGATCGGACGGCCCGTATGCGCATCGCACATGTGGTTCGGCAGCGCACAGCGCAACCAAGCATACCTCTCTATATATATATATATATATATATATATAGAGAGAGAGAGAGAGAGAGAGAGAGAAATGCTATAATGCAGCATGCGGTAAGTGCGGCACTTACCACATGCCGTCTGATGCACCGCTGCGTGCATGCGATGCACGCAGCGCGTACATCAGACGGCTGCGGTGCCGCACGTACCGCATGCCGCAGCATAGCAAGCCCCTATATATATATGTATTTAGTAGTTCTTCCATGATTTATATATCACAAGACTTGGATCTTAAACGACTGATTTAGGCCCGAATCGAGCAAATGTTCCCAAACTTTTGATTCTTTTTCTTCTAGTTTTTAATATTTTGGCCGAACCGGCCAAATCCAAACCTGAATCAGAAACCGAACTTGTTTCTTTTTGCTTGATCTGAACCAAAATCCGGGGCCTTTGCTTGTACTCATCATTTAGCCCTCTTTTGTGTGTGTGTGTGTGTGTGTGAGAGAGAGAGAGAGAGAGAGACTACTGCTCAATTTTTTGACTAGGATACGTACAATTTCAAGTTTTAGGGACTACTGTTCACTGATTGGCTTGGATTTAAATGTCGGGATGGATCAGTCAGTGGCCTATACAGGTTAGCTCAAATCTAATTGAATGAAGTTCTAATTAGGCTACAAAATAATTTGAGCGTTTGGAATGAGGGTATTATACATGTCAATTTGTCCTATGACTCCAATTCCAACATGGTCCATCCCCTGACCAATTTCTGTCTCTAGAAGTCTTACGTGTCAGGTCAGTTTGGTCTCCATATCTATTACCTAACCCCCTTGACCAGTTCAGGTTGCAGTAGGTGGTGTTGAGTTCAGTAGATTGGGTCCAATTAGGTTGTGGCAGGGTTCTATGGAGGTTGGATTGGTTTTGGTTTGTGCTGGTTCAAGTATAGCAGTCTAGGTGGTTGGGTTAGTGGGGTCTGCATATTGCGGGGTTTAATGACCGGTCTTTGCAAAATGAATGATGCCAACTACATAGAGGCTATAGAGCAACGTGTGTGATTTTACTTCGCCCATTTTTTGTACGAATCTGATTCTTGTTATCAAATTCTTCTTGTCACAATCATTTTTAACTTTTAATACCATTTTAAAAAAAGAATTTACTAGCACCTGTGCACGACAATTTCATGCTTCCATTACAAGTTCTGGTTGAGGTTTACGCGTCTGTACCTATGATGTTTCCAATGCGCATGTTCCTTCGTATTTGGTTCCTTTAATGGTTTGTAAAAGGAACAATAGTTCAATTAGTAACAATATTAGCTATGTGCTCTGCAGATCATCACGTTATGGCGTTAAAGATGTCGTTGACTACCGAACGATATCCCCAAAGGACTTGGCTAAATCTGTTCTTGCTGATGGGGGTTGGTCGAACTTAGTGGTAATTTATTCGTTTAGGGACTGGATACTGCTTCTCTACTTTCAATTCGCCTGCTATCTTTGCTTTGCTAATTAATTGTAAGCAGATACTGAAATGCTTATTGTGGAATTTTCTGTATCTGATGTTGGCCATGGTTTCTCTAGTGTTCTGGGGAGAGCCTTGAGCAGAATGTGGATATTGCACTCGTTTTTGTTGGGAAAAAGGTAATGGACTTCAGTTGCTTTACATGCGTTAGTTTCCAGTACATGACAAAATGTTTATTACTCGACAACTATTTTGATCACCCACTGTTGTGATTATTGCTGCAGATGTTAAAATCCTTGCTCTAATGACAACATTCTGTTACCCAGATACCATGAATTTATAAGTTTCTGATGAATTACAGAACTATAAACAATTTCATAAGCCGGCTTCATACATTAGCCATACACTAGTAGTTTAATTCTCAGCTCCGAGGCAATAGTTTTATTCATTGTTCAAAAACTCGAAACTCGGACTCGACTTGGAAAGTAGCCGAGTCGAGTAAACTCGGTCTGACTCGGTTGAGTCTTATCCAAACTCGATCAAATAACTTGATCCGGCTGAGTCGAGTTGACTCGATCTGTGACGACCAAGATCCAATAGGCCAAGAGCCAAGAGTCAAGAGCCAAGACTCCTGAGGCTATGATACCAAGATGGATGAGGTGAGGTGAGGTGTCCAAGGCTGCTGAGTTAGTCCCACATTACCTGGAGAGAAGGAGATCATGAGCTACTTATATAATTTCCCCTCTCAAACATCGAAGCATTTTAAAACCATGTGTCCTGCGCATGGGCGGATCCATGAGTTGGCTCGGCCGGGCTATAGCCCGGCCGAGTTTTGAGAAAGCTCCTGTAACCCCAGCTCAGTCTAGCCCTCCTCCTCCGCTCACAGTCAGTCAGGCCCAGTCCATAGCCCGCCGTTAAAAAAAAAAGGGGTTATTTTGACTTTGCCCCCAAAATTTTGCCTTTAATTAGACTTTACACCCCATATTTCATTAATTAGACTTTACCCCCAAAACTAACTGTTTCGTCAGCTCACCCCCCAAAACTTTATTTCTTTTCCGTAAGCTCACCCTTTCTCTAATTCTCTTAGATGGTGGGCTGACGAAACAGTTAGTTTTGGGGGGTAAAGTCTAATTAATGAAAATATGGGGGATAAAGTCTAATTCAAGGCAGAATTTGGGGGGCAAAGTCAAAATAAAAAAAATAAAAAAAAAACACACACAGTAGCGGTGGTGCCCCTTGTCTTTTTGTGGAGAGGCCACATCAAAAATCCTTAACGGATCTCTCTCTCTCTCTCTCTCTCTCTCTCTCTCTCTCTCTCTCTTTGTGTGTGTGTGTGTGGTGGCAAAGAGGAGGCGCGACGGATATAGAGGCCGGACCACCAAAGCGAGGAGGGGTAGCCGACGACGACTTGGTGGACTTGGTGCCTAGTGGTGTTGCTCGACGGCGTCAGTGCTGCTCGGAGAGAATCCCCAAGTAAAATGTAAGCTTTTGTATGAAACCTTCGGCAGCTCATCATTTTAATTGCTAAATTAGGGAAAACAGAAAGTGAACAAATGAAGAAATAATCAAAGGAATCCATTTTTTCAAATACAATTATGCATAACATTTTGTTGCCTTAAGATCTTTCGAGCCTAATATCTCATTAACTTATTATACTCATATCGTTGATTTTCACTTAACAAATTTTGCGCAGTATTTTTTTACTGTATATAGTAAATACTTCATTGTTAAAAAAATTAGTTTAGTTTCAGCCCAGTCCAAAAAAAATTTCTAGCTACGCCCCTGGTCCTGCGGATTTCGTAAGAACTCCGTAGTTAAGTGTGCTCGGACAAGAGTAGTACTGGGTGACCCCAAGGAAAGTCCTCGTGCGGGCACGGGTAAAACGGATAATATCTTGTGTGTTTGGGGCGGATGTTACAAAATGATATCAGAGCCAGTTCTCCTCGTAGGGGGGGGGGGGGGGGGGAGGGATTTAACCCTACATGTGGATGTGTAGCCCTTAAGAGGGGTGGATTGTGATGATCAAGATCCAATCGGCCAAGAGCCAAGACTCCTGAGGTTGTGATGTTAAGATGGATGAGGTGAGGTGTCCAAGCACACTGAGTTAGTCCCACATCGTTTGGAGAGAAGGAGATTCTGAGCTACTTATATAATTTCATCTCTCAAACATAGAAGACGCGTTTTAAAACTGTGCACCACTATGGATTTCGTAAGAATTCCATAGTTAAGTGTGCTCGGGCGAGAGTAGTACTAGGATGGGTGACCCATTGGGCAGTTCTCGTGTGGGCACAGACAAAGTGAATAATATCTTGTGTGTTTGGGGCAGATGTTACACGATCCGACTCGGGCGAGTTTTAAAACATTGGTTTTATTGAAAAATTCACATAGCGGCATCTCATGTCGCTTCAGAGAACTATTTGTTTCTCGTTGACGAGTTGACAGTCCATTCTCTATCATGTAACTTGTACCGTGTTGGGGTAAGCTTTTGTGGCCCTCGCCCTACATGGCTCACTGCTCTGTAAGCCCCACGTCGTGGCAAGCCAAAGGGAGAGAAACCACGTGGGGGTGTGCGGCGTTCTCTCTCTCAATAACATGGTAAAATAGCGGATGCCACAATGCTGTTGAGCCATTGGCTTACCCCCAACCACTCTGCCAAACAAGCAAATACATAAAAGCAGGGCCCGCTCAAGTTAAAAGCAGTAGCCGCGAACCAAATCCGCTAAGCCAAACACACCCTTAAAGATCGAAGCTGTATTTGGTGAATGTATGGTCGCCGTCGGTTTGACAAATGTTCTCTGCATGGGTATGTTTCTGGCTAACGTTGTTTTGTCTTCTGTTGTAGTTGGAATCATCGGATATCTCAAAAACCAAACATCTGGATCCAGCTCTATTAGACTTGCTGAAGGTAATGAAAGTTGCTTCAGTTGGATCACTTATTTGCACACATAATGTTGCACATACTTTGTGTTGTCTTAAAGTTTCGCATTTGCATCTCTCTGCTTTTAACCAGGTCTCATTCACAAGCTCCAATTTTTCCATGGCATTCCCGTATGTTGCCTTACCAGACGAGAAGGAGCCATTGGAAAATTCATTGATTTCAGGATTTGTTGATAATTGTGGGCATGGTGTTGGAGCGAACCGTATTGCTTACGTGGAATCTTGTTCTGTTGATCGTGAAGACCTTAAGAAACTTAAAGGCCTGCATTCCCTCCTGGTAATTCAATTCATGAGATTTTTCAGTTTTACACTGTTTTGTGACTTTTGTCGGTTCAAGTAAAAAATCCAATGCTGAAATTGGAAAAATAAAACCAGGACTTTGTGGGTTCAAAGATGGAAGCAGGGACAAGCAAGCAGACAGATCTGATTGTTTTTTGCAGTGACGACTCCGAGGAATTAGACCATGTTCAGTCAGAAGGTATGGTGGCCTCATGAAAATCATGTATCGATCTTCCAGATATGCTCCAGTATTTTAGGCAATGTTTAATGTAAATTTAATGTAATTTGCAGGAGAGATCTTATCTGAACTTATCAATTTTCTCGAGCAATCTGGTGCTACATATACAGTTCTTTACGCTTCTGATCTGTACCGGTCACTTCAACACACTTCTCACCTGGCGATAAGGAGATTTATTGCAGAAACCTCTAGCAATACATCAGCTAATTCCACCCTTTGTGATGGAGTTTGCCAACTTAAATCATCACTTCTTGAAGGGCTCTTTGTTGTAAGTTACTCTCCTATTTTTTCCTCCCTTTTTTTTTTTTTTTTTTCTGGTATCGATTGTTTGATTTGTCTCATTTCAAATAAGGAAAAATTACAAAAACCTCCCGAGCTATACACCTCATTTCATATAGGTCCCTCAACTCTTTTTTTTGAACAATTTGAACCCTGAACTATTCCCCGTGACCTGTCTGCATTTAGCCCCCTCTGTCAACTTTTATTCCTAAAATACCCCTGTCCTAGTAAGCATAAATTAAATATTTTAAATATCATTTGAGTCTCATTGGAAATTGATAAGGGTATTTTCGGGATAAAACGTTGACGGAGGGGGACTAAATACATATAGATCATAAGTTAGGGTTCAAATCATTCAAAACAAAAGTTGCGGGATCAATATGAAATGAGGTGTATAGTTCCGGGGAGTTTTTTGTAATTTGCCCTTCAAATAATTGTTATTAGCGATACCCAACTCTTTTGTCAGAAAGTTCAAATCCTGATAATAATCTGGCAATTATGTCCGATCGTTGACATTGCCTGAGCTCACTTCTTTCAGGGGATCGTGCTGCTGATAATATTAATATCAGGATTATGCTGCATGATGGGAATCGACACCCCGAGGAGATTTGAGGCCCCGCAGGAGTTGTGATATGTTTCGAAGATGACACCTTGCAACATCAGGATGGCACTTTTAGACACTGCGCTTGTGGGCATTGCAGTTGGAATGGGTCTGAAATGCGAACTAATATCATATGTTTTATCCTGTAAGATGCTCTCTGTTCTCTCTTGAGGAACCCACTTTGCTATGAGGAAGCTGTGTTGTTGATTGTAGTTAGCATTCATCTACCTTGCAGGGTCCATCTCATCTTTGAATGAGGTTGTACTTATTGTACTGCTGGTTTCAATTTCCGTTGGCAATCGTTGTGCTGATTAATTCTCATTTGGCTTGGATTTTGGGAAGCAGAATTCAATTGTTTTGGGGGTTATAATCTGACATTAGCTGTTATTTCCAGAATATTTAGGTTTTGCTAATGTTTTGGGGTCATAGTAATTTCTTGTGAATCTTGTACTAAGCCTTTTTGCCTGCCTTGTAATTTGTCCTACAAGTGTAGGATTCCTTATTACTTGGAAAGGAGAACTAAATCCAAAGACAAACTGGGGCCCAGTACGATTCAAGAGAAATGGGGGAGCGGACCCCAGCACTCGGAGCGTGCTGATAGGATGGGGGTAGCGGGCCCCGTGGTTGTGTGATAGGCAGGATGTTCTGAAAATTTTCCTCCAAAGAGGAGGGGAAGATCTAAAATAACTTTGATGGGAGTTGTTAGAAAAGATATGGTAAAAACTTTCATCGACAACATACATAGTTCTACATAGGAATGAATGGCGAAGAAGGAATCATAAACCCGAAGTAGATGAGACATGACTTGATGGTTATGGTTATGGACTTGTAGCCACAATTTCATTAAAAGCTAAAACAATATCCTTTAGCTAGACCATCTGCCCATTGGTACTTAAGCTCTGCTCAACCTCAACCACATGACAAGCTATTTTCAGCTGGAGTACTGGTTGAAACATTGTACATGCTATGCTGACCCTACTTGCTGGGAAAGCAAGAAAGCTAAATTTTGGGCCAATACCGGAGGGATAAGTCCGAGCCTGAAGTGGGTCCATTGCTCGAAAGGTTTCAGGACACCCGCTAATGTCAACAAAAAAAAGAAGGGCTAAATTTGAGACAGACCGCTTCTCGCCTGATTAATGGATAGTCATGTTAGGGTTCAAACATATCTAATGCATAAATTGATTTACAGATAGTCAGATTCAAGTCTCAACATAAGCTTTGGGCTCGTTCTTTGCGCTAGCTACCAAAAATTCATTGTAGGCTACCTTCTTATAGTCTCTCATGATCTTGAAGAGTTCACAACTATAATTATCTTTTGAACAATGGGTACAAGTGGGCACAATGCGCACCGTCGCGATGAACCACCGTAAGTGAGGAAATTAACACCTCTATTGATTCATCACCATCTATGCATGAGAGTCTCTCTACTAATATTTTGGACGCTGCTTCTAGCAACTCGCGGGTTCGTCCTCGCCCGCCCTCGTCTTCTTTCGCCAAGGTCCGCCTCTCCTCTCCCCCCTCCCCCCTTACTTAGGCCGCAAGACCGCAGCTCGATTCTTAGGGGTAAGGTTTGTGATCCTCCAAGACTTCTCCGGCAAAGGGGTGGATCGTTGCAGCTTGTGTTACGCATAAAATAGGAACACCATGGTTGTAGAGAGATGTTTCTATCCTCTTCTGCATGAAATGAGTATGATGCAGAACAAATTAAGCAAGCCAATATTTTTCCATGCAGACTTGCTATATCGAAAAAAAAAAAAACAGTGCATTGTTGGTCAGTTAGGACCTGTCATATTGGAATAATTCAAGAACCAGCCCTATAGTGTAAATGAAATCTTCTTTTCATTCAAGAAGTGACATAAAGTACTTTTTCTAAATAAAAAAAACTATACTTATAGATAATGGGGTCCTTGCCAGTTTGTCAGGGAGATCAATCTCCATAAATCTCCATAAATGGAACTCAGGTGGAAATCTACCTGTGACTCCAAAGTAATGGCTGCGAGTTGGTGTGCTAACTGGTTAGCTTCGCGCAGTACATGCATGCTGGACATGGCAACAAGGAAAAAGCTTCATATATCTCCTGCACTCCATAATATCATTATGGATACACCATGGAGAGGTGGAGGCCTTCTTCAACAGGAGTGTAGTTACTGTAATGTTTGCACCTTCCAGTACACCCTCCTCCAACTGGAGTGCAGTCATGATACTACTTGTTCTACGTATTTTGTAAGTTATTGATCAACCACAAGGGAAGACCTTATTCGTCCGCTGTCACAACTGGTATCGAACATGGATCTTCCATGATCAAATGTTGATCGTTCCCTGTCTTTGCTACAATGTATTTTGAGGGCAATAAAATACTTGCAGCTCATGTGTCAAACTTTCTGCGTCATGAAACATTGGAGAGTGAATGAATCGAAAGGCTTCTTTAGGGTTCCAAAGGATAATATTCACGAAGAAACAGATATCTACATCCTGTTGATAAGAGGACTAATTCTTCAAGTTTTCAACTCACTTTGTCCAATATTTTCTTCACCCATCTTCAAAGTCAAGCAGTCCCCTACATAACTTTGGCACATAACCTACCGTCTTTAAGTGCACATTTATCTCATTCAGAACTTCATATATCCTCTTGAAGTGACGATGTGCTCCGTCTCTACAAGTAAACTCATAAACCGTGCCATCCACTTCGATAGAACTCCCTCCAGGTATCTTCTTTACTCCGCTATCCTTCATCGCCTTCCTCAGCTTCCCGACATCACCCCATTTCTCATGTGCTGCATATATATTCGATAGAAGAATGTAGTTCCCGCTGTTATGGGGCTCAACCTCAATGAGATGCCTCAACGCAAGCTCCCCGAGCTCGACATCACTGTGGATTCTTGCAGCTGCTAGAAGAGCTCCCCATATGGCTCCATTTACTTCAAACGGCATATCCCTAATAAGATTGCATGCTTCTTTCAGGCAACCCGCACGACCGAGAAGATCAACCATGCATCCATAATGCTCAATTCTGTGTTTGATTTTGTACCTAGAAGTCATGAGGTCGAAGTACCAACGACCGAGATCAGTTAACCCGATATGGCTGCAAGCAGAGAGAATGGCTACAAATGTAACATCGTTTGGTTTAACATTTGCTCTCTCCATCCGATGAAACATCTCAAGAGCTTCCATGCCAAGCCCATGCAAAGCAAACCCAGCAATCATTGTAGTCCAAGTTACAACACTCCTCTGCTCCATGTTCTCAAAGACCTCTAATGCCTTTCCTATGTTGCCGGATTTTGCATACATATCCAGGAGCGCATTCATTAGAGAAATAATCTTAGACAACCCCCGTCTATCTATGAAGTTATGGATCCACTCCCCGAGATCTAGCGCACCCAATTGAGAGCAAGCTGAAAGTGCAGCCAACAACGCGATCTCATCTGGCTCGATGGTGTCCTCGAGCTGCATTCGTCGAAAGAGTCCAATTGCCTCGTCCGGACAGTTCATCTGGGCATAGCCTGCAATCACTGTCGTCCATGATACAACATTCCTTTCAGGCATCTGATCGAAAAGGTCCCGAGCAGTGGCAACATCCCCGAGCTTGACATAGCCCGCGACCATCGCATTCCACACCACCACATCCCTTTGGTGAATTTCATCAAACATAAGGCGGGCATCCCGTATGCCTCTGCAAGCTGAGTACGCGTGGATAAGAGCGGTCGATATGTGAACGTCGGACACCATCCCAACCCGGATAATCTGGCAATGGATCCCTCTACCCAGCTGCAGGATGGACAAGTGCGCGACGGCCTTTAGCACGTAAGGGAAGGAATAGGTGTCGGGTCGAGCACCAATGGCCTGAATTCGATTGAACAGAAGGACGGCATCTCTCGCGGAGTCGGTTCGGGAGAGGATTCCGATCATGGTGTTGTACAGATAGATATCGGGTCGTTCTCTGCGCTCGAAGATCGAAAGGGAGTAGTCTTTGAAACCCAATAGAGAGCAGGCATGGATGAACTTGCTGAGGAGGAGGTTGTCCTGATCGAGGCCTCGGCAAACCATGAAAGCATGGATTTGCGCTGCGTGTCGCAGAGTGGAGCACTGGTTCAGCAAGGAGAGGGGGTGTGGGGCTGAGGGGAAATGGGTTCTCTCCTTGAAGGGGGGTGGAGAAGGGAAAGCGAGGGATGAGAAGAATCGGAGGGGGCGGCATCCAACCATTGCTGTGAACTGAAACCTTAGCGCCGACCATTCTGCAGTTGCTCTCATGCACCAACTGCTGTTCAGAGGAGTTTTTGGGTTCTACCAGCTTGGGGCTAACGGGCTATAGATATGTCATTGAGTTGGGCCGGCCCGTTGGAATTTTTTTTTATATGGGCTGATAATGACGGGTGGATCCTCGAATATTGGGCCGGCACATCGGGAATTGGGCTATGGATCTAGGCCTAATACCGTGTCGTGACAGAAGCTAAATGGCCCAACAGGCCCTAGTAACAGTACTTGTTATGTTGTTTTATTTTGGGTTAAGTGGTAATTAATCACTGACATAACAAATCTGGAATGCAAAGGATAGCGAGAAATCCCTGTGAATGTTAGGTCCCTGACTTTCTTCAGAAATCTGAAAATGTCTTGTGCTCCTCCCATCTCTTTCTTGCGCAAGCAGCAATGGTGGTCCCGACGCGAGCAGCAGAAGTGGCAGCGGCTGGCGTGATCTCGAGTTGCAACTGCACACCGCTGCCACCCCGACGGCGACGAGCAGCGGAGACGAGAAGGAACAAGGGATGGAGGGGTTCAGTTAGGTTTAGAAATCCTAAGTCTAGGGTTCATCCCATGGCCTATAGATCTAGGGTTTAGGGTTAGGTTTATGTTTGGTTCGTCGGCAGCAGCGAGCAGCTACAATGGCAGAGGTTCAGTTAGGTTTGGTCGGCTCAAAGAAAATGGCATTTAAAAGAAAATTTAAAATACTGTGGTGGGCGTTTTCGTCCACATCATTTATTTGTTCTGCTGCTTTAAGTGATCTCTTATCGAGGACCGCTCACCAACTCCTCCTTTTTTTCTTTTTCTTTAAGAAATCCCTTACGCATGTGTGCGTGTTGGGGGGGGTGGGAATGAATTAAAGTAAAGCTTAATTTGTTATGAGTTTGAGTAAAGCAGATTTTGAAATTTTTTTACTCAGATTCAAATATGAGTAAGGGCTAGAGACAAAGACGGACCTATGTGAAGAATAGAGGGAGCCATGTCTTCCCCCCGCCCCCCCCCCCCCCCCCCCCCCCCCAAAAAAAAAAAAAAAAAAAAAAAAAAAAGTTTAAAAGGTCAACATGTCCCCTCCAAAAAAATTAATATTTTTAAAAAGTCAAGGTTTTGAAATCTTAAAAAAAATGTTCACAAATAGCCCCTTCAAATTTTTTAATTTTGTAATTTCTGGGTCCGCCATTGATGGGAGATGCCGTTGCACATATTACCAAGTAGCTACCGCATCACAACTCACTCAGTAATCTTGGATCATATGTGGCTGCAACTGACGATCGTCACTTTGCCGAGATGACCTAAGTTAGACTACTTGATGGAATGGCTGACGCAGATGCACGCACAGCGATAAACGGTCGGGCTTTGGTCGACGCTAGGTAGGCCTTCATTCAACCATGTGATTCCTTACCTTTGAGGGTATCGGGTCAAGTCTGTACCTAACAAAAAAAAAGAAAAAAAAAAGGGCTATTGGCTCAAGCATCTGTAGAGAGAGACCAACGGGCTCTTCGTCAAGTGGTACTTCCTCTCTTCCATGTTGGAGAGGTTCTCTGTTCAACTCCAAGTAGTTGATGGCATGTTCTCGGGACAATGGAATTAATAAAAAACAACTGCTGCCTCCCCCGTTTCAATCTCTGGATCTCATTGAGCTCTTGCTCTAACACCTTGTTCTCTGACCGCTTGACCGGTCCAGCAGAAAAAAGAAAAAAATCTGTATAGAGTGTGCACCCATCGTATTATTATTATGTAAGAAAGAAGGCATTACGGCTGACAATTTTAATTTGGATAATTGGGTGGGTCCCAATTGTGTTCATCAGATCTGGCAGCACCTCCCTCGCTTGTGGCTCATCTTGTCACTGTTGGGGTCAATGTTTGTGGGTTATAGGCTCACAACAGGTGCACCCCTTCCTGTCAGTAACGACGCCTGGGTGCCCATAGAGTGGCGCCCGGCCTCCAAATCCTACAGGTTAAGTGTTTGTCCTGTTTTCTTTGACTTTAGATTGGTTCCGTTTGGACAGTTGGACGGAAATTAAGCAAGATTGTATGGCATCTATTCTGAGTATATAAAGGAAGTCTAGGGTTTGAGGAGGGATTAATCTTTATAATGTCTTGCTTGGGGAGAGATTGGAGAGCTGTCATCGAGGATTTTCAACAAGGATTTGTGGAACCATTGGACTCTCTCCATCGATGTGAAAGATCATTGGAATTGGATTGAAGCATCGCATCGATGATCATTTAAGATCTTCGGAGAGGGACACTTGAAGGAGGATAAAGACCCCAGAGAGGGGGGGGCACGCCTCCCCCTGGTCCGTTGTCGGTCGACATGAAAATCAACGGTGCATGTGATAGTGGAGGTGCCGACATGCACGACACTATTGGAGCGGCTTCTATGAAGGCCATTCGAAGGTGCCAACAAGCACCATCGTTGGAGGCTTCGACGAAGGCCTATCGAAGACGCCATAGGTGGAGGCATCAACGGGTGCCGGCGGGCGCCATTGTTGGAGGTTTCAATGGAGGCTTATCGGAGGCATCGAATTGGCGCCATTGGTGGAGGTTTTGACAGTGGCCGATCGGGTGCCGACGGAAACCGTTGGAGGCTTTTACATAGGCCTATCAGAGGCGCGGTGGAGGAATCAACAGATGCCTATCGAAGTCGTTGACGGGCACTAAATTGGAGGTGTCGACAGATGTCGATCATTTGCATCTGCAGTTGTGGGCATCGAAATTAGCCCGCGTACAAACCCAGCCTACACACAACGATCTGCGTGCAAACTTGGCCTAGACAGAATGGCCCGTGTGCAAACTCGACCCACACAAAACAGCCCGCATGCGAAACCCGGCCCACACACAATGGTCTGTGTGCACCAGTTCGCGAAAGAGACGGACCGGATTCAACTCAAACAGACCTGAGGGGGCCCATTCATGCAAGTGGGACCCACCGGGCCTACCACCCAAAGCCAAATAGGGGCTGGGTGGGCCCACCGGACCCCTTTTCTTGAAAACCGTGCCCCTAAGAGAAGAAAAAAAAAAGAAATGAAAATAAAAAGAAGAAAAAAAGGGACACAACCACCATGCGCGATGAGAGGTAGCTCGGACGTCTACACACCGTGGATCCGCGCCGATCCCTCGATCTGACGAATCGAATTCAACGTCTCGTCGTCATCGATTTGAATACGCAATGACTGGTGTTGTCCCCTTAAACAGGGCTGGTGGGTCCCGCAGCAGTCTCCGTGGGCCCTCCAGGCAGGGCTGGTGGGTCCCGCAGCAGTCTCCGTGGGACCCCTAGGCAGGGCTGGTGGGTCCCACAGTCTGTGGGGCTTCTTACCAAAATTTGCATCCACAGTTACCCCCTCCAAGTTAGCTAGAGGTCATCCTGGCTGGCTTAGATTCTTGGTGCAAAATAACAACCCCCTGTCAAGAGTACATATTTTCTTGAGTGTTGGTGTCTGCAAAAAAGAGTTGCTGAGTTAATTCGCAGTTTTTTGAAGAGTTGATTTAAACTAATCGATCAAATCTTACCGATCGGTCAAAATTTGACCGATCGGTTAAAATCAACCGGTGGAGCTTGAGGCGATCAGGCAAAAAGTTTGATTTTTTGCTCGATTCAGTAAAATTTTGAATTGAATTTGTCCGATCGATCAAAATTGATCGATCGGTTAATTTCAACCGGTCGAGGTTGAGGCGATTGGGCAAAAAACTAAGTTTTTTGACTGATTAGTAGAAATTTGACCAATCGGTCGAATTTATCCGATCGGTCAAAATGGACCGATCGGTTAAATTCAACCGATCGAGTTCAAGGCGATCGGGCAAAAAACTAAGTTTTTTGCCCGATCCAGTAGAAATTCGACTGATCGGTTGAATTTGTCCGATCGGTTAAAATTGACTGATCGGTTGAATTCAACCGGTCGAGATCGAGGTGATCGGGCAAAAACAAAGTTCTTCGCCCGATCTAGTAGAAATTCTACCGATTGGTTGAATTGTCCGATCGGTCAGATTTGACCGATCGGTTAAATTCAACTGGTCGAGGTCGAGGCGATCAGGCAAAAAATGAGGTTCTTCGCCCGATCCAGTAGAAATTTGACCGACCTGTTGAATTTGCCTGATCGGGCAAGATTGACCAATCGGTTTAATTCAACCAGTGGAGGTTGAGGCGATCGGGCAAAAGAGCCTGTTTTTTGCCCGATCCTGTAAAAATTCGACCGATCTGTTGAATTTGCCTGATCGGTCCAGATTGACTGATCGGTTTAATTCAATCGGTGGAGGTTGAGGCGATCGGGTAAAAGAGCCTGTTTTTTGCTCGATCTTTTGAAAAATCACCCGATCGTCCGCCTGTCGAACGGGTTAAGTCTTTGGAACGGCGATTGGTTAAATTTGTCCGATCGGTCAATTTTGACCGATCGGTCAAATTTTAACCGGTAGAGGTTGAGGCGATCAGGCAAAAGAGCCTGTTTTTTTTGCCCGATCCTTTGGAAAATCACCCGATCGTCTGCCTGTCAAACGGGCTAAGTCTTTGGAACGACGATTGGTCAAATTTGTCTGATCGATCAATTTTGACCGATCGGTCAATTTTAACCGATGGAGGTTGAGGCGATCTTGGACTTGATTGGAAGGGGATGACATCCTCTCTCACTCTCATATTGGATGAAATGCTATTTAGCCAACCCAGTTGTTGGGTGTCGTGTCTTGTGCACTCCACTTATGAGTGGATATCATGCCAATCAATGGTGGAAAGAAAATACCATCCAACCGACTCATGGGTTGGTTGCTGCATCTCGTGCTTCACTTGTGGGGGACTCCACTTCATTTGGTTGAATGTTAGGTGGTGGTCCCTCTCTCAAGTTGAAAAGGCTCTTTGTATGTTGATTGTGTGGATTCGCTTCGCTCCTTGCTTGCGAGTGCGAATCCCGACGTTTGGTGTCATGCTTTTGAGGTGCTGTGACCAGATGCTCATCACTCTAGTACGCTGCCAAGATCGTGGAATTAATGGACCAAACTCCCACTATTTGCGAGCGTGAATAATGTCGATTAAGTATTGGAACTGAGTTGCCTCTACAAGATGCGTGGACAAACATAGGATACCCCCAGCCAAGGGCTAACAAATCGGTTTCTACTAACAGGCAACGATCCACGGGATCCATGTTTTGAATGAATCTTACGAAAGTAGCCTTGAAGTTTGATAGATCGGTCGAGACGATCGGTCACTACTAGATGCCCAATTACTGTCGGAAGATCGACTATTGACCGTCGAATGCTCCGACTACCCCCTGAACGGTTTGCCTATAATCGTCAGCTATCGCTTCCAACCTTGCCATAGCCGAGTGCTAATTGTTTTTCAAAATTCTCTGTTGGGAGCCAAGTCTATGGCTTAGGACTTTGCTGCCAAATACTAGGATTAGGTTTGGACTTTGCCTTCGAATGCTGAGGTTCAGGCCTCAGACTTTGCCCACGAATGTCAACGTTATCTCCTTGAGCCGAGACGATACCTATGTCTTGGGATTTGGAGGGTGCCGAGGCAGCGAAGCTTGCCTTAAACTGTCTTCGAATGCCAAGGTTGTCTCCTTGGGCTTGTTTGAATGATGAAGGTTATAATTCGGAGTATTTAGCGTAGCGCCTTTGTATCGGTTGGACTTAAGCGAAGCACCGCCGTTTCAATCAAACCTACGTTGGGGCACCTAGCTTGGTACTGTTGCAGGTTGGTCGGTTGTGTCTCAACACGAACCGATCTAACTATGGTGAGGCACGGGCGCATGTGTCCTTACATAACAACGGGAGCATGTGCAACACCAATGATTCGGAGTATTTAGCGTAACGCCCTTGTATCGGTTGGACTTAGGCAAAGCGTCGTTTCAGCCGAACCTACGTCTCAAGCACGTAGCTTTGTACTGTTGCAGGTTAGTCTGTCGTGTCGCAACGCGAACCGATCTAACTGTGGTGAGGCACGGGCGCATGTATCCTTACGTGACAACGAAAGCGTGTGTAACACCAATGATTCGGAGTACTCAGCATAGTGCCTTTGTATCGGTCAACTTAGGCGAAGCGCCGTTTCAGTTGAACCTACATCTCAAGCACGCAGCTTTGTACTGTTGCAGGTTAGTCGGTCATGTCGCAACGCGAACCGATCTAACTGTGGTGAGTCACGGGCGCATATGTCCTTACGTGACAATGGGAGCGTGTGCAACACCAATGATTCGGAGTACTTAGCGTAGTGCCTTTGTATTGGTCGACTTAGGCGAAGCGTCGTTTCAGTCGAACCTACGTCTCAGGTACGTAGCTTTGTATTATTGCACTTGATTGGCCTTGGAGCATTGGTTGGATAGAATTTGAAATGAAATTTGAAGAGGTGGCGACCGCTCCGAACTATGTCTTCGAGTGCCAATACTATCTCCTTATTAGACTTTGTCGCATATCGAGGCAGCGAGTGCGCCTCGGACTTTGCATTCGAGTGCCAAAGCTATCTCTTTGGACTTCGTCGAATGCCGAGGCAACGAGTGCACCTCAGACTTTGCATTCGAATGCCAAGGCTATCTCCTTGGACTTCATCGAATGTCGAGACAGCGAGTGCGCCTCGGACTTTACATTCGAGTGCCAAGGCTATCTCTTTGGACTTCATCAAATACCAAGGCAGCGAGTGTGCCTCAGACTTTGCATTCGAGTGCCAAGACTGTCTCCTTGGACTTCGTTGAATGTCAAGGCAGCGAGTGTGCCTCGAACTTTGCAATCGAGTGCAAAGGTTGTCTCCTTGGGCTTCGCCGAATGCCGAGGTAGCGAGTGCACCTCAGACTTTGCATTCGAGTGCCAAGGCTATCTCCTTGGGCTTCGTCGAATGCCGAGGCAGCGAGTGCACCTCGGACTTTGCATTCGAGTGCCAATGCTATCTCCTTGGGCTTCGCCAAATGCCGAGGCAGCGAGTGCGCCTCAGACTTTGCATTCAAGTGCCAAGGCTGTCTCCTTAGGCTTCGCTGAATGTCGAGGCAGTGAGTGCGCCTCAGACTTTGCATTCGAGTGCCAAGGCTGTCTCTTTAGGCTTCGCCGAATATCAAGGTAGTGAGTATGCCTCGGACTTTGCATTCGACTGCCAAGGCTGTCTCCTTAGGCTTCGCCGAATGACGAGGCAGCGAGTGCGCCTCAGACTTTGCATTCGAGTACCAAGACTGTTTCCTTGGGCTTCGCCGAATGCCAAGATAGCGAGTGCGTGGACTTTGCATTCGAGTGCCAAGGTTGTCTACTTGGGCTTCGCCGAATGCCGAGACAGTGAGTGTGCCTCGGACTTTGCATTCGAGTCCCAAGGTTGTCTACTTGGGCTTCGCCGAATGCCGAGGTAGCGAGTGCGCCTCGAACTTTGCATTCGAGTGTCAAGACTGTCTCCTTGGGCTTCGCCGAATGCCGAGGCAGCGAGTGCGCCACGGACTTTGCATTCGAGTGCCAAGGCTGTCTCCTTGGGCTTCGTTGAATGCCGAGGTAGCGAGTATGCCTCGGACTTTGCATTCGAGTGCCAAGGCTGTCTCCTTGGGCTTCGCCGAATACCGAGGCAGCGAGTGCGCCTCGAACTTTGCATTCGAGTGACAAGACTATCTCCTTGGGCTTCGTCGAATGCTGAGGCAGCGAGTGCACCTCGGACTTTGCATTCGAGTGCCAAGGCTGTCTCCTTGGGCTTCGCCAAATGCCGAGGCAATGAGTATGCCTCAGACTTTGCATTCGAGTGCCAAGGCTGTCTCCTTGGGCTTCGCTGAATGCCAAGGCAGCGAGTGTGCCTCGGACTTTGTATTCAAGTGCCAAGGCTGTCTCCTTGGGCTTCGCCGAATGCCGAGGCAACGAGTGCGCCTCGAACTTTGTGGATATGTAACACATATCTTTGCTTATCACCTCGTTGTAGTCTTCAGGTGAGCCCTTTCGTTTTTAACATCACCCCCAATGTAGGGATTAGAGGAGAGTCAGAATTGAAAGGCTTAGGATATCGACGGGAGATGTCGATGATGGATTGTCTAGAAAGAGCGGGTTGTTGGATTGAAGTTGAGCCGCTGACTCATTAAGCGAGTCTCGGGTCAAAACTGATGTCGTTGTGAGTAACTTCCCTCTGGATGATCCTGATAGAGTCTTCACCATTTAGTGAAAGCGGAGGAAGCAACCAGATCGCTTGTGTCCAATCGGTTGTCCGCTCAACCGAGGGAGCTGAGAAGTATGACTTTGAAGATCAGTTGTTTGCTCAACCGATCCGATGTTGTCGTTGAGCGAACTGAGCTTTTCGAACGGATCCCACAGACGGTGCCAAACTGTGGGGGAAAAATCTTCGTGCCGATCCGAAGACACCGCCCCACCAGTCAATCGAAGTTGAGTTGAAGGTCTTTGATCGATCTGTTGACTGGAAGGTAGATTCGAAGGTCAATGCCTTGGTGACTGAGTTAATACTTCCGATATGCAAATAGAAAGAAGATTAACACGAGGTATGATCTCGGAGTTCAGCCAAAGCCTACGTCTCCGTGCTATAGGGTGCAACCCGAATTCACTAACACTTCACTCGAAGTGACCTCGACAGGCCGAGTGTCACTAATCTCTTCTTAAAGAAGATCGAAGGAGATGGAATATCGAAGTCAGAGCTCTGGGTTTTTGAGGTTTTCTCTCTGGATTTTGGATCTCTGGATTCTGGTTTCAGAAATCGATCCATTTACACTTGAAGGGTCTGCTATTTATAGAAATCTCTAGGTGGAAATCTGGGGCAAATGGCGGTTTTTGCCTTTGCATCCAGGGATTCCCCAGGCAGAGCTGGTGGGTCCTGCGGTAGTCTTCGTGGGTCCCCCAGGTAGGGCTGGTGGGTCCCGCAGTCGTCTCCGTGGGCCCCCCAGACAGGGCTGGTGGGTCCCGCAGTCATCTCTGTTGTCCCCTTATACAGGGTTGGTGGGTCCCGCAGCAGTCTCCGTGGGCCCCCCAGGCAGGGCTGGTGAGTCCCGCAGCAGTCTCCGTGGGACCCCAGGCAGGGCTGGTGGGTCCCGCAGTCTGTGGGGCTTCTTGCCAAAATTTGCACCCACAAAGCGCTGAGTCCCAATTTGATAAGTTTAATCCGTGGGAACTAATCATGTTAAAAATAATTTTATGTGTTCACCATGTATCCTCTGGATGTTCTGTTTTAATTTTATGCTTATGATTTGTGTATGTGACGCTCTTGTTTCTGCTGCACACAATAATGTTTATTTTGTCCACTCCATGGCCGTCCTTGGCTAGTCCGAGCCCATCTCGTCCTGCACCTACCTGTACGAATTTGCCTCTATGTCTATCCAACAAATGGCATGCATCTCCCCCTACACTTGGCACACCCCACCTCCTTGCTCGAAACAAAAAAGTGACAATTGATCGAAAATGGACAAAGAAGGGAGAAGGAGGAGGACTGGAGGAGGTGAAGAGAGGGCCTCTATTTACATTAATTTTTTTTTTTATAAATGTGAGTGCCCCAATTTGAGCTTGTATGATACGAAAGAGTTTAGGACTAAGAAGCGTAGGTTACTTTTTTTTTCTTTTTGGAAAAATGTGCCTAAAGTCCTGACAACATATCGATATAATGATAAGAACCAACAACAAGATGGTTTATTTGCACCCGACCATCCTGTTTGGAAAAGGTTCATTTTACCCTTACGCTGTTTAGAGAATAATAATCTTACCCCTATACACAGTTGTACAATAAATCACATGAACAGTAATATTTTGGTAATATAGAGTAACATTTGCTACAATGATTTCACTATTGCAAAAAAAAATCTTTTTTAAAAAACTAGATTTGTTAAAAGAAATTACTACAGTAAAATCATTGTAGCAATTATTATTGTTTTATCACCGAGTTGTCTTTTCACCGAATTGTTACTCTTTACTACCACTGTAACAATTGTTACTCTTTATTACAAAATTGAGTAACAATTGCTACAATGATTTCACTGTAGCAAAAAAATTATTGAGACTACTAAAAAAAAAACCCTGATATAATAAAATCACTATAGCAATTGTTACTCAATTCAATAATAAAGAATGACATTTGTGATTTTAGTATTAGGGATAGTTTAGTCATTTAAAGGTGAGAAAAGTTAATGGAGGGATTTTCTCTAAAAGCATCTTTGTTGGGAGGGACTTAGTGCAAAGTTATCTCATCATATGTCCTTTACGCTAAATCGATATGTTGTCAAGGACCTATCACTAAGTCTCCTTTTCTTTTCTTTTCTTGAATTTTTGTAGAACTTTTTGACAAATATAGATATTACATAAAAAATTCTTTTTTAATTTTTTTTTGAATAACCCTTTAGCAAATTCTGACCTTGGTACTAGTTCCACTAGTTTGATGATTTGGTCCACCAAATGGTTGGTGGAGATAAAAATTGGACTTCAGTGACATCAGAGAAATAGGACAAGATAGTCAGGGGGGAGATCAGAAGTCAGAAACAATAATGTTTATAATTTTTTATTACATTTTTAATATAAAACATAGCAAATAAAAGAAAATGCTTTTTATTGAAAATTGAAACTAAAATTTAAATGTATCAAATATTTTTAATCTTTTTAGAACGGATAGTGTCCTAAAACCTTTCGGGAATGCCACTTCAGCAACTGATCCTTATGTGGCAATAAAACCTTTCGGGATAAAGCCAGAGCTATGTGGTTTGCAATTCTATGGAAACAATGTGGACTAACCATTTAGGTGAGTAAAATGGATGATCAAATGTAGGACCAGAGCTATGTGTCTCGCAATTTTCATGGAAACAATATGGACCAACCTTTTGGGTGGTAAAATGGGTGATCAAAAGTTAATCTTTTCCTTGCAAAAAAAAAAAGATTAACATAGTGACAGGTTCTATTTGCTTTTTCATGAGAGTGTAGAGTTGGAAGCACGTATCCCATAGGGCTGCAACTTGGGGGGGTTGGGCTGACCCAACTGAGCCCAATCCGAGTTTTGGGAGGTTTGGGTTTACGTATTTGAGATTAGGTTGGGCTAGGGTTGAAAAAATATAACCCGAGTTAAATTTGGATCGAACTCCGGTTGAGGGTTCGGGCAACCCGACCCAACCCGAACCCGAGTACTCATGTATATTTGTGAATCTGTGATATATAGTTAACAATCAAAGCCATCCCGAGTGCTTATTTGTTAATGGGCCAACATCACAGCCATTTATATCACCATGTCCCATATTATTTATTTACCTTTTGTTTATCAAATAAAGATATTATATGATGTTCTAGTAAATTGCATAGATAGAAATGCAACAAAAGTTGTATGGTAGTGTCAGCAAGTATATGTTCTTTTTATTTTTTTGTCTTTAAAGGTCAAAATTTTAAACAATGATTGAAAATAAGTATGCCAGAGGCTCGGCCGTCCTCCGCATCCGCTTCTACGACAGCGATGCCCGCTGCGTCCTCTCCCTCAAGCCCCGTCCGGCCGTCCCCACGTGGCACGCCGTCCTCCGCAATGTCCGCATCCGCTTCTACGACGGCGACGCCTGCTGTGTCCTCTCCCTCAAGGTCCGTGCGGCCGTGCCTATCTCGTTGACGGCATCAGCCGCCGAATCATCCAAGAGAGAGAGAGAGAGAGAGAGAGAGAGAGAGAGAGATCAGAGAATCAGAGATAATACCCGATTTGATTTGCTCGCTGATCTCGATCGCAGATCGTAACCGCCCATCAGTTTTTATAGCGTGGCTGATCGCAACAGCCTTATTGATTGATCCGTTGATCACCGATTCACCGATCGTGTGCGGGATACCAGAGTAGCAGGGGCCGTCGGTTTCGAATACGCGGGAGGATCATATATATCTCCATATGAAACCTAGGGTTTTTTTTATTGGAAAAAAATTGGGCGGGGCATGCCCCCCCCAGTCCCTTAGTAAATCCGCCCCTGGCCAGAACCCGCACAACCCCGACCCATCCAACCAACTTGGGCTAACCCGAGCCCAACATAAAATTTTTTGCTTGAGTTGGGCTTGGGCTAGGAATCTCAAATTGGAGGTTGGGTTGGGTTGAGTTAGGGTTGAGGGTGTTACTACTTGGATTCGGCTTCGGTTGACCCCCAACCCGACCCAACCCGCCCGAGTTGTAACCCTAGTATCTAACTGCCCATGGTTATGATTGCATGTGGTACTACACTTAGATATCTTTTGCAGAGACCAAATGAACTTTTTGACCAAGGGCAAAGTTTTACCAACAAATAAAATAGGTAATATATTAGGTGTTCCAATGTATGTTGTATTCATGCAAACAACAAGGTCAAGGGGAACTGCCCCCCGGCCCCTATGTAGCTCCCAAGCAAGGCCCGGTAGCCATCCCCACGCAATCAATAAATTGGATCCTACTCCTTCGGGGAAAATGCCAAAGGGCGAGAGAAAGAAGGCGAGTAGTTCTATATCGAAACAGAGAGGCGAGCAATTTTTAAAAGAAAGATTGCCACGCGGTGTATAAAAAGAGGTGAGAGAAGAGGGGTTTTTTACAAGAGTGCCACATTAGGACCCCCGGCTTATATTATAGTATAGATAAGAGTTGAACCCACAACCTCATCACCAAAGCATCAGTTGCTTTGCCAACTCTCCTATCCCCTGGTGGGTGATAAGAGAGTATGTTTGCGGCTGTGATCTAAGGAGACAAACAATTCATATTCCTTGAACGTTTGATTTACCGCTTAAAGTGAGTGTGATGCATTCTTTATGTGGGCGCAACTATCGGCGGTGGTTGTGGACAAAAATAAAATAAAAAACCATTCAGAGATACGTGGACATCATGTCTCTCTCCCAGAACCCGCTACTATCTCAGCTATAAATCCGTCTGCTGAAATTTCGACCGCCCCAAACCAACGGACCAATCTCGAGGAATCCGTTCGAATAGAGATAGCCGTGATCGATCGATATAGGGGGAGGGGGAGTTGGTCGCGCCAAAGGTGCTCGCTTCGTCCCAATCGACACGGGCGAGAAAATGAGTGTCCCTATGAATGCCGGTGTTGTCGTTGAAAATGTTTTGTTGCCGAAGGTGTTTAGGTGTGTTGCCGCCGAAGGCGGCCCGCTGCAGTGCCGACAGGCACGGGCATGCACTAGTATTCAATATGATGCATATTATCCTGGTCATGAATGGTGCCTTCACTAGGGCAGGAAGTATTGCTACTCTGGTAATATCAAGAAGTCTCCTCCCCCCCCCCCCCCCCCCCCCTAAGATTTATCAAAGAGTGTGTAGGGAAACTTCTTAGTGGGTAGGTGCACATCTCAGGAAGACTAGTCCGAGCCCGAAGTGGGTTCATTGCCCGAAAAGCTAGGTTTCAGGACACCTAACGATGTAAATTTTTACCCATATCGGCTTTGATCCAGACATATCATTCTGGTTGACCATTCGGGATAGATGCTTCGGCCGGGAAATAGTATTTTCCCTCACCTGGCCTGTAATACAGTTATCAAGAAGCAACTAGTAGAATGGAAGCATTAAAGTTACTCTCACCTGTAATATAGTTTACCAGTCAGATTGGAAGCAAGCATTGATTGTCGAGTAATTGAAATTGCATTGAGTGTACCATGTGCAGGTAAAGGGGTCTTTGGTAGCTCGTTGGAGGGCTATGGGCTACCAAAGAATATTCAGACTCAATGTGTGGATGAGAAAGTAATAACCTTTATGTATAATAAATCCCATTTATTATGGAAAACTTTATTCATACCCCAAAAATCTGTAATTAGCCCCCGCCTCCCTATCGTTTCTCAATAGCTGACTCAACAATCCTTTAATACCAACAATGCCCTTTTTTTTTGTACCCCAAACACCAAAGCCCTAACTCAGCGTCTTTTGTACCCCCAACCCAACCCAAGGTTTGGTTGAACTTCCTTAGCCCAAGCCCAACCCGTCGGGTTGATCGGGTTTGCGGGGTGGGTGTTCGGGTTACCCCGCCCAAATTCGGGTTGGGCTCGGGTTGGGTTCGGGTTGGCCCGCCCAAGTTGTAGCCCTACTGTGCCTTCAAGTACCAGCCAACGCCATGGGGTTTATTTAAGAGTGGGGTGTATTCAAGAGTGCATATAATTGGGGTATATTTAAGGGGGTATGTGTTTGATTAAGGTATAATCAAGTGGGAGAGCCATTTAACTGGGGTATATTAATGGTGGGGTGTAAGGGGTAAGGGTATTTTTGGGACAGGAATGGGGTATGAAAAAAAAAAATGGGGTGTGTTCAAGTTTGTTGGAAATGGGGGCTAATTACAGATTTTTGGGGTATGAATAAAATTTTTCTTTATTATATAGATCCAAAAGCTAAGAGCCAAGACGTACTCTTGAGGTGAAAATAACTAAGGTGTCACAAGTCTGAATTGAATTAGTCGCGTGGAGGGAAAAAAAATCATGAGCTATATATGTAGAGTCCCATTCTTAACACGTACGATGTGTTTTAAGTCGTGAGCCTTTATGCAAAGCGGACAATATCTATCTTGTGTGTGGGGTCAAATGTTACATTATGGTATTAGAGCCGGACCTACCTTGCGACTAGGGTCGGGGGACTAATCCTACACAGAGACATGTGGCACTTAAGAGGGTGGGTTGTGACGATCAAGAGCCAAGATTCATGACCCATGAGGCTGAAGGCCAGGATGGGTGAGGTGTATTATCATAAGTCCATGAATTAATACATCGCCTGGTCAGAAAAAACTCATGAGCTATATATTTAGACTCTTATCCTTAACATGTAAGGCATGCTTAAAACCATGAGCCTTTAGACAAAACGGCTAATATCTTGCGTGTGGGACCGGGAGCCTTTACACACTCACAAAAATCCGTGAGCCTTTAGACACCCCAAAAAATTAGCACATTTTAAAAATTTTAGAGACATCAAATGTTGTATTTCAGATTAATAATTAAGGGCTTCAAATGGATGGCTGCCCATTTCGCCGAAATAGACCGGTAGCTCATTTCCCGTTTCCTCTATATCACACTAGCACAAGAGTAACCATTAATTGTTTGCTAATGTTGAATCAACTACCAAAAGATCCTAACACATGGCTAAAGCATAATGTTGGTTTCTAGCTTGCTAGTAAATAGCCAATAGCCACTATACATTTGAGCCACTAGAGGCCCGGCCCGTTCTTAGTGTGGGCCGGGTCGGGTCGGTTCGGGTCTATATCTATTGCAGTTGATTTAGGTTTCAATATGGAAGAACCAAACTAGCTTGTTCGGTTCCGGGTTGGCTGAAACCCGAACCAACCCGACCCGAGTTGCACCCCTAAACACAATCATCACAGCCCAAGGCATCGTCTGATGAACACATAGCTTTGAGAAGAGTTGGCGACAATCAGTAAAAGTCCTGAAACACAAGCATCAGAATCCCCGAGTCCCGGACATCGATTTCTCCTTAGTCATCCAAACATGCTTGGAGTCTTTTATTTGTTCTCTTCTTCTACTTAATTAACACATAAACCCAGGAAAAACCACCCCAGCTTACAATAATGTCCTCAGTCAAAACACTTTATACAGATTTTTCAAGCGGTGTGCTAATAAGGTAGTATTACATGTGGACTGAAGCAAAGATGCCGCTACTCGGGTGGAAGGAGTGAGATTTCAATTTCCTGGAGCGATTTGCCTTTGGTTTCCACAACATTCCTCCTCACGAAAACTGCTGCTATCAAGCAAAAAGTCGCAAATATCGAGTATAAAACCGGTGCCCCCAGTTGCTCCAGTAATCTCAAGAACAGCAGACCGACAAAGAAATTCACCACCTAAAATTCAGACAGCGGCGTTTAGTTTGACAATGAAGCAAATTTCAGAACATAAACTAACGCATTGTAGATTAGTCACTAGGATTCATCAGAACGAAGTGGAGGGAGTGGTATTAACCGAACTCATCAACAGGGTTGTGGTGGTGGGGGTAGTTGTGGTTAACTGAACTCATCAAGGAGGTGGTGGTGGTGGTGGTGAACTATTGATTAACCGAACTCATCAACGACAGGGTGGTCGTGGTGGTGGTCTATTGGTTAACCGAACTCAACAACGACAGGGTGGTGGTGGTGGTCTATTGGTTAATCGAACTCATGAATGGCAATAAAATAATAATATTAATCAAGGAACAAGGTAATTAACAAAAGTTTGTCGCATAATCCTTCAAGGAATTTAGAAATTAAGGCAGATCCAATAGTACTTACCCAGTGGACAGACATGCATACAGCCATAGCCTTCGCTCGAATCTTGTTGGGGAAAATCTCAGGTAAAAGAAGACCAGGTACAGGGCCAGCTCCCAAAGCAAATGCCAAGACAAATCTGCAGAACAGTTAATTAGGTTGACACCAATTAGCTTTTGAAGCAACTACAGAATTGAGTAAAATCGAACACAAATTTTACAGAAAACTCAAGGTTTGGTTCTACTTAATATCAAGGCTAATACCAAATATTTCACTCTCTGTCCTATTATAGTGCTGAGCTCATAGCTCATGGCATCATGAGAACCAATTCGAGTGAACCAACTTTACAGTGGAAGTCAAGCAAGTGGAGTCGATATTTCAATCCCCTTTGCTAAACTATAGCTGAAATCAAGCGTGGTAGCCTGTGTGAGAACCAATTTTGCAGTGGAACTTGATTAGCATGTGATGGATTGAGTGCAGATAACCTACGGTTACAAATGGCACAGGCTACTTGACGATAGAGGGGTTAACTGGATAGCTGACAGGCTTCAAAGGAAAGTTGACAGCCAAGTTCTTTAAACCGTGCTTAGAGGGTAACGCATAAATACTTAAATAGGAAAACGGAACAAACACGTTTGAAGATGGCATAGAATTCACCCTTCCTGCCTGCCATTAACTCAAGGCAGACGGCTACCCACCAGGAGATAGGAGAGTAGGAAAGCAATTGATGCTTGGGTGAGGAGGTTGTGGGTTCAATTCCTTCCCCCCTCGAGTTACCCAGGAGTGCGTAGGGAAACTTCTGCGTGAGTCGGTACGCATTCCCGGAGGGATTGTCCGAGCCTGAAGTGGGTCCATTGCCCAAAAGATTTCGGGGCCAGGCCGATCTCAGAAGAAAAAAAGGCAGATGGTGCCCAAAAATTTTGCAAGAAAAATGAAATGACAACTTAGTGTATAATAGATCCACCAACAAGGGAGAATGAACATATCAACAACAAGCATATGACCGAATAGGGGTCAAACAGCTTCAGCAGGATAGGCCAATTTGATGCTGAGGAAACATGATCAGAACTGAAGGGTTAGAACCACAAGATGGCATCAATGTACCTAATGACAAGAAGATAAAGGATTTGGTGAGGAGAAATGTCTGCAAGCAAGCTGTACCCCAGAGAGAAGCAGCACAATGGCAGATACCCATAGAAGCGACGGTTGATGATGAAGGCAATGGAAGAAATCATGAGTGAGATCCAATCGCTAAAGGAAAAAATCCTAGGGAACCCCAGATGACTTAGCAAAAATATTCGTCACCATAGGCATTGCATATTGATGAGGCTGTGAAGTAGAAAAGAAATTAGAAAAGCAACTATCGGTGGATGTGGGATGAGGTTTAAAACAAAAGTTACTAGAATTCTAGAAGCAATCAATGCAGATGGGTGACAGGCCACGTTTAAATGTCTGGCAAAGCAAGGTACCTTCTCTCTTTTTTTTGAAGGTAGTAGTACATCAAAAAAGAACCCTGAAATGATGAATAGGTTTAGAGAAGCCAAAAGTGTGGAAGGCTAACGTGCAAAAGGCTGTTAACGTAAATAGTCGAATATAATATCAAATCTTTGAACGATTTTAACATATCAAGAAAACTAGTATGAGTACAAAAAAGAATTCCACATAGGAGATATTGGACAATGTTCAAAAACTCGAAACTCGGACTCGTCTCAAAAGCCAGATTGGTCGAATAACTCGGTATGACTTGGCCAAGTTTTATCCGAACTCGGCCCGACTCAGCCAAATAACTCGACTCGAAATCGAGCCAGGTCGAGTCGACTCAACCAAGTTTTACCGAGTTTTAAAACAGTGATTGGACATGTTAAGACGGAATCTGATACCTGAAAGGTAAAGCATAAGGCTAAATAGAATGGCAACACCAAGACAATCAAAGCATATCAAAGAAATACTAGCCCTAGAAGAAATGCAAGATGAGTCAAGGATGCAAAATCGATAGTAAAACCCACATATGATCAAACGACAGACCACATAATAATCAGGTTGATTTCAGTCAAGGGAGATACTCGAAATTGAATAAACCAATAGGGGAGGCAACACAGCAAACTGTGTAATGTTAGTAGTGAAACCTTGGTAGAAAAGTGTGTGTGCACACACACACATACAATAAGGTATGCACACTTTATGCTGAAAAATTCAAACTCAAGATAGATTATGCACATGGAGTTTGCAGAGGAAAAATAAAAGACTACATCAATGTGTATACATTATATTCAATGTAACATATTACTACTATACCACACCCTAACACCCTCCTTTGCCACAAGAAAGGTGGACTGGCTATTTACATCGGCCAACGAGAAAGGAGGAATGCCGAAAGACAGCACAACAACCCAAGTATGAGCAAACTAGGTAACAGCTAGCCCATGTGCCGAGTCCGCCAAGACGAACTGAGAATATACTCAAGGATACACGGCCACAAAGGAGTCACGAACATAGTGAAACACCAAAATTACTTTTGAGTCAAGCGACAAAGGTGGAATGCTGGTGCCCGCACGAAAGTGGAGGTAGCATCGAAGGCTGTGGTCTACTATCTGATAATAACCATGGGAGTGGCAAGCAACTAGATCCAACTACGGCAAGAAACCTCAAGCGATAATCATGTTGGAAAGGAAACCTTCATGATGGAGAACTGCAAATTGATGAGATTGATGAAGAGAACCAGTAGCGACGTAACCTGGCATAGAGAAAGGCACAGCGCAGCGCAGCTCAAAGCAACAAAAGAGTTGCCGATAAACACAAGCATGCACAAAAGGTAGCTGAGTCTCAAAGCAATGCTGAAAGAGCATTTGAGGCGTTCGAGGAATACGCCTCTTGCTCCAGGCTTGAAACAGAGGAAGGGAAGGAGTTAAAACCAATGTTTGGTGTGGTGGGCACTAAGGGTTTGATATGTAAATCGTCCCCATGGACCCTTTTTCACCCATTGAAACCTCCTAAGCCCTTTTAGATCTCTTTAGGTTTTGAAACCCCATTGTCTCCAAAAATCCAAAATCAAGATCTAGTGCTCATTTCTTTTTCGATTTTGATTCCGAAGTTGTATTCTTTTTCTTTGTGGATTGTCTACCAACTACAAGTACGAGATAAAGATTTGTTTCAAGTTTAGAGGCATGAATCTTGGTTTTTCTATGTTTTTTTCTTTGTATTTTATCATTCTCATGTACTTGTATCATTGTTTTTTTTTTTAATCTTGACAATGTTAGTCCTATATTCGTATTTTATTGTTTGTTATTTCTTGTTAGATGCTATTTTAATTATTATATTGAATATTAAAGAATTAAACGTGTTTGAGCAATTTGACTTTCTATGTTGTTAGATTGCTCGATGGAGTCCTTAATCGTATCATATAATTTATTTTCTAACACATTGTGATTTATTATGCATATCTAGTTCAATTATTATTACACATTCAATAATAATATTTATTCTGATTTTTTCTTTTTTTAACTTTTTTTACAAAAACGCCTCAAAAAAATTCGAGGCTTACGCCTCGATACATCTTTCGCCTTTTTAAACATTGCTCTCTTACTCCCCGCAAATCAACCCATCCCAGCTAGGGCTGCAACTCGGGTGGGTTGGGAGTTAACCCAAGTACTAAAACCCTCAACCCTAACCCAACCTCCAATCCGAGATGCCCGGCCCAAGCCCAACCCAAGCAAAATTTCCAATCATTTTCAATCATTGTTTAAAATTTTGACATTTGAAGATCAAAA
The DNA here is from genome assembly GCA_947650365.1 of Chamaelirium japonicum. NCBI lineage: Eukaryota > Viridiplantae > Streptophyta > Magnoliopsida > Liliales > Melanthiaceae > Chamaelirium > Chamaelirium japonicum. Next base: position 61,962,968 of record OX393552.1, read on the forward strand.
ACTGAAAAGAACTTTACTTGCTAACACTACCATACAACTTTTGTTGCATTTCTATCCATGCAATTTACTCGATCATTAGATAATGCTTTTATTTGACAAACAAGAAGCAAATAAATAATACAGGACTAGATGAAACGGATGGATGTGATTGCGACCCCTTAACATATGAGTCATCGTGGTGACTATGATTGTTACCTATATGTCACAGACTCACAGATATACATGAGTACTCAGGTTCGGGTCGGTTGCCCGACCCCTCAACCGGAGCCCGACCAAAATTTAACTCGGGTTGTATTTTTCAACCCTAACCCAACCCAATCTTCACATACATCAACCCAAACCCGCCCAAAACTCATATTGGGCTCGAGTTGGATCGGATTCAACCCGCCCAAGTTGCAATCTTAATCCCGGCCTCCCCCGTTGTCTTTGTTATCTACGTGAAAGAAAGAAGACCAGCCCCCCCCCCCCCGCGGGGTTCACGTACGGAATGGAAGAAAACACGGGATTCCAAAAAAATCCCGTGTCCAATGGCACCCCTAACCTCCTGCAGTTTTTTGAGGGCATCCCATGTGCCCAAATCAATTTAGGGCACCCCTTACGGTCCTATTGTTTTCTAAGGGCAACCCAGGTGTCGATTGCTGAGGGCACCCCCTTGTGGTATCATTGATTACGGAGGGCACCCCTAGGCCTCCTGACATACCCTCTGTGGTCTTTGCCGGAAAAATCATATTCGCGGTTCATTCAAGAAGTCATGAAGGTGAGATGCTTCCATGTTTAACCTTCTCTTTGGCATGATTCGAGAGTATTTCAATTGATTCTATGGAACTCTCATATCCGTCCTGTATCACAAACCTTCTCCTTAGCTTTCAATAGGTGTTATGTATTGTATCAAGTCTTTTATTTTTCGACCACATCCTCCATCATAAAGGATCCTCTAGCAATCTTAAAGTGTTGGGATGTTTGAAAACATAACAAGGGGCCCTGTTTCGTATTAAACTCTTTTTGTTTAATCAATCAATTGGCAAGACCCTTTAAAGAGGTATTTCAAATCTAATAACCATCGCTCTTAAAACAATGATTTTCTTTTTTAACTTGTTATCTCCCAACTTTAATGACTTCTAGATACAAACTTTCATTTGGGATGTATCTACTGAAGCTATTCTTTTTATCCTTTCATCATCTATAAATAGGGATGAAAGCCACCTTAATCACTCTGACACTCGAACTCGCACTCTAGAGGTTTACTTGCAAACTCCTAGAGGCTTAGTTGTATTCAGAAGGTGTGTCACGGGGAACCCATTGGTAAACTCTTCAGGATTGGGTAGAATTAACATCGAAAAGAGAAGTTTATATGCACCTCAAAACCTACAAGTTGTCTTTCTGCTCTCTTTTTCTCTCATTTTCTTCTTCATTCAACCCAATTTCCAACAGGTACAAGTCCCAAGCATAAAAAATCACCTTATCAAATTTATATGCAAGATGAGAATAACAATCATCACTTGCAAATAGAGGTGGCAACGGTGCGGTTTAAAACCGAAAACCACGATAAACCGCACCACGTGGTGCGGTTTTGGTTTGCCAAAATATAATACCGTCGCTGTGTGGTGCGGTTTTGGTTTTTGGTTTTCAGTTTCAATGTAGTGGTGCGGTTTTAGTTTTGACCAAAGCCGCACCGTTTAGACCATTATAATGATAAACCACGATGCACCGCACCACATCGCACCGTATGGTGTGGTTTTGGATTTACATAATGGTACACCGTTGCGGTACGGTTTTGATGTACCAGTTTGGTGTTGCGGTGCAGTTTCGGTATTATCCAAAATAGCTTTGTTGCCATCCCTACTTGCAGTTGCAGAAGGCAGTAACTACAACATAAAGTGTCTTATATTTGAACCACGATTGCAAAGTATCGACACCCTAAGTAGGTGTTTTGGCAATCACAGCAAGAATCATGTTTTATGTTTAAATGGTATGTTAAAACCATGAGCGAAGACGTATATTTATTAATAATTTAAATAATGACTTACAAGTATGGCATATGCATGGCATATGCAAGAGTTTTATACATGGCTTACAACTAAGAGATTAACGATGCTCTTAAGCATATTAGACAAAGTAGAATTAGTACTTTGTGTTTGGCTACCTCTTTGTAGTACTTGCCCGACCAGCCGAAAAGCACTCTCTACTGTGACGGCCATAAATTAAAGTAAAGTAGAGGTATGCTTTCATTAGTCTCCAAGCATGTCTTCACCTTCTAATGACATTCATCCATTTAATTTTGCAATTAGCAACGACAGCTTGTGAGGTAACCAAGGTTTAGCCTAGTTCCTCGAATATGTGAAGAACTACTTGCTGTGGTTCGACTCATGTGCACCAGTAAACATGAGCCCTAGTGGTATGGTAATGTCACATCTAGGTTAGAGGCTCGTAATGATGGGAAGGAAGACTGAAAATGTACAGGATTGACATGATAGAAAAAGGTCTTCAAGGAGTCCTCACTTAATTACCATAACGCTAGAGAGAATAGTGAGAAGTAAATATGATATCATAATCAATTCATTTTACTCAAAAAATTTATGAAAGAGACAACTTCGGCAAACCCATGCATTAGATCAGAAAAAAAGAACAGCCAGATGATTAGTAGTCAGGTACGAGCATGCGGATGTACACGCCCACACGGTGCTTTGCCAGCTGAAGTCTGAAGAGATGAAGGGGATGCTTCCATTAATGAAGGATGGACACTAACCAACCATGAATATAATAATGTCAAAATGTTCACTGCAGATATACATTTTATTAACGGGTTGTTTGGTTGCAAGCATAAGTATGAGAAATAGCACAGGAAACTCAGGCTTCCTAGAAAAGCTAGGTTTCAGTTATTGGTTTGGAGGAAATGTCTGAAATATGAATCAGGAAAGATGCAATGAAAAGAAATGTTTTCAGAAAATAAACCTGGTTAATTTTTTATTGTTGAGTTCCATATCTTTTCCTTTGCTACACTTTTCCTTTTCTTTTTTCAGTATTCCAAACAACAATAAAGGGTAAAACATGTTTTTCTTTCAATAACAATGAAAATTAGAGTAATTCTTTTCTGCAGAAAACTTTCCAATTTTCCTTTTCCTTTTACATGCTTTTCTATGTAGTAAACAAGCCCTAAATCAACAATTTGAATTTCAGTGAGTTGCGCAACAAAAGAGTTGGATGCATAATACTGACTTGTAAGCAGCATAAAATAAATCCATGGAAGGTAGTTGTTCAATACTTACAACAACATTCCACCGACAGAGAGATACGCCCCAGAACCTGCAATATGAAATTTTGCTGCAGTAGCTTGAAAGCCCATCGCTGCCGCCTGAATCAGTAGAGACTATGACATTAATCATGACCTGTCGACTAATATATATAATACAAATATATAAACAGCCAGTCTAGGAGCAGGGAATCTTCACTGAACACCGAAAAGTTTACCATGCCAAGAAAACTCCCCAAGAGTAGCATCTTCCTTCCTAGTTTATCCATCAAAAGCATCGCAACGAGTGAACCTGTAGGAAATATAAGAAAAGAAACACGGTTAAACATGAACTCCAAATAATGCTCTACTAATACAAAAGATAATCACCTGATAAATTTGAAAATCCTATGCATATGTTGGCAAGGTTAGACGGGACCCCCGCGCTTTTGAAGACGGTCGAAGAGAAGTAGAAAACAGCATTTATGCCTGATAACTGTTGTAAAGCAAACAGTGTTGTTCCAATAAAAACCACTGTAGAAAGAAACAAGGGCTTGCAATGAAAAAAACTTCTGAGGAGTGAGGATAGAGTTCTCTTGAACCTAAAATAAAATCTGCAGAACGCAACAGCAGCGATACAGGAATAGTTTTACTCAAGAAACCAATACCTCTGAAGTGCCGACCATAAAACAACTCTGAGAACCTTACGTTCTCCGCATCATCCCCTCTATCTGATCGGGATAATTCTGCCAGTGCAGACTTTACATGGGATCCACCCAAAAGTTTTTCAAATTCAGCTTCTGCTTCGCCAATTCGTCCACGCTGTAATATACAGTCACAACAGCTTTCATTTGACAGGAACAAATAATATTTTATGAAACTTTTGTGATTCTAGTTCATGTCATAGACAACATGAACGCGAAAGCATAGAAGCATAAGTTGGGACTCTATCGATGGTTCCCCCACAAGCTGCTGATTAACTTGGCTTAGGAGCACACTAAATCATCATACAAAATTCTAATAAATAAAAACACTAAATCATCATACAAAATTCTAATAAATAAAAAGGATCTTATGTTAGATCCATATAATGTCCAGGCACGCAGATTGACGACAGTGTTATGCAAGCACATAGATGGTTAAGAATCTTAAGTTATACAAAAATGAACCAATATGGAAATAAAATAACACAAGACTTACCTTAAGCCATGAGTGGAACTCAAAACGATACCTCATTTCCTTAGATTCCTAACCTTGTTCACCTAATAAGGTGACTGGTGAGGACCTTATTTCTGCTCTCTCCCCTCACTCAGCCTTATGCTTGTCGTAGACTCGTAGTATACTAGTATGGAATACAACAAGCTCCTATTGATGTCTGCATGAGTGTCGAGGGGGGCCTAGGGCCCTATATAAAGCATCAAGAATTACTCTCATCAAGGAATTCCATTTAATATTAGGATTTTTCACCTTCCTTTATTTGCCTTAACAGAAAAGAATCGCAAAGGATTCACATAGCCAACCCCAAATAGATGGGACAAGGTTCGATGGTTATGGCTATGCTTATGATATCTTCCTCTAATTAATCTATAGATGTAGAATAATATCTTTTCAGAATGATGGTTGGCTTCCTTGAATTGAACCCATGAACCATGACACACAGGGAAAACCAAGAGCATGATGACTCTCAAACCAAGAGCTTATGGGAAGACCAAAGGATAGAGTGATTTGAAAAGGGGGGGGGGGGGGGGGGGGGGCTGAAGACTTATAAGAAAACCACATGACATAGTAATTTCCAGAGGAAATACACAAAATACCTTTTTTTATTTAAAGGACCCAACCATCATCGAAGCCATCATGAAGTATGAACCAACTTATAGAATTTCATTATAGTATAATGTGGTCATAACATCAATCAGGGAATCCCAATGGCCACATCCATTAATGTGAAACTGTATGTTGCCATTAATGCCACATAGGAATTCTAATAGTCAAAAGGAATCTAGCATTATACCACTTGGCCTAACGGCCACTTAAGAACTTATATTAGATTCAATGAAGATACCAAAAAATGGCCTTTCAAATATCCGAATTGCTCTTAGTCTGATTAGTCGTTAGACAATGAACGAACAAATCATTGATGCGGATCTTGACAGTCATACACCACCAATCTGACATATTTCCTTTAATAGATAATGACTCTAGAGACACATTCAATTTATGACTTCTGGGGAGGATTTTAAGTAATAAATTTATATACCAATAAATAACAGATTAAATATAATGTCAACCAATGACAATCATTCTACTAATAAAACAAACCATATGTGCACAGAATTAGTAGCAAGGAAATAATGTAATCATCACTACAGAGTACCGACCATAAACGGAATCATCACTACCAACCGTAAGATCTCACAATGTCAACATACAAGCCAAAATACCCACACAAATCGCAATATCATACAACAAAAGCACTCAAACCCATCTCAAGTATATGCTCTTTATAGGTCTTTCGCGCCAATGGTTTAGTCATAGACTAGGAAGTATGGACACTTGCCTAGAGGTGTCGTGTCCGTATCGGACACGCGTCGGATACTCTCGTACGTGTCCAACATTTTTAATCATATTTTTTTCACCAAATTTGAATTGGACACTTCATGGGCACTTAAGGACACATGTAGAACATGTTGGCCGCATGGGGCAGAAAGCATAGTGCAAAAAACCGTCTGAAACCGGTGTGCGCACCGGTACGTACCAGTTTTGGCTTGGGCTGAGACCAGTACTGCCCCCGATCCCGATATCTGGCCAGTATCGACCGATATCGGTACGTATCGGTCCGTATCGACCGGTTCAATCCGGTATCGGTCAGTTCCAGTACGAACTGATACGGATTATTTCTTCTTTTTTTTTGTTGGCCTCAATCGGTATTCATTTGTATCGGTTGATACCAATACGTTTTTTGATCCAGAGCCGACCAATCCATGATTTTGAACCTTAGCCTGAAAGATAATTATTTTTAGAAAACGTGGGTCTTTTTCTAATTTAGGAATTTTTTGGATTCCTTATATAAAACTAAACCCATTTTGGGTTTCTTATTAGAAAATATTAGTTCTAAAGGAAATGAAATGTTTTCTTTCTTATTATGGATGTTTATTTTAAATGATAAACATGATGAATGATAAATATGAAATAGTCATGTTTGGTAATGAATTCATAATTTACAAAGACTCGTATTATTTTTCATGCATGACAATTATAAATATATATATATATAGTTTTTTATTAAATATTGGTATGTTCGTGCAGTATTCGTGTCCAACTTGTTTAGAATTTGTTATGTCACATGTCCATACCCGTGTCCGTGTTCCATGCACCCTAGGTCATAGGGTATGCAATCATTTGTTAGTTTCATACTAATGTTTTCAATTGATAGGTATTTCTCCAATAACTCAAATAATATCTCGGAGGCCAATTTCGACAGTTTATGCCCAACTAAGCCAACCATCGATTGTTATGTGAAGATTTCACATCTATCAAGCAAAACAAGAGGGAGAAAAAAGCAAAAACAAAAGGGAAGGAAAATGATAAATAATGAATGGGGAATTCGACATTGTGTTGGCATCTAATCATCTCATCAATAGAATTAGAATTTTGGTGTTGGCTCCATACTTGCAAATTCATGTTATACAAGTGTAGAAGAGAGGTTCTAGGGGTAGTTATTTTAGACTTTTACACTTGAAAGTACATATTCCCAAGAACTTATGGAAACTTTCACATTCCATAAACATAGTCACTCAAGTTTACAGGTCAATGGACTTGAAAGTGATGGTTTCAGTGTTCCCAAGGACTCAAAACTGAGTCTACCCCTAGAATCGTTGGTTATTGATTTGGATTATTCTGAATAATAAATCTCATATATCATGCTCGTGGTGGTTGGGTGCCGATGGTAGCCATATTAGTGTTTGGTGGAGGTGGTGGTGGTGAGGTCCATGTTTCTAAGAATCTATTTCATGTTCTTGCCTTTGAACAATGAAGTCTTACTTGCTCTACATTTACCAAGGATAATCATGTTCACTCTGAGGGTTGTGGTCCAAATTCTCTAAATTGAAAGGGCTATCTTCGTATGGTGAGGCTCTTTAGCGTACCACGAAATTGAGTATAATGCAACTGAAGATGACAATAGTTAGTGTAAAACAAGTAATAAAAAGTTGGACAATTCAGCATTGTGGAATTAGTTGTACCCTTAGCTAAAATATTTTTCTTCTGCTAATTTCTCTTGGATGTATTCTTAAAGAAAGAGGTGGTGGTAGTATAATGAACATAAAACTCAAAGCCCAGATCGGATAACTATGATACTCCTACAACCTTTCACTTTGTGTTCCTCTTGTGATGCAGGTCCAAAATCTACTGAGATATTTTTTATTGTCTCGCACGGCTTTGACCGATGCCTTCTCAACTAAGAAGCAGATGATGAGGTGATAAATTGAAGAGACAGACTTATTTTTCGCTTCCACAGTTGTAACTATGTAGATTTTGAAGGAGAATTTTGATCCCCATACTCATATTGGTTGTTGGTAAGGAGGAGTTGTGTATCTCGCTAGGTCAAAATTTGACACAAATAATTTCTGGGGGATTTTGTTAAATTTGCAACTATATCGCTCACCTGTGTGATCCATTGTGATTGATAAAATGTAACGGCTGAAATAGTGAATGCATCTTTAGATATCTTGATGCCCTATGAACCTTTGTTCTGAAATTGGAATTGTACACCATGCAGAGCTTGAGGGTTTTTTTTTTGTCTAGAGGAAATCATATTGAATGGTGATGAAATTGGCTTGAGTGATTATCACAAGGAAATATGTACGGTGATTGTTTAAATTCGAACTATAATGTCTCTCAGAAAACAAAGAACATCTCAGTGAGTATGGAAATGCGTTGAAAGATAGAAAACCCACCAAAAGAAACATGAGTAAATGTTAACATATTCTCCATAAAGTAGAACATTGAAAGTGGAAGCAAATGACCTTATAGAGCCAATGAGGACTTTCAGCAGAAAACTCCATGCCAAGGGCAAGTAAAGCAGCAGGAATGACAGATACCCAAAAGCACACTCTCCACCTGATAGCATGCAAAGTCATGGGCGCATCAGTTAAGTAAATTATGATCAATGAATTGTGCACAAGGAGAAAAGGATATATATTCTCTCTCTTTTCACCATCCTATGGCTTCCTTGACCGGGATACCCATGAAGAGAGCCCCTAGGAGTCCAAGACATGTTGCAATCTGAATGAAACTTCCATAAGTGCCTCTCACAGAAGGAGGAGAAACCTAGCAATTACAATATGGCGAAACAAAGATAAGTGCCAAGTAGTATTTGATCAAATAACAGTGCTCAACAATCATGATATAAAACAAACCATCTTTGATACCTCTGTAACATAAAGAGACGCTACAGGTGGACCCACACCCATCCCTGTTCCCACTAAGAATCTACCAAGAAGCATGCCCTCCAAATTGGTTGTAGTTGCACTGAAAATCCATTAAAAAGTTAATCAAGCTTCACAAAGTTCTTCCCCCAAAAATGATGCACAAAATAGAGTAATTGCATCTTCTTTACACAGCCATATCTCATAATTTATGTCAGAGAATAGAAAATCATCATCATTGAAATCCTGTATGCACAACTTTAACAAAGAGGCTACACTAAAACATTGACAAAAAATTTCAATTGACCGTCAACCTGACATCACCCTCTAACATTGGTCGGAAACCTGAGTCACCTGACCAAGACAACTTGGCAAGAGAGAGGCATAGCAAGAAACCTAGCAGGCTAGTTGGCGAGTAGGGAGACTTACCTCATTGGTCATGCAGTTTGAATTCATGCAACCAAGGAGGAAAGAAGGTATGAAATAAAAGGAAAAATTAGGAGGAGGCTGTTTACATGATACACCAAGGGTGTTCAAACTGGAACCCAAGAGAAGCTTCATCGATCTCAACATCAACTTAATTGTAACTAAACTTAATTCTACTTCACTGATGCAAGAAAGCCACTTAAGGATGTAAATTAAAATATAATAAGAAACACCATCATCGAAACTCAGCTTAGTTACTACAATGAGTATAGAAAAGGCATTGTAGCCTACCATGCTGATTCATTACCTTACACAAGCTCCAATAATCATTGGCACAGCACTCAACTGGAAAGCCCTACGTCGCCCGATCCCATCCGCGATCCAACCACTAAACAAGCATCCAACAAATGCACCACCCAAACACATGCTCACCACAAGTCCTGCATCCCACCCCAACTCAGATAACAAGAATTAGAAGCAGACAAAATTGCTCACAACTAAAGCAACGTTATATTTTTTTTTCAAAAAAAAAAGGGAAACTCCAATCGAAAAACTACTACCTTCCGCCATGGTGTTCCCACTAAATCCAAGATCCAAAGAAATGCTTTCGAGCGGTTCATTAACAACCCTGCAATGAAATCCAACAAAAATAAAGATTTAAGCCTCCCTTCCGCTTCCAAAGATCAATAGAAGTAAGGGAGCCCTGCGATCAGCACGCACCCAATGTGGTAGCCGAATAAGAAGGATGTGATGATCGCAACGCACACATGCCGTAGAGACGGCCTCCATGAAGGGCTGTCATTTTCTAGCCCCATTCCATTCAGCAGACATTCTAAGATTTGAAACTCATCAGTAAAAACTCAACTGCCAATCTCTACATAGCAGCCACTGATCATAACCCAATACAGAGATACAATATTTATGCAAAATAAAAGGAACCCATGTGTCCAAACTGTTAGGAGATGACGGCTAGGGTTTGGAGAGGAATAGAATAGAATCTATTGAGGGACTCAAGCCCATATATATGTACATGTATGACCATATACCCGACACGACTGTACAGTAAAACCGACCCATCTATATACATTAATACTCCCCCTCAAACTCACGGTGGATCATGAACCGAGAGTTTGCCAATAAAATGCCGGAAGCGAGCAGTCGTAAGGGGCTTCGTCAGAAAATCAGCAGTCTGTTCCGATGATGAAATGTATGGCAGGGAGATGGTGTGGTCGAGAAACTCCTGGCGAACATAATGACAATCAACTTCAATATGTTTTGTTCGCTCATGGAAGACCGGGTTGCTAGCAATCTGAATAGCACTCCGGTTGTCACAGAAGAGAGGGGTGGGCCCGGATATCACAACTCCCAAGTCGAGCAAAAGGCGGCGAAGCCAGACAATCTCGGCGGTGGTAGAAGCCATAGCCCTGTATTCGGCTTCAGTGCTGGAGCGAGCAACAGACTCCTGCTTCTTGCTGCGCCACGAAATCAGTGAATCACCCAGAAACACACAGTATCCTATAGTAAAGCGGCGAGTGGCTGCATCTCCTGCCCAATCTGCATCGGAGTAGGCACGCAGCACCAACGGAGAGGTGGAGGGAAACAGTAGTGAACGGGTGATGGTGCCTCGGAGGTAGCGGATAATCCGAAGAACAGCTGCATAGTGAACTGACCGTGGAGCCTGAACAAACTAACTGACAATGCCAACAGCATGGGCAATGTCTGGCCGGGTCATGGTGAGATAGTCGAGCATCCCAACCAGCCTCTGGTAGCGGGAGACATCCTGGAGCGGCTCACCATCTGTAGCTAGAAGCTTCAAATTGAGCTCCATGGGTGTATCAGCAGTGTGTGTGTCAGTAAGAGCAGTATCAGCAAGGATGTCGGAGATGTACTTCTGCTGGGAGACCAACAGACCACGAGCTGACCGGGCAATCTCAAGTCCCAAAAAGTAGCGAAGAGAGCCCAGATCTTTCATCTCAAACCGACTCTGGAGGTGCCGCTGGAGAGATGCGATGGTGGCACTGTCATCCCCAATGATGATCATATCATCCACATAGAGGAGAAGAACTGCAATGCCCTGACTGGAGGAGCGAGTGAACAAGGCATAGTCGGAGTGACGCTCAACAAACCCGGCGGCCAGAACTGCACTGCGAAATCGCTCAAACCAGGCACGAGGGGCCTGCTTGAGCCTATAGATGGCTCGGCGCAAACGACACACGTGCCCTGGAGGAACTGAAATGCCCGGAGGAGCCATGTAAACTTCCTCAGAGAGATCACCGTAGAGAAACGCATTGGTGACATCCATCTGATGGAGAGGCCAGCCTCGAGCAACTGCCACAGCTAAGAGGGTGCGCACAGTAGTCATCCGAGCAACTGGAGCAAACGTCTCCTCGTAGTCAATCCCATACTCCTGGGAGAAGCCACGAGCAACGAGGCGAGCCTTGTGCCGCTCAATGGATCCGTCAGGTCGATTCTTGACCTTGAATATCCACTTGCAGCTAACAGGCACCACCCCGGAGGGACAGGGCACCAAATCCCATGTCTGGGTCCGCTGAAAAGCCTCAAGCTCAACTGACATGGCATGCCGCCACTCTGGATGTAAAGCTGCCTCACGGTACGATTGGGGCTCCCGATGGGTGTGTATAGCAGTAAGAAAAGCCTGAAAAGATGGTGAATAGGAGGCACTAGCAGAGTAGCCAGAAGAGTCAGGAGAGTCAGACGGAAAAGCAGAGTAGCCAAACCTGTCAGGAGAGTAGTCATATCTGGCAGGAGGGTGATGTTCGCGCGCGGGGTAGCACCGAACAGGAGCAGGATCCACGACCGGGGAGGAGGGAGCAGCAGCATCAGGTGAGGGAGTACCAGTGGGAGCCGACTCTGGAGGAGGAGCTGCAGACCGACGAACATATACACGAGTAACAGGTGGTGGTGGAGGTGTCAAAGAAGACGGAGGAGGTGGTGGAGGTGGTGATGGTGGCGGTGGAGGTGGCGGTGGAGGTGGAGAAGGAGTAGGCGTGGATGGGACAACAGAAAACGGGGGTAGAACAGGGATGTGGAGATGTGAGGAAGGCGAGGAGGGTGACGCAGGAGGCAAGGAAAGATCCCGAGACTCATGTGAAAAGTACGGGATATCCTCAACAAAGGAAACGTGACGGGAGACACGGATCCGGCGAGCCAAGGGATCGTAGCACCGATACCCCTTGTGCTCCCGACTGAGCCCCAAGTGAACACACCTAACAGACCTCGCAGAGAGTTTGGTGCGCTCATGGGGAGGAAGAAGAACGAAGCACGTGCAGCCAAACGTGCGAAGAAGAGAGTAGTCAGGTGGGCTGGAGTCAAGGTTCTAAAAAGCGCTAGGCGCTAGTCGGGCGGTGGGGGGCCGCCTAGCGCTTAGGCGGCCTAGGCGGAGCCTAGGCGGTGCCTAGGCGTTTTGCCTTTTTTTAATTATTTTAATTATTATTTTGATATTATATAATATATGTATGTTTAAAAATTAATATAAGTTCAAGATTATTCTAAACCATTATTTTAAAGAACAAATATATAACCATAATTCAAGATTGAGTGATTAACAAGAACAAAAGAAAACATGGTCCGCCTGTCCCGCCTTGCTAGCCTCAGCCCGCCTGGCTCACCTGGTTAGCCTCAGCCCGCCTGGCCAGCCTAGCTCCGCCTAAACCGCCTAGGCAGCCGCCTTGCCCCGCCTAGACTGCCTAGGCGGCCGCCTTGCCCCGCCTAGCTCCGCCTGGGAGCTTGGCCTCTTTTCTGGAGCGCCTAGGGCCTAGGCGAGGCGGTGGGGGGCCGCCTAGCGCCTAGGCGGCCGCCTGGGCCGCTTTTTAGAACACTGGCTGGAGTGAAGGCGCTCATATGGGGTGGCACCGGACAGAGCAGACGACGGAGTGATATTGATGAGGTGGACAACCGTCATAATAGCTTCAGCCCAGTAGGAGTGAGGAACAGACGCAGAAAGAAGCAAGGCTCGTGCAGTCTCAAGGATATGACGATGCTTGCGTTCGGCAACGTCGTTCTGCTCATGGGTGTGGGGACAGGATTGCTGGTGAAGAGTGCCGTGAGACTGAAGAATCTCACGCATCTCAGAGGAGAGATACTCCTTTGCACAATCAGACCGAAAGGTCTTGATGTGCCGACCAAACTGAGTGTATCATAGTGGTGAATCTTCTAAAGATGTGAGGTACTTCAAATCGATGACGCATAAGATAAACCCAGGTGCACCTAGAATAGTCACCGATAAAGCACACATAATACATGTAACCTGATAGAGATGCAACAGGAGCAGGACCCCAAATATCCGAATGGACTAAATCAAATAAGACATCAGACTGGGAAGTACTAGCAGAAAATGGAAGAGCTAGATGCTTTGTCAGTCTACAACCCGTACAAACAGAGAGGGGGGAGAAAGACGCTCGACCCAAAGCGCCCGAACGAAATACGCTTTTGAGTCGATCACTCGATATATGACCTAACCTTCTGTGCCACAGGTCGGCATCAGAGGTGACAGACATGACAGACAAAACAGGAACGGAAGACATATGTAGATGGTCCAACTGGTAAAGTCCTCCTGCCCTACGGCCCAGCCCAATCCTCTGACCCGTCCGCGAATCCTGCACAACACAAACAGAAGGTGAAGGTGACAGTCAGGCCAGAGTCGCAAAGAGAACTGATAAAGATCAGATTAATATTAAGACGGGGGGCATGATGGACATGGGGTAGGGTCAGGCGACCAGAAGGGTCAGATGTGGTAGTGGGAGAACAGTCCGTGAGGACAGTGGAGTCAAAGGTAAGGTGACAGGAGGCACCCGAATCGAAGATCCATGGAGCAGTAGTACCAGAGGTGGCAGACAAGCCGTGCGCAGTCGCGGAGCCGGTGGAGGCTAGGTGGCGAAGAAGGAGCTCCTCGAGGCGCTGAAGACGGTCCGACTCAGGCTGAGAAGGTGCTGCATTAGTAGTGGGGAGCGTCGAGGCCTCTACAGTAGCCGCTGTACCACCAAAGTGGCGGAAGAAAGACGAACCACGTCCACGGCTCCGTCCACCTCGACCGCCGCGTCGATCGTCGCGGGAAGTCGAAGCCTAGCGTGGGGCTCTCTTATCCGGACCCCAGCGGGGATTGCATGGAGGACGTGTAGGGCATTCGCGCTTCATGTGGCCGGGCTCCTTGCAGTAGTGACAGAAGACAGCCTCATCGGAGAACCCGGCTGCCAGGACAGTGTCGGAGCTAGTTACAAGTGGAGGAGAACGAGCGCCCCGAGTCTGAAGGCGGGTCTCCTCGTCGACCAAGGCGAGAAGAGCATCCTCTAGCCGAGGGAGTGGCTCATGGTGCAGGAGCTGGGCAGCTATGAGAGCAAAGTCCGGCCGAAGCGCTGCCAGGAACTGGTGCAGGTGACCCTCATCGAGGTAGCGCTGGAAATCCCGGGAGCGGGGGCAGGCACACCGCTCCGGGATCAGTGAGTTCAGCTCATGCCAGTAGGCACTCATCTGACTGAAGAAGTCCTGAATGGTGCGCTCCCCCTGACGGGCAGACTGCGAGTCACAGATGAGCTGATGCCGGCGTGCGCCTCCGCACGGGAGAAAACGGTCCCGGAGATACTCCCACATCGCGCGCGCTGTCGGAAGGCGGCCGATGGGAACAAGGAGCGGACGAGCAACAGAGTCCAGAAGGTACGCCCGGATGGCCTGATCGTGGCGGCGCCACGTAAGAACAGCAACGGTGGTGGCGTGGTAGCAGTCGCAGCAGAAAACGCTGCACTGCTGGTGACAGAGGAGGAACCGGAGTAGTCAGCAGGAGGAGGATCCTCGCCAGTGATGTGACCCCACAGATCACGACTGGAGAACGCAGTCTTGACGGTGAGGGACCAGTCAGGCCAGTCGCTGGCCAATGACAACTGAAAGGCGACCGCCTTCAGCGGTGGAGAGATCGCAATGACTGACGGTACGGCAGGAGAAGCCATGGAGGAGGCTCAATAGAGGGGGGGAACCGGGAAGGGGTGGGAGGGCCGGTCGGGTGAAGGAGGGGGGTCGGGGGTGGAGGAAGGGAGATCGGGAGCTGTAAGGGGTGTCGGGGGCAGTAGGGGGGTCGGGGGGTGGAGGAAGGGGGCTGTAGGGGGGGTCGGGAGCTGTAGGGGGGTGGAGGAAGGGGGTCGGGGGGTGTCGGGGGGTGTAGGGGGGTGGAGGAAGGGGGTCGGGTGCTGTAGGGGGGCTGTAGGGCGGCAGTAGGGGCTGTCGGGCGGCGGGAGGGGGGGGGCGATGGAGGAGGGAGGCCGGACGGGGTGGGCAGGCGGAAGGGGGGTGTCGGGCGGCTGTAGGGGGGGCTGTCGGGAGGCGAAAGGGGGGGCCGGTGGAGGAGAGAGGCCGGACGGGGTGAGCCTATGGAGGAGGGAGGCCGGACGGGGAGATGCTGCCGGAGGAGGAGGACCGTCGTCGTCGTCGTCGTCGTCGCAGCACGGGAGAACCCTAGAGCTCTGATACCATGTTAGGAGATGATGGCTAGGGTTTGGAGAGGAATAGAATAGAATCTATTGAGGGACTCAAGCCCATATATATGTACATGTATGACCATATACCCGACCCGACTGTACAGTAAAACCGACCCATCTATATACATTAATACAAACATTCAGATATTCAAGGAAACGGAGGGCACCTGTGCTCTCATTGCCGCCTCCATCGACAGCGATCTTAAACTCCCTCGGCGCGATCTTGAGCTCCCTCGGCGACATGCGCTTGTAAACCGAAGAATTGAACTTCCACTGCATCACGGATCACACCCAGTTCCTCCGGAGATCTAAAGCAATCACTCCAACAACCCACTTCGAAAGATCAGTAGACATGCAAACCCAGAATTTTTTTAAGAAAAATCAGCGATCACGCTACCTTGATCTTGGGTTCTCATAGAAGACCCCGGCCTTATAGTAGAGGAGGGAGAAGATAGAAAATTGAGAAAATCATCGGTAGCTGAGAGCGAACGTGAGGTGAGATGATCCTCCTCTCGGATCTGGCGCTGGTCTTTGGGGCCCGCTAACGCGTGCCGAGTGACGTCCCGGAGAGCGGCGGCTCGTGCTACCCTGCGCCTCCTTGGGGATCAAACTGGACCACGGAGAACGTCCGCCGAATGGGAACAGGGGAGGAGCGACGAGGGGGGGGGGGGGTTATGTGGAGTCTTCAGATCAACCGTGATGATGAGAGACGAACCAGAGATTGGGGATCCGAAGGAATTTACACGACGGACGCGTGGCTTTTTTTTTGGGTAAATTACACATAGACCCCCCATCGTTTGACTAATTATCACTTACACCATTATGTTTTTTCTTTTCTTGCTACAACACCATCATGTTTAAAACCCTACAAATGTCCCTTTATATTTATAGTTAGAAAAACCATAAACATAGACCCCTTGGGAGTAGGGAAGGCAACGGTGCGGATTTGGTTAAACCGCACCACAACACCGAACCACCACACCGAAACCGTACCGCACCACGACGGTTTACCATTATGTAAAACTGAAACCGCACCATGAGGTACAGTGTGGTGCGGTGCACCCCGGTTTATCATTATAAAGGCTTAAAAGGTGCGATGTTATGCGGTTTTGGTCAAAACTGAAACCGCACCGCATCGCAACGGTTTTATATTTTGGCAAACCAAAACCGCACCATGCGGTGCGGTTTATCGCGGTTTTCGATTTTAAACCACACCGCTACCATCCCTACTTGGGAGGCCCTGTGGAGGGGGTGGAAGTGATATATTTATCAAATTATAAAAGGGCATTTTTAGGGTTTTTAACATAAGAGGGTGTAAGTGATAATCGATCAAATTATCTGGGGTCTATGTGTAATTTAGCCTCTCTTTTTTAGATGGCTTGGCTAGGCCATCAGAGAATAGGGTGCTAGGGCATGGGGTAAGAGAGATTTAAAGATTGAAACGGGGGGGGGGGGGGGGGGGGGATAGGGAACTCCTCCAACAACGAAGAAAGGGAGTGGAAAGTACCGTTCAAAACGATCCTGTTTATGGGACGAGTGGCTTACAGGTATTAAATCTTCTATTTAATAAAGTGAGTAAGCTTTAGTGGATACTGACTGTCCGATGAGTTTATGGACAGAAGATTGTACTTGTCCGCTTGTTTTCATCCCTATTTTAGTATGGATGGAAGTCCATTGATGGTTAGGAATCTGTTCTTATCTAATATTTATTCTTAACCTCGGTGAGACACAAAAGCGTTGACTGTGATGAACAACAGCAACAACATGCAGCGACGGTGTTGAAACATATGAGACAAATTTTAATTGGTTGAGTAATATAACACCAGTAACGGTGTTTAAACATATAAGCCAAATTCTGATTGCTTGAGTGACAACATCGTACAAGAGATAACAATTAAAGTTAGTAGTCAAAATAAAACATGATATGGATAAAGTTTAAGTACTTTAAAGATAATAATCAAGTGGAGCTAATGTTTGAGTAAATGTATAGTTTGAATCTTCAAATAGTTATGGTTGAAGTCATCTTTTAACATAGTATAAAAGGTCTCATAACAACATACCCGAAGAAGTGGTTTTTCATCATTGAATAAAATATTGATTTTTCTCCACCCACGTTCATCACCCTCTTCTCTTTGCTTTTGAGTTTTCATATGTACAATAATAAGAAGAATAAGAAGAGATAAAAATGAAGATCAAATAAAAAAAGAAGTTTGGCGTTCCGAGAGAGTGCAAGAAGATCTAGGTAATTCGTTTCCATAAGAAAATATTATTTTGAAAAAAAATATGAATTTGCATCTTTGAGTTGGATGCAATTGGTACTTCTTGATTTTAATTTTTAATGGGAAAAATTTGAGCAATAGAACACTCACATGAAAGGAGTGAACCCATGAAGTTTGAAATATTTTGGAAAACGAATATAGTAAAAGGCACGAGAGACAGTATGAAAATAAAATCTTAGAAAAGATACATAAAACAATGCTCAGGTACTGAAAGAATAATAACCAGTGTAGTTAAGGTGACCCGAGGCGCCCGCCTGAGGCGAGGCGAGGCTAGAGCGCCTCGCCTGAATCGAGGCGGTAACAAGAATATAAGGCGGAGCAAGGCACCCGCCTGAGACAAGAGGCGCTCCAGGCGTGAGGCGATGGAGGCGCCCGCTTGATTTAATTAACAAGTCAGCTCCCATGCACTGCACTAGCCACACGATAACAGTCACCACAACAGGTGCAGTTGGGGCTGAGTGCGATGCACTTGTAGTGGTGGTTGTCATCATGTGGTTATGATGCTGCCTGGAGGCCATGGGCTGCCATCATGTGGTTACAAGGGAACTGCATGATTTTTTTTAATGCAGTCGAGGTCGAGATCCATCATGCGATATGACCTTTGGCCTTCCACACTGCACGACGGGAGATCGGGCAAGGGCGACTGGCGATCGGGTAAGGGCGGCTAGCGATCGGATTTGGGTTTCGACCGGCGACCGGGTAAGGGTAACTAGCGATCGGATTAGGGTTTTGACCGGTCACTTCTCCACCGCCGTGGTACTCTCTCTCTCACTCTCACTCTCTCTCTCCCTCTGGTTCAATGGGGATGGGATTGACTGTGGTAGGTTTGTGAAGAATCTCTCTCTTTCTCTCTTGTGCATTCAATGGCTAAAGTCTCTCTCCCTCTCAGGGATTCAATGGGCCACTGTGGTGGGTTTGTGAAGAAGATAAGCCCGACGATGACTTCTCCACTGTCGGCAGCTGTTGTCCTCTCTTTCTCCCTCTCTCACACACACACAACTCTCTCTCTTGGATTCGTCTCTCTCTCTCTCATGGATTGAATTGGCCACTGTGGTGGGTTTGTGAAGAAGACGAGCCCGACGACTTCTCCATTGCCGGTAGCTGCTGTCCTCTCTCTCTCTCTTTCTCTCTCTCACATAGATTCAATGGGGGTTGCACACCTGCACCTATTAAACTATTAAATTATTAATTGTTAAATTATAAACTGATTTTGAATTTTATTGTATTATTAGGTGAAGGTGATTATGGAGGGTGGAAATGCTTTCAACAGTGATAGTGATGGCAGAGAACATAAAGGTAGTAGAAGAGATCCGGCATGGAAGTATGCGATTCTAGAGAATGAGAAAGTCACAAACAATGTGACTTGTATTTTTTTTGTAAAAAGACAGTTAGAGGTGGGATTTATCAGCACAAACAACACCTTATAGGTGGATCTGTTGATGCAGTTAAGTGTAGGCACGTCCCATTTAATGTGAGGAATGAAATAATTGAGCATATGGAGAAGAAGAAAAACTCTAGAACTTATACCTCATGTGCTTTAAATGACCCATTTGATGATACTGCAGATCCACATCATCCACAAAATGAAATGGTTCTCTTCGGTAGCGGTAGTGATGGCCATGGAATTGGTGTTGATGGTAAAGTGAGTGGCTCAAGTGGAATTTCCTCAAGTGGAAAAAGAAAAGTCACATTAGATGCTTTTGTTTTTAATGCTCGAAAGAAAAAGAAGCTAAGGCAAATTAACTACCCTCGTTGAAGCATTAGATCCGGCAAAAGTAGAATATGGTACTCAATCTATAGCTAAGTGGTTTTATCAAGCAGGCATTCCTTTTAATACCGCGAGGTTGGATAGCTTTAAGATTATGATTGAAGCAATTGGGGGTTGTAATGGAATGAAGCCTCCTAGTTATCATGACTTAAGAGTTCCATTGCTTAAGAAAGAGGTGGATAACACATGACATGTTGCAAGCACATAAAAAAGAGTGGGCAAAGATAGGTTGTTCACTTTATGTCAGATGGGTGGAATGATAGGAGAAGTCAGTCTTTAGTTAACTTCTTAGTGAATAGTCCTAAATGAACAGTATTCTTAGAATCTATCGATACTTCATCATATGCAAAGACCGGAAATAAAGTGTTTGAATTGTTGGACACAATGATTCAAAAGATTGGACCAAAGAATACGGTTCAAGTGATAACAGACAATGCCTCAAACTATGTAGCGGCCGGTGTGTAACAATTATTCTAGTTTTTAAATTTCTATTTACTTTTGTATAAAATAGATTGTGAACATTTCATAAAACATTTGTAATTGTAAATTATTGTGACTCGTAATTTGCCATTTGTAATAGGGAGATTATTGAAAACAAAGTATGAAAATTTATTTTGGACTCCGTGCGCAGAACATTGCCTTGACCTCATCTTGGAAGACATCACATCTTGCATTCTGAAGACAATAAAGAAGTCAATTGCATTGAGTGGTTACATCTACAACCACACAAAAGTCTTGAATATGATGTGATCCTTTACACATGAGAAGGAGTTACTAAGGCCAGCCAAAGCAAGGTTTGCAACCTCATTTCTTATTATACAAAGCATTCACAAACAAAAGTCGAATTTAAGGAAGATGTTCACTTCTGAGGAATGAGCATCTTATTCAACCAGTGCTTTGCCAAAAGATGACGACAATAAAATACAACTTATTGAACAAATTATCTTATCAGCTCATTATTGGAATGGAGTTATATATGCCCTGAAGGTGTCGCTCTACTTGAGAGGGTTCTTTGATTGGCAGATAGTGAGAGAAAACCTACAATGGGATACATTTATGAGGCAGTAAATAGGCCAAAAAAAACAATCAAGATGTCCTTCAATGAAGAAGAAAGTAAATACAATAATATTTTTGAAATCATAGTTAAGAGGTGTGATTGCCAACTTCATAAGTCAATGCATGCGGCATGTTACTTTTTAAACCCGGAGTTTTTTTACACCAATCCACATATTGAAGAAGATGAAAAAGTTATGAAGGGACTATACGATTACATTAAGAGATTAGTATCAGGAAGAGGTGAATAAGATTTGATTGTGAATAACCAATTATCATATTATACGGAAGCAAAAGGTCTATTTGGGAGTGATTTTTCTATAAAAAATCAAATATTATTATCACCAGGTACGTTTTTTATTATCTCTATATTTATTGTTGTTTTATTATGATTCAAATTATAAATCTGAATATAATTTGTTATATTCGTAGTTAGCTATTATAAACATAGAGCTAGTTTGCATGTTTTACACTTTTATTTATCTTACTAAACAGCTGAATGGTGAAAATCTTATAGACAAAATTGTCCTGAATTACGAAGACTTGCAATACGTATATTCAGCTTAACATGTAGTGCATGTGGTTGTGAGCGTAATTGGAATGTATTCGAGCAAGTAAGTAGTATTGAATTGATTGTTAGATTCTTTATATTATATTATTACTTTATAATTGTTTGAGATAATTAAATTAATTATTTCATTTTATGTTAATAAATCCATAGCAAGAAAAGGAATAGATTGGAGCAAAAGAGGTTGAATTATTTGGTTTTTGTAAAGTACAACCAAACTTTAGTGGATCGTTATAATTATCGAGATGACTTGCTATGAGAGGATATTGAAAGGACTGTAGGAATACACGAGTCATTAGGTGCGATAACAAGATCAAATACATCCAAGAACAAAGAAAAAGCTAAATCAAAAGGAAGAAGAATGAGACTTATCAATGAAGATAATAAAGACGAAGTATAAGAATTTGATCCAAATGAGGAAGAAATGTTCAACAAGAATATAAGCAAGGCAATATGGATGATATAGAACTTGTGGATGATGAATTTTATTGATGCTTAGTGGAAGAAATTTAATTTGATGTGCATGAACTTCTTCAACTAATTATTAAATGTGCTTGAATCTAATTTTGAAAGGATTATCTAATTTTTGGTGATGATTTTGATATTTTAAATTGATTATTTTATTGCTTAATCTATCTAATGCCTTGAATTATTCTGTTGGAGTTTAAATTAGGATGTGTTGTACTTATACCATCTAATTGTTGTCTTTCATTTGTAAAGGTTTTATATATTACAAAAATATAGAGGTAAGGGAGAGAGAGGCATAATGTTGTAAAGGCTTAGTTAATGACATGGATTTTGTGTCAAGTTTTACTGCTCTATCTGTGAGTATAATATTGCCCATCAAAACTTTCTCCTCTTAATTTTTAAATTTAGTTTTTTATTCAATTGCATAGTATCATATTTTTTTATATGTTTACCTCATGTCTTCAATTCATATTTTTTTCATCTTAATTACAGACATCCAAGTCTTGATCGTATTCTATACTATTTCAATTTTATAGTTTTTAAAATGAGGATGATATCGATTATAGAATTTGATGAGTTTTATTGATGTTTAATGGTACATGTTATATGATTAAGTGAAATATGAACTTATTTTAACTATTTATTTTATAATTTATCTATATATAATTATATATATATTATATTTTTTGCATGCCTTATTTCAATTAGGCGCTCGCCTCGCTTCTAGCCTCAAGCGCTAGTAAGGTTGAGCGCTTTGAGTCCGTCTTAACGCCTTGACTACACTGATAATAATAAAACCAAACTCCTAATATTCATCGCATTGGACAAGAAAATCTTTGAATGAAATATAGAATATCACTCATCAACAAAGAATAGATGTGATGACGTAAAAAAAGATATGAAAAAAAGAAGAAGAAAAAAGAAAACAAATTATATGATGATAAAAATATAAAATTGATATATAAAATTAAAAAAGGAGAATATATATATATGATAAAAAAAAAGATAAAGATGATTCATCGACTGAATCAGATTCGGTTGCAGATGATGGCATTTAATTAGTAGAAGAAAAATTATTGATAGTTGAAAATAACAAAAGTAAATAGTCTTTATATAGGGAGAATGACTACAAAAGTTATATTACCGAAGAAATTTCATCAACTATGAAGGTATGTGAAGACTGCGAAAATCCACGAGTAGATAATTTCATCAAGATTTAAAGCATCACAATTCTTTGGAAACGTTAATCTACAAAGATGATCATTATATCATAAAGTTCCCTAGTCAGTAAAATGCAAGAGTATGTGGATCATGTAAAAAATCTACTAGATGAATCAATATCTGATTATTTAATTATAAGGAGGTGAAATTATTAAGTATTCCAAAACTTATTTCATTAATAGTTTTTACAAAAACAAAATAAAGTTTTTAGTACATATGGTTCAATTTATTAGCTAGATCATGATGAATTAAGCAATTCATGTTACTTCAAGGTTCTAAAAAGATACACGAAACATAGAAAAAGAGATTATATTGACTACTAAAGTGGTCGATAACATCTAGAAAGAAGACGACATTAAAAAAAATTAGCTTAATTGAAGAATATTAGAACTTATAAGTCACTTATAAGCCAATTTTGGATTGATTGAGTGATAGCAACATACAATATATTACAACTGAAGTCAGTTTGAAGAGTCAAGATAAACTATGGCATTGATAAAAGCATAGTGTGGATTAAGTTTAATTACTTTAGAAATAGATGTCTGGTAGAGTTAATGTTTGAGTAGAATGATTGCTCTTAGCTTCACTATATATCAAGGAATCTTTGGTAGTATTTACTAAGTGAACTAATACACTTTTTTTTTCTGGAGCTTGCCATCGTATTGCTTTAACTGCTTCAACATGGCTTTCCCAACGTGTGTCTGACAATGACTTAAGTGTAACATGATATATGGTTTTTAAAAATTTTCTATCATTTTGTAGAAGACAAAAATACTGAATATATATGTAGTATTACTTTAAAAAAATTGATGCTTTAGAACAAGATTTAGTCATAGCACATAGTGCAATGTAAAGACTATGATAACAACATGGAGTATAGAAAGATATATAATTTACTTATAATAGTTCTTGTTGTATATCTTTTTTTTTTCCATATTAGAGCACTTGTCATACTATTTTTCTTTAATATCATAATTATTAAGTTCAATAATTCTCAATACATCTTTAAGTTTGTTAAAAAAATCTAAGCCATGAAGTATCATCCACCTTTAAAAATTCTTCTATATTTATTGGAATTGTTGTCAAAACATCCACACATCTTATTACAAGAGACGTACATTCATTCTACACAACTTATATCTGAAATATAATCAAGTATAACCAGTGCAGTCAATACGTTAAGGCGGACTCAAGGCGCTCAACCTTACTAGCGCCTGAGGTAAGATGCGAGACGAGCGCCTGATTGAAATAAGATATGCAAAAAATATAAAAAATATATATAATTATATATATATATTATAAAATAACTAGTTGAAATAAGTTTACAGTTCATTTAATCATATAGCATGTACCATCAAACATCAATAAAATTCATCAAGTTCTATAATTGATATCATCCTCATCGTATTAAAATCAAGACTTCAAATTTGCAATTAAAATGAAAAAAATATGAATTTAAGATGTGAAGTAACATATAAAGAAATATGATACTATACAATTGATTAAAAAACTAAATTTAAAAATTAAGAGGAGAAAGTTTTGATGGGCAACATTATACTTACAGATATAGCAATAAAACTTGGCCCCAAATCCATGTCATCAACTAAGTCTTTGCACATTATGCCTCTCTCTCCCTTGCCTCTGTATTTTTGTAATATACAAAGCATTTGCAAATGAGAGACAATAATTAGATGGTATAAGTGCAACACACCCTAATTTAAACTCCAATAAAATAATTCAAGGTATTAGATGGATCAAGCAATAGAACAATCAATTCAAAATACAAAAATCATCACCAAAAATTGGATAATCCTTTCAAAATTAGATTCAAGCATATTTAATAATTAGTTGAAGAAGTTCATGCACATTAAATTAAATTCCTTCGATCAAGTATTAATAAAATTCATCATCCACAAGTTTTATATCATCCCCATTGACTTGGTCATCTTTTTGTTGACCTATTTCTTCCTTATTTGGATCAAATTCTTGTACTTCGTCTTCATTATCTTCATTGATAAATCTCATTCTTCCTCCATTTAATTTAGCTTTTTCTTTATCCTTGGATGTATTTGATCTTGTTCTCGCACCTAATGACTCGTGTATTCCTGTAGCACTTTCAACATCCTCTCATAGCAAGTCAACATCCTTATGCACTTTATTTTTTCATGCATCATCTTCAGTTAGTTTTTCAATAAGCTACTCATTGAATTCATCAATCAGTTCCTCAAGTGAAATTGGATCGATTATATCCCGATGATTATAACGATCAACTAAAGTTTGGTTGTACTTTACAAAAATAAAATCATTTGACCTCTTTTGCTCCAATCTATTCATTTTCTTGATATGGATCTATTAATATAAAATAAAATAATTATTTTAAATAATTATAAAGTAATAATGTAATATAAAGAATCTAACAATCAATTCAATACTACTTATTTGCTCGAATACACTCCAATTACACTCACAACCACATCCACTGCATGTTAAGCTGAGTATGCGAATTACAAGTCTTCATAATTCAGGATAACTTTACCTATAAGATTCCCACCATTTAGTTGTTTAGTAAGATAAATAAAAGTGTAAAACATGCCAACTAGCTCTATGTTTATAATAGCTAACTACGATATAACAAATTATATTCAGATTTATAATTTTAATCATAATAATACAATAATAAATATAGAGATAATAAAAAGGATACCTGGGGATAATGATGTTCGATTTCTTATAGCAAAGTCACTCCCAAATAGGTATTTGCTTTCTTATAATATGATAATTGGTCATTCACAATCAAATCTTGTTCACATTTTTTTGGTACTAATCTCTTAATGCAATCGTATAGTCCCTTCATAACTTCTTCAATATGTGGATTGGTGTAAAAAAACTCCGGATTTAGAAAGTAACCCGCCGTATTCAATGACTTGTGGAGTTGGCAATCCCACCTCTTATCTATGATTTCAAAAATATTATTATATTTACTTTTTTTCTTCATTGAAGGACATCTTGATTGTTTCTTTTGCCCTATCCATTGCATCATAAATATATCCCATTGCAGGTTCTCACTCATTATCTGTCAATCGAAGAACCCTCACAAGTGGAGCCAACACCTTCAGGGCATATACAACTCCATTCCAATAATAAGCTGATAAGATAATTTGTTCAATAAGTTTTGCTTTCTTGTTATCATCTTTAGGCAAAGCACTAGTTGAATAACATGCTCATTCCTTAGAAATGAACATCTTTCTTAAATTCGACTTTTGTTTGTGGATGCTTTGTTTAGTTAGAAATGAGATTAAAAACCTTGTTTTGGCTGGCCGTAGTAACTCCTTCTCATGTGTAAAGGATCACATCATATTCAAGACTTTGTTATAGTTGTAGATATAACCACTCAATGCAATTAACTTTTTTATTGCCTTCAAAATGCATGGTGTGTGTCCAATGTCTTCCAAGATGAGGTCAAGGCAATGTGTCGCGCACAGAGTCCAAAATAAATTCTCATACTTTGCTTCCAATAATCTCCCTATCATGAATGACAAATTATGAGTCATAACAATTTATAATTACAAATATTTTATGAAATATTAACAATCTATTTTATACAAAGTAAATAAAAATTTAAAAACTAGAATAGTTGCTATATACCGGTCGCTACATAGTTTGAGGCATTGTCTGTTACCACTTGAACCACACTCTTTGGTCCAATTTTTTTAATCATTGCATCCAACAATTCAAACAAGGAGCGATTATTGATGAGGATGATCACCTTATCCTATATAACACACCCACCAAAAATCATCAAATTCTAAAACTTCTAGAGAGGGCAAACAAGTGAGAGGTGCATCAACAATGTTACACCTCAGGTGCAGGCTTCCTGCCCTCATATATATATATATATATATATATATATATATATATATATATATATATATATATATATATATATATATATTGGAATGTTACAGTGAACTATGAGCTACTGAAGGAGAAAATGAGCTACGATCATTTTGACCATCCTAGAAGTTTTGGAATTTTGTGAAAATTGATGGGTGTGTTGTCTATGGTAACATGATCATCCTTACTAATTTTCAAGGAATTTCGAAACTTCTAGGGTCATCAAAAGGTAGAAGTAAAATTAACGGTTATTACGGACGGTGGATAAAGCTTCTACCGTTTGATGATCCTAGAAGTTTTGAAATTTCTTAAAAATTGGTGAGGATAATGATGTTACCCTAGACAACACACCCATCAATTTTTATGAAATTCTAAAACTTCTAGAGTGGTCAAAATGATCGTAGCTCGTTTTCTCCTTCCGTAACTCATAGCTCGCTATAACATTCCTCTCTCTCTCTCTCTCTCTCTCTCTCTATATATATATATATATATATATATATATATATATATATATATATATATATATATATATATATATATATATATATATATATATATATATATATATATATATATATATATATATATATATATATATATATATATATATATATATATATATATATATATATATATATATATATATATATATATATATAATACTCCTCTCTAAAATATCCTCCAAGAGTTTAACTATGTGCCTTCATATTTCTGGTATCAATACGAGACACCCTATATTTAGGGAGCCAAAATTGCTCTTTATTTTTTAAGGATCCCCACCCGACAACCATAAATAAATTATATAAAAATCGAGTACTACTTTTTAAAATACCCTCCAAGAGTCTCGTCATGTGCCTACATATTTTTTGGATTTCTACATGCCTCTCTATATTTAGAGAGCCAAAATTGATCCCTATTTTCTTTAGACCCCAACCCGATAACTGTACGTAAGTTATATATTAATCCAACACTCTATCCCAAAATACCCTCCAAAAGCCTTGTCAAGTGCCTTTTTATTTTTAGGACTGCCAATATCCTCCAAGAGTCTCACCATATGCCTCCCTATTTTTAGGATCGCTACCAGACTCCCGATATTTGGTGAGTCAAAATCGCTCCTTATTTTCTCATAACCCCATCAGACAACCATAACTAAATAATATATAAATCGAGCAGTCCTTCCTAAAACACCCACTAAGTAACTTTTTTTTTTTTTTTGAGAACCCCTCCTCAGAGGAGGGAGGGTTTGGCGGACCCCAACCAGAAGCTATTAAAAACTAAGAAAGCACAGTGTTACAGAAGATGTTCGCCTCCACCCCTAGCTTATCATGCCAAGGAACAACCCAAGCATTGAAGAGGGAGATGATAGACTGCTTCAACTTATCCTGCCCTGCTGACTTGGCATTGAAAACCCGATTGTTCCGTTCTAGCCAGATGACCCATACAATAGCCATGACCAGAACGTCCCACGATTTCCGGATCGACATCGGAATATGCCTCCTCCTCCAAGTAGTCCATAGCGCCTTGAGAGTCCTCGGGTGAGAAGAAAGACCCGATCTACTTTCAAAAAGGTCCCACAGAGGCCTGACAAAAGGGCACCCTAGTAGCAGATGCGAGGCTGTCTCCTCCTCGGAGCCACAGAAGGTGCACAGGGCATCCGACACATGCGGGTGGTGTCTACGCAAAAGAGCCGACTTGGTGAGAATTCTATTCCGGGAGGCAAGTAGAGAGAAGATCTGCACCTTGGAGGGGGCCTTCGACTTCCAGACTCCCTATATTTAAAGAGTCATGTGCTTTTCTATTTTTGGGATCACTACCAGACTCCCTATATTTAAAGAGTCAAAATTGTTTCCTATTTTTTAGAACCCCCACTTGTTAACCATAAGTAAATTATATACAGATAAAACACTCCTCTAACAAACAATCTCCAAGTGCTTTACTATGTGTCTTTCTATTTTTGTGATCGCTATCAGACTCCTTATATTTGAGTAGCCAAAATTGCTTTCTATTTTTGAGATTGCTTCTAAACTCTCTATATTTTGGGAACCTAAATTGCTCCTTATTGGCATAGGACCCCACTCGATAACTATAAGTAAATTATATACAATTCCAACACTCTCTAAAATAACTTCCTAGAGCCTCGCTATGTACCTCTCTATTATTAGGATCTCTACCAAACTCACTACATTCGGAGAGCCAAAATTAATCCCTATTTTCTCTGGACCCCCACTCGATAACCATATGTAAACTATAAACAAATTGCAAATTGAGTACTCCTACCCAAAATACTATCTAAAAGGCTCACCATATTCCTCCCAGTTTTTGGGATCTATATTAGGCTCCCTATATTTAGAGAGCCAAAATCCTTCTCTATTTTCTCAAGACCTCTACCCAACAACCATAAGTAAATTATATATAAATCGATCACTTCTTCTCAAAACACTCTCCAAGAGTCTCGTCATGTGGCTCCCTGTTTTTGAGATCGCTACCAGACTCCTTACATTAATTGGGGAGCCAAAATCACTCTTTATTTTCTCAGGACCCCAAATCAATAATAAAAAATAAATTATAAATAAATCGAGTACTCCTTCCCGAAACACTCTCTAAAATTCTCGTAATGTGTCTCCCTATTTTTGGCATCCCTACTAGACTCCCTCTATTTGGGTAGTCAAAATCGCTCCCTATTTTCTAAGGACCACCACCTAATAACCATAAGTAAATTATATACAAATCGATACCCACTCTTAAATAACCTCCAAGTGCCTTGCCATGTGCCTTCCTACTTTTAGGATCGCTACAAGACTCCCAACATTTGGGAAGCCAAAACCACTTTCTATTTCCTTAGGACACCTACCTTACAACCATAAGTAAATTATATATAAATCGAGAACTCCTCCCAAACATACCCTCCAAGAGCCTCGTCATGTGTCTTCTTATTTTTTGGATTGTTACAAGACTCCTTATATTTTGGGAGAAAAAATCGCTCCCTACTTTCGTAGGACCCTACTCGACAACTATAAATAAATAACATAAAAATTATGCACCCTCTCCAAAACACCCTCTAAGAGCTTCTCCATGTGCCTTCCTATTTATGCGAATGTTAACAAACACTCTACATTTAGAGGGCCAAAATCACTTCCTATTTTCTCAAGACCCTAGCTTAACAACTATAAGTAAATTATATATAAATCCAGCACCCTCTCTAAAAAACCCTATAAGAACCTTACCATTTGCCTCCTTTATTTTAGGTTCGCTACTATAGTCTCGATATTTAGGGAGCCATAATCGCTCCCTGTTTTTTCAGAACCCCCACCCGACAATCATAAGTAAATTATGTACAAATCGAGCACTCCTCCCAAAAACACCCTTCAAGAGTCTCACTATGTGATTCCATATTTTTGGGATCGCTATGAGACTCCCTATATTTGGGGAGCCAAAATCGTTCCTTTTTTCTCAAGATCCCACACAACAAATATAAATAAATTATATACAAATCAAGCACTACTCCCAAAAATATCCTCCAAGAACCTCGCTACGTGTCTCCTATTATCAAACCCCATCCATTTGGGGAGTCAAAATTGCTCAGTATTTTTACAAGACTCCCACCGATAACCATAAGTAAATTATATACAAATCGAGCACTCCTTTCCAAAATATCATCCAAGGGCCTCACCATGGATCGTTACCAGACTCCCTACATTTAGGGAGTCAAAAATCGCTCCATATTTTCTCGAGACCCCTACCCGATAACCATAAGTAAATTATATACAAATCGAGCATACCTTTCCAAAATATCCTCCAAAAGCCTTGATATATGCCTCTCTATTTTTTGGATCTATACTATAGTCCCTATAACTAAGGAGTCAAACTCACTTCCTATTTTATCGGGACCCCTCCCCAATAATCATAAATAAATTATATACTAATCAAACACTCCTCTCGAAAGTATCATATAATAACCTTGTAATGCGCCTCCCTATTTTTGAGATTGTCACAAGAATCCCTATATTTGGGGAGCCAAAATCGCTCTATATTTTCTCAGGACCCCAAATCGATAACCATAAGTAAATTATATACAAATAGAGTACTCTTTTCCACCCACCAAGAGTCTCATCATATACCTCCCTAATTTTGGGTTCTCTACCAGACTCCTTTCAATTGGAGAGCAAAAATTGCTCCTTATTTTCCGAGGACCCCCACCAAATAACAATCAGTAGGCTATATAAAAATCAAGCACTCCTTCTCAAAACTCTCTTGAAGTGTCTTGCTATATTCTTTTATATTTTTAGGATTACTACCAGACTCCCTACTTTTAGGGAGCCAAAATCGGTCCCTATTTTCTCTGAATCCCCAACCAACAATTATAAGTAAATTATATACAAATCCAGCACTTCTCCTCAAAATACCCTTGAAGAGCCTTGCTATGTGGCTCCCTTCTTCTAAATCACTACTAGACTATGAATATTTGGGGAGTCAAAATCACTACCTATTTTCTCAGGACCCCCACCCGACAACTATAAGTAACTTATATACAAATTCATCACTTCTTTCCAAAATACCCTCCAAGAGACTCGTAATGTGCCTTCCTATTTTTGAGATCGCTACCAGACTCCCTATATTTAGAGAGTAAATTTTTTTTCCTATTTTTTTAATACCTACATCCGACAACCATAAGTAAAATATATATAGATTGAGCACCCTTCCTAAAACACCCTCCAAGAATGTACCTCACTATTATTGGTATCACTACCAAACTACCTATATTTGGGGAGCCAAAATCGTTCCCTATTTTTTCTTGACACCGACCTGACAAGCATAAATAAATTATATATAAATCAAACACTTCTCCCCAAAACATCCTTTAAGTGCCTTGCCATTTGCATTCCTATTTTTGGCATCACTACCAGACTCCCTATATTTGAAGAGCCAAAATCACTCTCTATTTTCTCAGGACCTCTACCCGATAATAATAAGTATATTATATACAAATCAAGCACTCCAAAAAACACCCTCACAGAGTCTTGCCATGTGCCTCCTTAATTTTAGAATCGCTACCAGACTCTTTATATTTAGGGAGTCAAAATTTATTCTTATTTTCTTCGAACCCTTACCCGACAACCATAAGTAAATTATATACAAATCGTACACTCCTTCCAAAAACACCCTCCAAGAGTCTCGCCAAACGCCTTCTTATTTTTGGGATCATTATCAAACTCCATATATTTAGGGAGCCAAAATTGCTCCCTATTTTCATAGGACCCTACTCGACAACCATAAGTAAATTATATAACAATCTCATTCTCAAGTTCTTCATTAATAATTTCATTTTTAACTTCTTCATTATCATTAATTCCAATTCCCAAATTCTTTATTAACATTCTCATTTTCAAGTTCTTCATTAACATTCTCTTTTGTAAGTTAGTCATTAACATTATCACTCCCAAATTCTTCACTAATACTCTCTCTACTTGAGCTCTCTGTTTGTTTAGTTTTTTTTTTTAAACTTATTCAGACCTCATTTATGAGATTTAGTTAATTAATCTAATATTCTCTTTTTCTCTTTTTTAACATGTTCAGATTCTTACTTACGCATCATTACAAATCAATAGGCAAGAGAGTCCAATAATTAACAAAGGCCGACCAAGTGTCCACAAAGGTCATCATTTGACTTTTATTCCAACTTCCAAGTAGTACAACACCTTATTGAGTTTGAAAATGAAAGCAAAAGGGCAAGACTTTAGCACAAGAACTTTAAATCCATACAAGTTAAAACAATAAATTTTTTATAATATAAAATTTTAATATTATTGTCACTGTCACAAATAATATGGATTTCTAATATGAACAAACCAATATTACGATTAAACCAATAATATAAATCCATATAAGTTAAAACCAATAATATGAACAAATCAATATTGTGTCACAAATAACCGTTCGGTAGAATGGCAAAAAAAAAGAGAGAGAAAATAAGGGCGGGTAGATGGCATCCTAATATTGACGAAGAAAGGAAAACCAGAAAAGATTCAATTTTGATCCAAAAATTCCTCATCAATCACAATCCTAAAAAATAATGAAAACCATTTAAAGGAAAGCTCAAAAGGAACGGTAAGGCAATGGAATTCTCAATTTTTCATTAATAGCAATTTCAACTATTATATTTAAAATTAACCAATTAGGAATTCATTATTTTTGATCTTTAAGAGACAAAGGAGAGAGAGAGAGAGAGAGAGAGAGAGAGAGAGAGAGAGAGAGAGAGAGAGAGAGAGAGAGAGAGAGAGAGAGATTGAATAAGAGTCGAATCGACAAAGATAGACAGGAGTGTGCTGGAACTATGATTGGTCATGGAAGATCTTCTGGATACCGACATCGAAAATCACAGCTATGATTGGTATGACCTCAATTTGATCCCATTAAAGATCATAAAAAAAAAGATCATTTTGATTTTTGAAAAAATCAAAATCTACCATAATCCTCAAGCCTCAAAGAGAGGGACGATGACTTGAAGAGGAAATATATATATATATATATATATATATATATATATATATATATATATATATATATATATATATATATATATATATAGAGAGAGAGAGAGAGAGAGAGAGAGAGAGAGAGAGAGAGAGAGAGAGAGAGGAGCCGCGAAGGTTGCCGTCGGACTGCCGGAGGTCCAGAGGGAAAAGAGGACGCAATCACACGGGGGCAACCGAGAGCTACGGGCCGAGTCGTGGAGGGCTTGAGAGTTGAGAGTCCAAGAGGCGAGAGGAGGGGACTTGTTTTTTTATTTTTTATTTATCGAAGGTTGCTGGAATGTTGGGTTAGTGAGAGTAGGGTAGGGTTTTAATCTTTTGTCCTTTATAGGTGAGAGTAGGGGTTTGACTTGGTTGTTCCCGGCTGGGCCTAATACAAGAAATAAGTTATTTTTTGGTGCCCTGCCCATGGTTGAGGTACAAAGCAGCAGCTTTGGTGACTTTGCCCAAGGGCCGGCTCTGCGACCCGAGCCCGACCCATGGTGTTTTCGGGCATGGTAGGATCGGGCCGTTGATCAGTCCAGGCCGGGCTCGAGCCGTTCACTTTAAAGCCGGGCTCGAGCCGAGTTCCGGGCAGTGGGTCTTTTTTACACCCCTTGCTTGTCTCCACTCTCCACAGTCCACACTTCGCGGGTTGGCGACCTTTCAACATTTCGGACACAGACCCTCGCGCGCGGACACACAAGGGGAGAGAGAGAGAGAGAGAGAGAGAGAGAGGGGGAGAGAGAGCAGGAGGATTCGATGCCGGAACCGGAGACAAGGACGGTGCCGGCATCTCGGATCGGAGGCATCCTGAGCAGCATGGTGGTGCGTCCGTCTGTGAGCGGGGAAGGGAGCGATTTCAATCACGGCGAGGTCAGCGCTTTGGACTGCCGCGACTCGCCACCGGATCCACCGGCCTTTCGCAGCCGTGACCCGCCGCTATCCTTCAACCGCCGTGGCTCTCCACCGTCCCTGCATCGCCGAGGCTCCCCTCCGCCCCTCCATCACCTCGAATCACCGTCGGCCTATCCGCGCCGGTACTCTCCGCCGACTTCGCGCCGCCGCGGCTCTCCTTCGGACTTCCACCACCGTTCCCAGCGGTTCAACGAGATTCCAGGTCTGCAATTCTCCAAATCCCGTGTGAAACCCTAGATTCAGTGAATTGGATGAATTAAGAAAAGGGATCGGGTTTAGTTATCTAATATTTTTGCATGTTTCCATTGGATTAGGATGATTATGTTTTGGGAATCTGTATACAAGAGTACAAATCGAAGGTTCTGTAAATCTGGGTTTCCAAATCTGGGATTGGGAATATTAAACCTATAAAAATCTTAGAAGGAAGAGAGAAACTCCCGTTGAATCTATTATATTCTTAGCTGCTTTGTTCCTCTGCCACTTGATAATTAATTATCAGCAGTCCTGCTAGCACACTGCTATGTGCCTAAATAGTTCCAATCTCCATCAGCTCTGGAGCTTTTGGAAAAACGGTCGTGCTAGTAGTATTTTGTATTAGATCCAACCCCACGTCCAACGTTCGAATCTCGGAAGGGGCAACCTATAGGATGGATTAAAATACTGGTAGGTGAGTGAAAGCTGCCCAAAAAAGGGAAATGACTACCATCGGGCCAGTGTAGATAGAGTGGGCCAACGAGGAAGCGTGGTGGTATGTTATGTGCCTAAATAGTTATTGAGCCCAATCTTCATCATCTCTGGAGCTTTTGGAAAAACGGTCGGGTTCGTAACATTGATGTTAAGGTACTAAACCCAAGATACGATATTTTGATTGGAGATCAACCACCAAGAAATCCTTTGATTGGGGATTAGCCACCAAACTCAATGAGAATTGTATTTTAATTCTTCTGCAAACGCAGCAAACCCATTACATCGCCTTGTTTATATAAGAAAAATGGAAAGACTCTCAACGGGTCCTCTTAGTAGACGCATGCTAAACATAGACTCCTATTAATAAAAGACTTATGTTAGCTGTAGTTTCCTAACACTCACTGAGCTTGTAACAATTTATAGATCTATACTTTTGTTCTTGTTTTTTTCCCTTGATCGATAGAAGTATTTATTCTCTGTTTCTTATCATCATCATCATCATCATCATCAAGTCTTATCCCATCATATTGGGGTTTTCTGTTTTTTTTCCCCTATTTAATTTGAATAAATAAACTGGTGGAACCACTAATACTTTATATTTATACATGTTCAATTTTAGTTTTGTTGTTTATCTTTTACAAGTGGTGTAATATCTTCGGAGAAAATAATATGATAGTTGATATGTTAAATGAAAGTAACACCTAGAAAATATGTTAATGGGGACACAAATACAGTCCGTAAAATATCTTTGTTCCCATATGTACCTTTTATAGGAGCAAACCCTAAAAATTTAAAAAATTGGCAAACCATACTTGATAAGTATGTCTGAATTGAGTGGTTAATGGAACAGGGTATGATAATTAAATTATTGTCAGCACCAAGTGATTACTCTAAAATATTTTTTTGTTGCAAATCACTGATTTGACTTTGTTCAAACCCCGAGATAAATTTGTATTATTTCTTATAGAGATTTCTCATATGACTGTATGATCCACTCATTTTGAATTCCAATTTATACTGAATTGTATGGATCCTTTGATTTGAATTGCTGTTCAAAGAATTTAAGTTACATCCCTCAAAAACTTAATGTTAAGGATTCAAATAAAATGAAAACTACAACAAATATAGGACCAAAATAAATAAATTTATACCAAGTTAAAACCCTAGGTTTCGCCATGTACACCTATCTTGTCATAGGGTGGTAAACTCGAGTCTTCGTTGGATAGATTAGTCTGCCAAGGCACCCTTCATGTTTGTGCTCCATTCGAACAATTAACTTGTAAATCGATGAGCTAATGTCCATTGATAGTCTTTTAAACAAGGTAAGTTCTTGGGGCGATCCCACCTTTGATATCTTAAACCTTGATGTGCAAAGAGTTTGAATGAATGCATTGATCTCCTTAGAGCATCCAGTAATTTCAGAAATCATACCCAGATGATCATTTAACCACGCAATATATATATATATATATATATATATATATATATATATATATATATATATATATATATATATATATATATATATATATATATATATATATATATATAGAGAGAGAGAGAGAGAGAGAGAGAGAGTAGTGATACATTGCGGCCGGTAACGTGCGGCCTTAACGTGTGGCACCCCCTTCAGGGGTATTTTCGGTAATTTTTTTTGGGGATTGATCACCCACCCTTGGATTGGACACACAAAAAATTTCAGCCCGATCCATGACCTGTAGGCCGTCCAAATGTGTTGATCAAAATGGCGATAAAAATGAACGACCGATAAAAGATCAACACATTTGGACGGCCTACAGGTCTTGGATCGGGCTGAAATTTTTTGTGTGTCCAATCCAAGGGTGGGTGATCAATCCCAAAAAAAAAATACCGAAAATACCCCCGAAGGGGGTGGCCGCACGTTACCGGCCGCAATGTATCACTACTCTCTCTCTCTCTCTCTATATATATATATATATGTTGGGAAATCAGTAGTTCTATTATTCATTTACCCCCCTATATATAGGCATAATTGGAGGTTGGGATAGAGACGGGGAAATCTCATATCCCATGAATCTAGGGGTTTTTATCCGGTGGGCATCCATATTCGATGCAACCACCGTTTCATAACACTCCCCCTTGGATGACCACCATTTATCAATGATTGTCTCATTAAAACCTTTGATGGAAAAACCCAGTGGGAAAAATCCTATCAAAGGAAAAATAGTACAATCTTAGTTCTTCAGGAACAAGTTCTTCAGGAACTATGGTGGGTGCGCATAATGCTACCTCGTTAAAACCTTTGATGGGAAAACCCTATGGGAAAAACCCTACCAAAGGAAAAAGAGTACAGCGCGCATAAATTTGTATCTTCAGGATGCCCTCCGCCTAACAATTACATTACCATTATTACATCTCTCCCCCTGATTATATCTTCTCCTTATTACATTATTACATCTCTCCCCCTGATTATATCTCCTCCTTATTACATCAATTTGTTTGGTGATTGAGCCGTCGCAGTTCGATGCCGTACACCATCTTCTGGAAAGTAGACTTGGGCAAAGCTTTGGTGAAGAGATCCGCAAGATTGTCGCTTGACCGCACCTGCTTGATTTCAATCTCCCTTTTCTTCTGAAGCTCGTGGGTGTAGAAAAACTTTGGTGAGATGTGCTCTGTTCGATCTCCATTGATGAAGCCAGCTTGAATTTGAGCAATACATGCGACATTATCTTCGTGGATAACTGTCGGCTCTTTGGTAACTGATGCCAACTGGCAACTGCTTCTGATGTGTTGCACAAGCGACCTCAACCCTACGCATTCTCTACTTGCTTCATGCAGAGCTAATATTTCAGCATGGTTCGATGATGTTGCCACAAATGTTTGTTTAGTCGATCTCCAAGAAATAGCTGCATTGTTATTAAAAAATACATACCCTGTTTGGGATCGACCCTTATGGGGGTCAGAGAGAAAACCTGAATCTGCATAACCAATCAAGTGAGGAGTACCACAAGAATAAAACAATCCCATATCAGTGGTTTCTCGCAAATATCTAAATATTTATTTTATTCCATTCCAATGCCTAAGAGTTGGTTCTGAACTATATCTAGCCAATAGATTAACTAAAAACATATATCTGGTCTAGTACATTGAGCTAAATACAATA
The DNA here is from genome assembly GCA_947650365.1 of Chamaelirium japonicum. Classification (NCBI taxonomy): domain Eukaryota; kingdom Viridiplantae; phylum Streptophyta; class Magnoliopsida; order Liliales; family Melanthiaceae; genus Chamaelirium; species Chamaelirium japonicum. Next base: position 62,001,041 of record OX393552.1, read on the forward strand.
AAGCACCAATAGCACTTAAATACGGTTTTTCAGAACCAAGAATAGTTTCATGTTCCTCTTTAGGTCTAAATGGATCTTTATGAATATCAAGAGGTCTAACCATCATGGGAGTGCTTAGTGGGTGACATTTATCCATATTAAATTTCTTTAACAAATTTTCAGTATATAAAGATTGATGTACTAAAATTCCACTAGAGCTACGCTCGATCTGCAGGCCGAGACAAAACTTAGTATCACCAAGTTCTTTCATTTCAAACTCCCTTTTTAGATAATCAGAAGTTTTCTTGAGCTCTTCAGGAGTTCCAATCAAGTTTATGTCATCCACATAAACTGCAATTATTGTAAATCCATTTTCTGATTTCTTTATGAAAACGCATGGGCATATGGAATCATTCTTATGACCTTCCCTAGATAAGTATTCACGAAGGCGATTGTACCACATCCTTCTGGATTGCTTCAGGCCGTACAATGCTCGCCTTAGTTTTATCGAGTGCGCACTCTTTGATGTTGCTTCAGGCAACTTGAATCCTTCTGAGATTTTCATATAAATATCTGTGTCTAGATTCCCGTATAGGTATGCCGTTACGACATCCATTAGTCTCATCTCTAGTTTTTTAGAAACTGTGAGACTAATAAGATATCTAAACGTAACTATATCCATAACGAGGGAATAGGTCTCTTCATAATCAATAACGGGTTTCTGCAGGAATCCCTGGGCTACAAGTCTTGCCTTATATCTAGCGATTTCATTATTTTCATTTCTTTTCCTTACAAACATCCATTTGAAACCTACAGGGTTCACGTTATTTGGTGTTTGTACTATAGGTCCAAATACTTGACGTTTCTTGAGAGATTCAAGTTCAGCTTGAATAGTTTCTCTCCATTTTGGCCAATCAGTTCTATGTCGACATTCATATATATTACGTGGTTCATTAGCTTCATCATCGCCCTTTGTTATTTCAGTAGCTACTTTGTATGCAAATATGTCATCGATGACTATTTCCTTTCGGTCCCAAATTTCACCCCTCATATGGAATATTGAGCTCTCATTATTTGGTACCGGTACCTTATCCATAATCTCTGCAGGGACCTCTTCAGGAGTTTGAGGGAATTTTGGCCGTTGGGAAATATTTTCTTCTGGAAAAATATGGTCCATAATCTCTTCTAGAGCATTATGACCAGGTTCTTCTGGAACCTCAACTTCTTCTGGAGTTTTAGGGCATAATTTCTCATTCAACTTTCTTTTCCGGGGAACTGAATCTTTGGAACCTATAGGTCTGCCACGTTTCTGACGTGCAGCAGTTTCATTAGTGGGAGTTAGAATATTAATTCTTGCAGGTACATTCTTGGTTGGAACAAACGACTTAGTTACATTAGTTGCATCATTGAAGGCATCAGGTAATTGATTTGCAATATCTTGCAAATGCAAAATCCTTTTTACTTCTACCTCACATTGGGGAGATCTAGGATCTAGATGAGACATAGTGGAAGTATTCCACGATAATTCACGCCGTTCTTCAGGAACAGGTTGTTGCATAGAAACTTCTTTATCTCCCCCTAACGGCGGAAAGACTGTCTCATCGAAATGACAATCTGCAAATCTAGCAGTAAATAGATCACCTGTTAAGGGTTCTAAGAATCTTATGATTGAAGGTGAGTCAAAACCTATATAAATCCCCAATCTACGTTGGGGACCCATCTTAGTTCTATTTGGAGGGGAAATAGGAACCTACACAGCACATCCAAACTTTCTAAGATGAGATATATTGGGTTGAATACCTGACACAAGTTGTGTAGGAGAAAAATTATGGTATGAAGTAGGTCTGAGTCTAACAAGATTAGCAACATGCAAGATAGCATGCCCCCATGCAGAAATTGGAAGTCTGGATTGTAAGAGTAATGGTCTAGCTATTAATTGCAAGCGCTTGATAAAAGCTTCAGCAAGGCCATTCTGGGTATGGACATGGGGGACAGAATGTTCGACTTCTATTCTGATGGATGTGCAGAAGTCATTGAAGATTTTAGAAGAGAATTCAGCTGCATTATCCAATCGGATAGATTTGATTGGGTTATCAGGAAAACTAGATCTAAGTTTGATTATCTGGGATAATAATCTAGCAAATGCTAAATTTCTAGTGGAGAGTAGGCTCACGTATGACCATCTAGTAGATGCATCTATTAGGACCATAAAATATCTAAATGGATCATTAGGAGGGTGTATAGGACCACATATATCACCTTGAACCCTCTCCAGGAAGGTAGGTGATTATGTTTCTATTTTCTGAAAAGAAGGTCTAGTGATTAACTTCCCTTGGGAACAAGGGTCACAAAAATGATCATTTGGAAAAGTTAATCTATCATGCCAAAGGACCAAATCTACAGGATTTGTGAACTTCTGGTTCAAGTGAGTGGCATAGGATTCCATAACCCCAATGTGGGTAAAGTATAACCCTAAAGATAGGGTTGAGCATTTTTCTAGTATGGAAATATGCTCTCCGTTTTTAGATGTGATGCAGAGGTATTCTAGATTGCCTTTATTTGTAGTTTCTAAATGATATCCATTTGCTCGGATGTCTTTGAAACTTAGTAAATTTCTTCTGGAATTTCTGAGTATAGAGCATCCTTAATTAGCAAATGGGTACCATTAGGTAAAAGAATATGGGCTCTTCCGGACCCTGTAACTATGTCAGTAGGGCCAGCCACTGTAGTAACCATACGTGAATTATATTCAAGATTTGTAAAGAATTTTCTATGTTTCAGTATGGTATGTGTTGTTGCACTATCTATCAGGCAAATCTCTTTGCAGTTGGTTATCGTTCCTAAATGATAAGTTATATGAGTCAATAAATACCAAAAAAAAGTATCAATGATAAATCTTACTAACACAGTTTCTAACTATATTAACCAGAACGATAATATAATTGATAATATCCAACAGAATATAAAAATTACTCAGCAATGTCTGACAGAATAAAAACTACTGAGTAATGTCTGACAGGAAATAAAAACTACTTAGCAATGTCTGACAGAAAATAAAGACTACTTAGCAATGTCTGACAGAATATATAAAAAAAAAAGGAAAACTAAAATCTTCAGAGATCCCAAGGTTCAGGGATTTAATGTGCCATCCTCTAACTCATCGAAGTAATCTGAACTTTCCAGGTACGATGTCTTCAGGACATCAGTCTGCTTCTGGTAATCTTCAGGTTACTCATTGTTTTCTTATGTATACTGGCACGTCAGTTTCTAGACCAATGTCCTTCCTAGGACCCTAATGATCATCTCTTCCAGGATGATTTTGGTGTCCACCTCTTCCAGGGTGGTTTCTACCTCTTCCAGGGTAGTTATTGCGTCCTTTGCTGCCGTGTCTTTCACCTCTCCTTCCTATGCCTCTACCTCTACCTCTATGGATATCATTGACGTTTGCTTCTGGCAATGCCAATGATCCAGTGGATCTAGAATTATAATTCTTTACCAGTAGGGTATTATGTTCTTCAGCAATCAGGTGGACTTTTATGAGTTCTGAGTACTTCTGGTACTTCATCCCCCTGTATTGCTGTTGTAGAATGATATTATTTGGGTGGAAGGTAGAGTGTTATATCGATTCGCTCTTTGCTATAGGTAAAGGGATCATCTTCTGGTGATCGTAGCGTTCTTTGAATGTCTTTCAGAGATCTACATGATCTACTTTGCTCATATATTCATTCTTTAGATCTATTTTAACCATAGTCTTATGTTCATATATGCACACATGTTCATATATTCATTAATTACTATGATTATCATATCCATCACATGGGTGTATAGAGACATTTTATAGAAAACAATTGACATATCATGGATAAAGCCTATTAATACTGGGTATTAATAGGGGTCCTTTCAGAAACCACTTGCCAAGGTAGAGCGGGTTCTATGGAACCGTCATGCGCCTTGCCAAGCTTTTCTAAAAGGTACTAATTACCTAAAGTACATCTAATGAAGAAAATGACATTTTATGTACATAGAACAGGTAAGAGATTCAAGATATAAGTACATCGTAAAGTCTGTTACGATTAAGGACAATTTTGTCCTTATTAGTAAAATAGATATTGCATATTGGTCCCTTAGGGGCTAAATAGTTAAATACATATACAATGTATATGAAATAGCAAAATCTGGCCGTACCGATGCTTCCGGAACGGTTCGGATACCCAAAATCCATATATGGATCGAACAATTTAGCTATAGATCGGGTTTACAATAACAGGATAGAACTGATGGTATAGATTAAATCAGACAGTAACATATATGTGAATGCGTATAAACTCTAATGGGTCGGGTTTGTATTATCTACAGTCGGGTCGGGTTCGTACTAACCACAGTCGGGTCTGTACTAATACAGTCGGGTCGGGTTCGTACTAACCACAGTCGGGTCTGTACTAATACAGTCGGGTCGGGTCTGATATTAACACAGTCGGGGCGGGTCTGGTCTGTTATATTAAACAGTCGGGTCGGGTTTGTGCAAGCAGTCGGGTCGGGCCTGTAAATGGGTTTTAAAACCAATGAACAGATAACTGTTCATCATCTTCCCCTATAAAACCGGAATCTCAACCGAGATATCTGAGATCCTAATCGTCGCCGCCGGCAGTCGCTTCGTGCGCCGCTCGCCGCCGCTCTCGAGATCAGGCCCCGCCGGACGTGCCATCGAGCGCAGCCACCGGTCGTGCGACGCTCGCCGCCGCTCTCGAGATCAGGCCCCGCCGGACGTGCCGTCGAGCGCAGTCGCCGGTCGTGCGACGCAGCTCGCCGGGCGTGCCACACAGCCCGCCGTTGCTGTGCGATCCACAGGTCCGACGTTCGCCGTGCGAGGGTTACCTCCATTGTGGTCTTGCTCGGACGATGCTAGCCCTACCGACGGGATCGAAATCTCGTGGTCGGAGCGATGAAACAGTGCTGTTTCAAGGTCGTTGCTTGGGCTACCTTTGGGATTAAAGTCCCATGGCTTCGGTGGCGATCCAAAACATAGTCATGGCGTACCTTGTTCACGTGATCTGAGCCGGAGTTGGTGAGGACGAGAGCCGGAGCGCACGGGACGAGATTCAGAGCCGGGTGAGAGGTCTCTCTCTGCAATCTCTCTTCTCTCTCTTCGAGCTCTCTCCTCTTTGTCTCTCTCTCTTCTTTCTTCCTCTTGATGGGGTCGGCCAGGTCGTGCTCTCCGCTCGTGCTCGGGCTCAGGTAGGTCGTTCGTGCTGATAACGTGTTGGGAAATCAGTAGTTCTATTATTCATTTACCCCCCTATATATAGGCATAATTGGAGGTTGGGATAGAGATGGGGAAATCTCCTATCCCATGAATCTAGGGGTATTTATCCGGTGGGCATCCATATCCGATGCAACCAGCGTTTCATAACAATATATATATATATATATATATATATATATATATATATATATATATATATATATATATATATATATATATATATATTGTTATGCACCTAGAGGTTTTAGAATGGGCTGATTTTTTGTGAGGATGATCAACATACCATAGACAACATGTCTACAAAAAATCAGCCTATTCTAAAACCTCTAGGTGCATCAAAGGGTGCTGGGTTATTTGCTGGGTCATCCGATCATGACCTTATATATATATATATATATATATATATATATATATATATATATATATATATATATATATATATATATATAGGGTCAGGTTCAATGGACACTGTTTTTGCACTCAATTTTTTACACCGATTTTCAAACCATTAGATAAAGGCTTTAGAATTTCTTGATTTTTTGTGAGCATAATCATCTTGTCTTAGATAAAACATCCACAAAAAATCAGCACATTCTAAACCCTCTAGACTTATTAAATGTGTTCTTCAAATTAACGATTAAAATGAACGGTCGATAAAGCCTTTTAGTTTTGATGTACTTAGAGGCTTTAGAATGTTCTAATTTTTTGTGGACATGCTATCTAGGATAAGGTGGTTATGCTCACAAAAAATCAAGAAATTCTGAAACCTCTATCTATTGGTTTTAAAAATCGGTGTAAAAAATTGAGTGCAAAAATAGTGTCCATTGAACCTGACCCATATATATATATATATATATATATATATATCTATATATATATAGGGGACGGGGAGCCTGGACCTCAGGTGCAGCGTCCAGCCTGCACCCGCGCGGCATGGATGCCACGTGTCCGGAAAAAACCGGAAAATCGGGGACGGATCGGCGCCATAATTGCCGGAGCAATTCTCAGCCACCCGATCGTAGCATCCAACGGCGTGGATTCCCCCGCGCGGCATGGATCTCGCTGTTACTGTGGCGGGCACAGTAACATCGAGATTTAAGGTGGAATGAATCCTAGCCGTTAGATCCTGCGATCGACGGCTCAAACAAATCCCCTCCGGCTGTTATGCTGTGTGTGAGAATCTGGCCCGTCTGATCGATCGAATCGGACGGGCCAAATCAATCTCGCGGTTACTGTAGCCGCTACAGTAACCGCGAGATTGATTTGGCCCGTCCGATTCGATCGATCAGACGGGCCAGATTCACCCGAACAACCCAAATGTGCAGCGATATGTCTGATGGATCAAATCGAACGGGCCACAGTAAATCTCGCTGTTACTGTGCCCGCCATAGTAACAGCGAGATCCATGCCGCGCGGGGGAATCCACGCCGTTGGATGCTACGATCAGGTGGCTGAGAATTGCTCCGGCAATTATGGCGCCGATCCGTCCCCGATTTTTCGGACACGTGGCATCCATGCCGCGCGGGTGCAGCCTGGACGCTGCACCTGAGGTCCAGGCTCCCCGTCCCCATATATATGTATATATATATATACATATATAGGGGCATGCGGTAAGTGCGACACCGCACCACAGCCGTCTGATGCACGCGCTGCGTGCATCGCATGCACGCAGCGGTGCATCAGACGGTAGCGGTGCGGTGCCGTACATACCGCATGCCGCACTATAGCTTTTCTCTGTGTGTGTGTCTATATATATATATATATATATATATATATATATATATATATATATATAGAGGCGTGTTAGGCTGCGGCGTGCGCTGCCGGCCTATAGATGCGGTGGTAATTTGTGGCCGTCCGATCGCTGCGGATCGGCTGCGAACCGCGCCCAAACACCCCGCAAACGCCCCGTCCGTCTGATCCATCGCACGGACCGTCTGATCCCGTATAAATCCTGCCGCTCGGTGTGCTTGAGGGATGATTTGATTCCCATCCGTTCGATCGATGGGATCGAACGGACTAAAAAAATTTCGCTGTTACTGTAGCGGCTACAGTAACAGCGAAATTCACTTTAGTCCGTTGGATTCCCATTGATCCAACGGATGGATTTATACGGGATCAGACGGTCCGTGCGATGGATCAGACGGACGGGGCGTTTGCGGGGGGGTTTGCGCGCGGTTCGCAGCCGATCCGCAGCCGATCCGTGCAATCGGACGGCCAGGATTTGCCACTGCATCTATCAGGTCGGGCAGCGCACGCCGCAGCCTATCATTCCTCTCTCTCTCTCTCTCTCTCTCTCTATATATATATATATATATATATATATATATATGGAAAAGTGAGCCTGGAACTGAGGTGCAGTATTGTATGTATGATATTGATTCAATTGATTATGTAACCTCAACCAAAATCTAATATCAAAATATCTATACCTTTTGGTATTATAAGCCAAAACTGCAAATCATGGGAACTAGCCAATCCTCTCTGTAGAAACTGATCATTCCCCTATCCCAACTATAAATTTGAATTTTGTTGTATATTGTTCTCTACTCTTCACTTCACAGAACACCAGTTATCCACACAATTATATGTATGCATGTACTATTTATGCAAATTAGGTTCCACATTGCACTTAGGTGTGATGAGATTGTGAGGAAATGAAGAAGATTTTTTTTAGTTGGGAGAATGAATAAGAAAAATCAGACAAACTCACACGAGTTAGCAACGGACGACGAGCGCAGTCACACGGGCGGTAGGTCGACAAGATGGGCCCTCAAACAAGCTAGCTGATGGGAAGGCGACCAAGGGGTGAGCAAGTAGGTGGCCGGGAGGGCGAACCAGTGACGTGGCGTGCTGGTAGGTGATCGGTCGTGTCCCGAGCTCTGGGAAGAAAAATAGAGTTGGGCACAAGGAGAGTCGATGATGATTATGAGTTGATGTTGTTGTCAACGATCTCAAAGAAGAATATAAAGGAGTTGACGATCCGTTTGGTGAAGAAGATATCGAACAAGATGGCAACCACAAATTGTTACATAGATTTTTGACCAAAGCTCAAAGTTTCTATCACAAGAAACCATTAGAGAAAACTATGTCTTCATTCATTCATAGCATAACCTCCAAAGATGGCTACATGGGTATATAATGTCTCCAAAAACGCTAATGGCCTTGTAGATTGGGCTTACATAATGCAAAATTTTAGATCATTAATAATTCCGAAAATGCAATGTTAAAGACTAAACATAAAAGAAACAAATAAAAGGGCCCATATAAGGTATGGGCGAACAAGTAATGGTCATCTCCAGCCATAACCCAACCGCATGGGTTGTCCTTCTCGTGTAAAGTTGAGTCGAATCCGTTGAATCGGGTTGGTGTCCCCACCAACTCTCTCGAGGTGGGAAACACTCGACTCCAACGAGGAACAATCCTGGGTGGCTCATGTAGCGCTCAAGCAAATCTGTATTGATGCGCTGCAACTCCTATGTAGAAATCCACGTGGCATTCGAAACTAGGCGTCCTGACCATCTCACCATGTGCCTATGAAAGCCTCCATTACGAGTCAAAAGAAACTACTCATCCATAATTTGATCAATCCTCTCTTGGCGAGGCTTAAAAAGTGGAAATTTATGGGTAAGGGGTGATGGATCAATTGTAGGTTCAGGGTCATGGGTAGGGTTACAAAAGGGTCATTGGGGACCACTGCTGGACCTTTGTAGGTCACAAGACTCCAATATTGAATGTGGAACTACTCTCATAGCCCTCAGGTAAATCAACATATGCATTCAGGCCTATATTTTCAAAATTTCAAAGCTCCACACTACTGGCTTTCAGCTTTTTCAAGGTTCCCGAAGGAAGCCTTTCAGGCCTAATTCTAATGACACAATCATTTTTATTAAATTCTTTATAGCAACGGTGGTCTGCTAAGGTTTTATATTTATTATTATCATTTTGAGTTTGCTCGCTTATGCGGAATATGGCCATGCAATGCAATTGCAGACTCATAAGGGAGGGAAACCAATTTTTTAAGTTGGGCCTCTCTTTCTAGTCGTTGACATCGCTTCACATGCATGTTCTCTCTCTATATTGTGCAAATGCGTGCAATGAACACGAGATCCAAAATGATTACACAACCATCCCTAACAAACAGGGGCGGAGCCAAGAGTTTCTTGTAGGGGGGCAAGGTGTGAAGTAAGGTGAATTATCAAGTGATGATCGTCTTATAACGTCAATAATTTATTACACTTTTCTTCTTAAATGTAATCAGATTTGAGAATCCTACTCAGTATCGAGTTAAAGATTTAGTAGTAACTAGTATATTATGCATTATTTCCATAGTTAAGAAGAGGCTATTGAATTACAAGTTGTATTGCTCCATGTTATTAAAAGAATTTAGGGCATTATGCTTTATTAAGAATTCTACAAATATTTCCAATACAATATTTAAGCAGTATGCAATAAAAGATCATAACTAGATTAATTAAGGAATCCACCAATTGAAATCATAACAAATTTAACAAGAAAAGACCAAAAACAATTTAACTTATGCTAAAAACTATAGGGTTTCATAAATCATAACATTTCCACAATTCCCTCTTACCTTTCAAATTTGGTTTGATGAAGGAACCTCTGGAGTCCAGATCTACAATTTACTTTCTATGAAAAGGACAACAAATTTTATTTGGAGAAGTGTATGTTACTCTGGGGGGGAGGACCAATTTGAGCTTCTGGACCGTTTGTATTGACAGTAGTGGGAGTCTGAGACGGAGGAAACAATTATGGCTTTTTACCTTTTGTGAACCTTAGCCCTTCCTTAAACGTTGGATTGTAGTGATCAACGAGCAAGCAGGCTGAGTGCCCTGGCCCTTGGGCCAATCTGGAAATGCCACAGGATATAGGGAATCGAGATCGAGTCCTCTATATGCCAGACCGCTGGATTGGAAACCTAAGGTATCACAGCCGTCCAAAGAAAAAGAAAAACGGGGACACGGGTTGTCCCTATTTGTTTGCAGGTTTTTTTTTTATTGACGAGATAAAGAGGTGTGGCCAACAGTGCGTCTCGCTGAATAATTTATTTTTTCAAATTTGTCGTTATCTACTTTACATGCATTTCTTTTTGTAATAGATTTCTTTAAAATTTGAATCGTGTGCGTCAAACAAGTGTCTAGGGCTATGACTGTGTGCTCGCACGAGGTGGGGCAAGCTGACCATCGCACCGTGCTTTACCGGTGCTTGTACATCACCTATATAGGAAACCAAACAATTCCAAGGGGGCAGCTGCCTCCCTTGGACCTTACGTGGCTCCGCCATTGCTAACAAATAGGCACGTATTGGTACGACCATCATGTATTGTTAGCGAACTCCCATGGCAACAATCCATGTGAGTGAAGTTGCACCAGACTTCATCCTCATATAATTCCATGGACAAACTATCCTGACAACGATTCATGACTTTCAAAGAATGATATCTTGTAACCCACCCTGATCGGGAGAGGTGTTCAAGAGGCTTTACCTCTAGATTTTGTTGCTCCACAAAAACCTTTTCAACATAGTTGTTAGTGCTTCCATAATTAATGTACACGATACCCAATCTACTTCCTATGCTCCCAAAAGAGGAAAAAGTATTTTTTCTTAGCCATGCTGGTCAGCAGGAATCTGCATGGTGACATGTGTAAAATTTATCTCGTGAAGTAATATGTGGAGAAAATATGGTTTTTCCAGAAGGCACGACAGATGCACTACCTTGTGGTGTAGACACGACAACGAATGTTTTAAAAAGCACTAGGTGGACCTAAGGCGGTAAGGCGGGCACACAGAGATTAAGGCGCGAGAAATTCATAAAGTATTTTTCTTCGAATTTATATAGCCACAATGTTTTTATTGTCATAATTCTTTGAGGAGTTCACAAAGGGCCAATGGTGCCACACTCATCATTCGTTTAGGTGTTCAGAGTAGGCCAAGGGAGCCACTCTACAGTAACAACACAATAGTATACTAGTTAAAGAAGAAAAAAGGGAAGATTAAAATAAAGAACATGGAGAAGGAGAAGGAAGAAATGAAACTTATAACTGCTTATGACGGTCACATCGACGGTCTTTCATCTTTGGATGCTGAGGAAAGCGGTCCCAAATCCCAATTTATGCGGTGCGGCCTAATGCCCAAAATGCTTGGGCGGATGCCTAGGCAGGCTCTCGAACCGCTTTTTGGAACAGTGACGACAACCACAAGTACTACATTCCTATGCGAACTCTCAAGGCGTGAAGTAGGGAAGCATCTGCAAAGTTTTTATACAGTAACATTGATTGTCAATGAATGGTATGGAGTTGCTTGTTGTCTTTGCCTTCACTAATGTTAGACTGATCAGCAAGGATCTCTGGTGTATTCAAACTGCTAGTAGACCCTGTTTCGTTGGGGGGGGCAAGATCTGTAAATGATCCAATTTAACAATCTTCACAGTCGAACGTGGTCGAGATGGAACAAAAGACGATGTGGCGTAAGTGGGAGTGACGGGGTGACTGCATGTCGGTGCACTACCCATCCCCTCAATGGTGGCCTTAAAGCTAGCTACACACTTACCTAGTTCTTGCAGACCTTTCATGATGTGACAACCTTAACTTTATAAGGATTGGAGGAGGTATCTGCGAATATCAATCTCCAATTCGCGATCTAACTCATCGGTCTATCATTCCATACTAGGTGATTTTAGGAGGTATGGAGGGATTCACCATCACTCCAAACGACTAGTCAAAGATGTATGCAATTTAAATGATCACACAAGCAATGCAAATTCCCTAAACCTAAACTAGAGTTCTAATACCAAGAATGATGTAGTACACTTTGTGCAATCCTAGCTTAGCATATGTTTTATGAAATAATGAGCAAACTAAATTAATAATTTTGAGATATAAAATTTAGCAGATTTTGCATCAATCAACTATTGAAGATTAATTGCAAATAAAGATTTATGATCTGATTGACAAGTGTAAGCATGTAGTACCTGACTATTTATAATGCTAAATAAATGATGACTGTTTGGAAGTTAAAGGACTCCCAGGGGTTAGGGCAATCCAGCAATCAATGATGGGGTCTAGGGACCTAAAAGGTTTTCAAATAATTATCCAGGCTCAAAGCAAGCAATAGATATGTGGATCATGTATATTTCTGGTACTAAACGAGTCATCAATGATTAATTACAAATGAGCAATAGATTTACATGTTAACAATTTAATATCAAAGAGAGGCGAACAAGCTCACAAGGTTGAGATTAGATCCATCAAGTGTTCTGGAAGCACTCAAAGGCATTGGTGGTTGGTTCTGAGAGGCAGATAAACTCAACGATGGTGATGGGGCATCGGTGGTGTAAACGAGGTGACAAACACACTCACACGAAGGTATAACAGACGAAGGGCGCGGTACACGGGCGGCATGCCGGCGAGCTAGGTGCACAAGCAATTGAGAGGGCGAGGCGGGTGAGCAGTCTGTGAGGCCAAGCCGATGGGCTGGGCGGGGTGCGTGGGCAGTCACTTGAGAGGGCGAGCAACTGGGCGGAATCCGCAGGAGGGGCACGCTAGTGGCCGGGCGCACGGGCAGACGATCGGGCGGGGGGCGCGCGCGCGCGCGCGCGCGCGAGAGAGAGAGAGAGAGAGAGAGAGAGAGAGAGAGAGAGAGAGAGAGAGAGAGAGAGAGAGAGAGAGGCCGATGTTGTTGATGATATTGTCGGCAACAATCTCGAATAAGAAAACTCTTTCTTCATTCATTCAAGCATAATAGTCAAAGACCCTAATGTCTACATGGGTATATATAGAGTGTCTCCCAAAACCCTAATGGTTAATGGGCTGAAAAATAAATAAACAGGCCCTTACATATTGAGCTTATGTAATGCAGAACTTTACATATTAGTAATTCCAAAAATGGATTAATAAAGACAAAACATAAAAGAAACAAATAAAAGGGCCCAATAAGATGTAGGCCAACAGCTAATACTCATCTCCAAGCCATAGCCTAAGTGCGTGGGTTGTCCTCCTCCTCCTTGTATAAACATTTTATTGTTAACAGTAAACTATTACACATCCAATTTTTAAGTATTTATTGTAGTTCCTAAATGATTCTATCTTATGAATGAACTTAACAAGCGTCCATTTATAGAGTGAGAAATGCATTAAAACATTTCAATTGTAAATTAGTGTGTTTTATCATAAATTATTAGAATTGTTTCCAATATGTCCAATTATAGAGTGAGAAATGAATTAAAACATTTCAATTGTAAATTAGTGTGTTTTATCATAAAATATTAGAATTGTTCCCAATATATCCAACCGATGGCGCTATTTGCCTTAGAAGCAAGATCACTAATTATGATGCTATACAGGCTTTGGTACTGCACTTGTGTTCCTTCACCACATTGAATTGCACTCAACACAAAAAATCACCCTCTAATCCTCTTGAGGACAGGTTTGTTAAAATCTGTTGTTCCCCAACTCCCCAGTTCTATAATAAACTGTAGTCTTTTTCCTCAAAATGTCCCTATTAACAGAATGCTTCTGTCACTAGTATCTGTACATGCTGTTCGCCTTAAAGTATTCCACCGTCACTTTATAATGGTGTCTGCGGTTAAGCTTTGGAGCACATTCCGACTTGATATTCCACTTTTGGAGTACCGTGGTTAGCTCTGCCTGAGTATTCCAATATTTTTTCAAATGACTTTTTAATTAATCATATAGGATACTGTTAGTCATCAGCTTCTTAGGCTTATTTGTGTGCCCGTTTCTATGATCTTTTTGTGAACTTGGTATTAATTGAGCAGTTGTCCTGAGTAATATTTATAGTCTGAATGATTTATTCTTGATGATTGCACCACTTATGCCATATGCTTGTCATATTGTGTTACAGATGTACTGTGCACTTCTTTGCTCATGTGAAGTATTGCATGTTCAGTATAATGATCAAGCACTCCAAACTCCTGGTTTTGCGAATATGTGATTTTATTTTGATGTTGTGATGTAAAAGGTCCCAAGTTGCTTGGCTTGATTGCAAGATCATTGGTAATGAGGGCAGGAATTTAGTGTGTTCATGTCTTGCCAAATTGCTTTTTTTGAAAAGGTTATGGGTCATGAAGTTAGTACCTTTATAGGATGTTTGTGGTTTACGCCATCTTTTTGACGGGTACTTAATGGAGCTGCGGATGCAACTCAGACTTTAGTTTGAAAACTAGCCAGCGGAAGTTTTACACTACAACTGGCCCATAAATACAGAGGATTGAGTGGGTGTTCAAGGATAATTTGGATGTTGCTGTTCATCTACAAACATGGTTTATATAACAACGAAGATGAAAGTAGCTGCATGTTTTTTGGACAGTAGCATGACAGGGTTTTTTGGTGCAAATAATTGGAATGCTATTGCATAGAAAACCAACATGCTAAGTGGGAGTTGCAACCTTTTGGGGCAGTTATGACGGCAACCTGGGCCTTGCCTTTTTGTTTCTTTTCCAATTTAGCAGATGCATTGGCTGTACTTTAACTTGTTTCAACTTTCACAAAGGGAAATTTCTTTTTTAGTATTTTACAGTCAAGGTAGCATGCGTTCCGGGAATCTGTATGGATATCGTTTTTTGGTAAAGCTGACTCTGGGCCTGAAATGATGGGATAAAGCAATCTATTTATTACTATCTTCGTTGCTGATTGAGAAGTGAGGACTTGAAATTTGCTAGTTGTGAGAACTAACTTTTAACAAAGGGATTCAATTGGTTTGTGATTACATGGAATGGGAAGTGGTCATACATCACAGTACACAGGCAGTTACTATTCTGATTTTTGGCATAGTAAGTGAAATCATGGAAAGTGGGTATGCTAAAGAAAATTTTTGATACTTGAAAATTGTTCGGCTTCAACAGTAAGTGAAGGATAATTTTTAGTTGTGGTAAATAAGTTTTGGTACACAGATGGGGATGGTTTTGTAAATTTCATGGAGTAGGAAAGTGGTCAATCACTCTGACAGGGCCAAAGAAAATTTTCTGATACTTCAAAATTGTTCAGCTTCATCAAAGCTTTTACCCCGCTGGCAGTGACATTTGGGTTGGGGTCGTGGGTTCAAATATGCTGCTGTTGACAGAAAAAAAGAAAACAGCAACAACGATGTTCAGCTTCACAAAAGGGGAAGAAATAATTGTTCAATAACTTTTAATTTCATGGAGCAGGCACGGACTAAATCGTTTCATGGGCAGGCATTCCTTGATTTTGATGAAGTGTAGGTAGAACGATGAGAAGTGGTTGCCTTAAAGAAAAGTTCCGAATAATACTTGGAATTGTTCAGCTTCTTTCCTTGAGAATCTGAAATTTATTTCTTCTCCTGTACACAATCGGGTAGCATTTTGCAACCGTCTGACAGTGAAGGGTTCTGCAAGGTAGTTTATGATGGAAATTAGTTTGGCTACTGTTATTGGAAACTGTATATGCTAAAATGGGCTTCTACTTTCAAGGCAGCTTTGATGAGTAATGAAAACTCGGTAATTGGTACTCTGCATTTCGTGTTTGGTAGCAGTAACGTGTCTTGTAGAGGATCGGCACCATTAATGCTTGATAATACTGTTAAATTCATGCGAGGCTAAACTCCGTGCTCATGAAATGCTATTAGTCATGGTCCCATGGGAGAAGAGATGTCTTTCACATTACTTAGTGCAGTAGCATGCATGACTTTGATGCTTTCTGAGCTTGTGGCTTCATAAAACAGCTATCCTGGTATATGATCTGTCAGTATTCAGCATAGAGAGAGGTTTTAAAACTGGTGGCGCATACATTCTTATAATTACCCATGTTTTCTTCCTAATGGAAATCCAATGTTAACCTCAGCAGTATGTGGTTTCTTTTTGAGTTCGTATTAACTGATTGCTTCTTTCATGTTATGAAGCTCACTGTTCTTATTTTCAGGGGATGCTACTCGTGGAGGTTCGACTTCACCTCGAAGCCGGCAAAGGCTGGATGATGGCCGTTATGGCCGAGATTTCGATCATTCAGTTGGACCCCACTTTGGTCGTGGATTTAGAGGCGGGAGAGGAGGTCGAATTTCTCGAGGTATTTCGCCGAATCATGGGTTTAGAAGGGGTGGCAGGCCATTCGGGAGAGGCTACAATGTGTCTGAACGTGTGTATTCACCCCCACGAGAATCTGTTCGCAGAAATGATCCTAACCTATCTCCCAGAGAAGGTGACTGGATTTGCCGGAACCCGTCGTAAGTTTTCTCCCAAACTCCCACAAGTCTATTACTAAGCATTTTTTCCCGACTCATTCCCCCCGTTTTTTTTTTTTATTTGGGGCATTTTTTTTTATTGCATGGGGTACCGAATCACCTTACTTTTATCAGTTTTTTTTTATATTTTTATATTGTGGTCCCCATTCCCCTTCACCAATCCCTGCACGCCACCTCCCAGTGTGCTGGGTCTAGCGGTAGCCGCCAAGTATTGTTCTTTTCTTTTTAGGTTTTTTTTTTCATGCTCGTCTTGGCATTGGACCATTGGTTAGAAATGAGAGCTTGAAGATTATGGTTATTTGGTTTTTCTTGCTTATCTCTGTTATTGCGCCTCCTGTCTTTCAGTTGCGGTAATCTGAATTTTGCGTGGAGGTCATATTGTAGCAACTGCAACATGTTCCGCTTCGAATCCAAACACCATGGAGTGAGTCGGAGCCCTCAGAGAGCTCGCTTCCACTCACCACCTCTGTATGGGGAGGCATCGAGGGATCCTGGCCCACGTACTGACTGTGGCCGAAGGGACATGAATGGTTACAGATCCCATCCTCATCACTCTGTCGATGATCGTAGAGACTTCCGAACCGGTCCACCTTCCCCTGTGCCCAGAGGAAGGTTCCGGCCTCACACGAGGAGGGAGAGACCGGATTACTACGAGGAAGATGATAGGGTAAGAGGCAAAATGGATCGGCCGGTGCATGCGGAGTGGGATCGTGGAGACCGTCGGCGGGACCGATCCGTTCTTGATAGACGAGGATACGATCGGAGCCCCCCTTCGCCACACGACGGGTGGGTACATGACTCGAGGGAGAGGAGCCGATCACCTTCGGGGGAAAGATCTCCGAAGGTTTCGTACATGGGACAAGGCCGCGATGCTCGGCGCTATGATGATTCGGGTGCAGGTCATGGCCGGGGGCTCCGGCAGCGCGGCAGTGTTTTCAGAGGACGGGGCTGGGGTGATCAACCGGGCATGGCTCGTGGCAGGAGAGGAGGTATGTACTAGTTCCTGATTAATGAGTGGGATGACTATCAGCTCCCATGTAAGAATTTTTGATGACTTGTATGTTTTACTTATTCAATCCCTCTGTTATGTGTTGTGGGATTTGATAGCCTCAGTCTGAAAGAAAAAAAGAAAAAAAAAAACTTTATATGCCTCTTTTCATTTGTGGACAATTGTTGCGTTCACCTTCCTTCCAGTTCTGCTACTTTGGATGTTATTTGCTTGGGATTTCTGTAGACTTGCTCAGATGCTTCTGTTGGTTCCAGGTGAAATTATGTCAAGTTGGAATTGTCTGGTGTTCCATCTGGATTTGCTGACAATTGGGTCGACTGGATGGTTGGATCCGTTATTGGGTGTGACTGCGATCCGACGGTCCAAGAAATTTCATCAGACCCTATTTCTTTTTATGAGCAATCGTACCGATAGCTTTTATCGATTCTCTCACACAGGAGTTGGCATCCAATTACAGCGTACCTTTATCTGCTGGTTCGGTTGAGTGCGATTCAACTGTCAAGGCTGGGTGAAACGGACGATGACTGTGATTACGGCATGTGTTAGCATTGATTCGTTCTGAACTTGACCCATTTCTGTGTGGGAAGATTGAAAGATCCAGCCAAACACCCTTCATAATTAAAAAAAAAACTCTTTACTCATAAATAAATAAATAATTTGAGGGTTGGGATTCAAGGGCACGTTACTTTGTCACAGAGTTAGACGCTCAGTATTCAAATCGTTAGATTGAGTTTTCAGAATTTACTGACTTTTTGTGAGGAAATTCACCTTGTTTTAGACAATACATCCACAAAAACATCCACAGAATATATTGAGGCTTTGTTCTTTTCCTAGGAATTGGAATTCTCAGGAATTCTTGAATGTTTGTTTATTCCTCGAGAAATGTAAGTCCACTTTTTGTGGGATATGATTTCTCAATCAAAACTTAAGATTTTCATCCACTCCTATGTGCAGAAATCAAGAAGAATACTAGGCCATCTTTTTAAGCAATACATGAAAGAAGCTTAACCTTGTTGGCCACACGATTTAGTCCAGAACAATACTTGGCAGCTACCAATTAATTCTTCGCCTGGCTGATTCAGTCTTGGAATCTATGACAAGGGTAATTTAGGGTTTTTGGCAAGGGTAATTTAGGGTCCAGCTTCAATAAAGGTGAAGCTTCTTCGCCCAGCTTTCTAAGAAATACATGAAAGAAGCTTCACCTTGTTGGCAACACAATTTAGTCTAGAACAATACTTGGCGGCTACCAATCAGTTCTTCACCTGGCTGATTCAATCCGGAACAATATTTGGAACCCTAAATTACCCTCGTCATAGATTCAATAAAAACCCTATTCCTCGTCAAAATCCTAAATTACCTCACATTGATAAAAACAAAATGAAGCTAAAACAATGGAACATGAACATGATATGTTATGGAGCAGTGAGTTAAATCATCAAGAGAATTCTTATATCAAAAGAATTTGTTCCACTTAGGGTTAGCCAACTTTGCCCTATCGTTTGCTTCCTAGTTTTCGAGAATAAAGTGGTTTTGAGAGAGAAAATTAGGAAAACAAAATGCAAGACTTTAGTAATGAACAAGAGAAGGAAAAAAATGATAATAAAAAATCAAAGTGATGGTACCATATTACATAAAGTAATGAAGAATGGAGATTACATAATTCTTTTGGACATATTAAATTGTGCTACAATTTTTACAGAAATGGAAGGCCAGATAGTACGACAAAGAAGTGTAATTTATATCGTAAACAAACAGACACCAGTTACACCCCATAAGTAAATTTCTGCATTACGATGTTGCAGTTAGCATAGTTGAAGATGCCATTTATTGGTTATAGAGTAGGTAGAGGTCGGGCACTTGGAGTCATTTGTAAAATAAGCATATATACCAAATGCTAAATAAGTGCAAAAAGTTTGATAATTTGAATGTATTCAATTCGCAAAATGAAAGCACCTAAAAATTATTTATTACTCCACAGCAGTCTATCAGAGTATTATTCAACAATTGTACAGCCGTAACCTAGCATCTACAATACATCAAAAATGATAACTTTAGCTTGATTTAATCTTAACTCCATTATCATTTGTTATTAAAAAATAATGTGCATACATTCTCTTGAAAAAGAGAATTGATATGTGGTAATATAGAAAATAAGACATTAGAAAGCTACCGAAAGAAAATGCAAGTACATGAAGTCCACGACTGAACGTAGGAATTGCTAATAGAACATTTGAAATGGCGTTGATGAAGTTTCTGCCTCACAGTTGCATTATGTAGTACTATGTCTCGTAATTTAACAAAACTAATTTCTTACCTAGACTATTAATGAAGACATTAATTGACTTTCAATAGAGCGATAAGACAAAAATCAAGTTAATCACCTTTTTGGTCTTATCTTTCATCTAGTTTCATCTTGTCCTACAAGAGGGGGTAAAAGAAAATGTCATCTTTTAACAAAACAACAAGAAAGAAAAATGACAACAGAAGAGTGGTAAAAAAGAAATAAAAACAAAAAAAAAAACCCAGAAAGGACTGCGATTATGGCATAAAAGTGCAATCACACCCTAGGCCTCCCCTATATAATAAACACTGTATAAGTTTATATCTATATAATCCAATAGCAGTATTGATTATTTATTCTTGATACGTCTACTATATAAATTGTAGACTTGACACGTTTTCTCTAATTTTTCACAAACAACAGAATAAAAATTTCAAGAAGACCAAGACAATCTACTAAATCATGTTGAGAACCCTACGAAGAATGATACGAATAACTTCAACAGTATAATGCCTTATGAGCAACATACATGCTTATTCAGTAGTCATCTATGTAGTATTCAGTGTAGTCAAGGCGTTAAGGTGATGCCTAGGCGATTTGGCTTACTTAGGCGAGGTGGTGCCTAGGCGATAAAAGTTAAATATATTACATAAATATAAGTAATATTTATACATAAGTAATTTATGGTTTTATACATGGTAAAATTGAATTTCTAGAGATAGATATGGTCGAAATAATAATATTTGATAATAGGTATGATACAGAGCGTATGGTAACCTACCAAATCATTATTATTGCAACAAATATGAATCACAAGTCAACAACAATGATTATATATTGCAACAAATATGAATCACATATTAATAAGTGAAACATAACTCTATCATACCCATAAATTCAAGTAAATACCATAAGCATAAACATAACCATATTAGGTAATCAATTATTTTTTTGGAACATTTTATATCCAAGTATCTAAAAAAAAAAAAACCTAGGCGCTTACTTTAATAATTGGATTTTTTTTTAAAATTAATTGAGTTAAAATTGAGTTTTCTTGGCTCCCATTTGGTTTTACAGGATCCGTGTTGCTTTATAGATGATCAATATCATGATATCATGAATGGAAAAAAAAACTATTGTGCCCATGTTCTCAGGATTTGAAGAGGAAAAAGACGAAAGAGGCATATAAGGATGATTCAAATAAGAGTGATGATGATGTAGATGGTTAGGTGATATAGATGAGCCCAGATTCAATCCAAAAGGCCCTCGGATAACAATATGGACATCTCCAATGACTTGGGTAATAAGTTTAACTACTAATAATACAATTAAAGGTCTAAAACAATAATAATGGAGCCTGAAAATAGAAAATACAGCAAATAAGGTCCCGATGCGGATCAATAATAAAGGCCTAAAACAATAATAAAGGGGTCCTTTATACTGAATGTGGAAGAAACTCTTTTGGAGTCGTTGAAGGAGGAGGTTGCAGCTCTATAGGCACTGGAGAAGAAAGCTCCACTTGAGGTGGATACTCTTCAAATGGTGCCACTGGTGGAACCAAGTGCTCCATAGGAGGTGGAGGCTCTATTGACAAAGGGGGCACCGCCTCTCATGACGAAGCAATCCTGCACTTGCCGCTCGTAGAAGCTTTGCATCTCCCGAAGAAGGCTCGCCTGGCAATGGCTGCGGCCTTGGCCGACCCGGATAGCTATAAGAGGAAAAGGAAGGACGACCAGAAGGGCAGAGCTGTGGCCTCGTGTGATGCGACGATAACCTTTTCGGATGAGGACTTACAACTCGGGACACGGTTGCATAACCGGCCTGTCTACGTTTCGGGATACATCAAGGAGAAGCCAGTGAATCGAATCCTGTTGGACTGTGGCTCCGCCGTCAACATCATGCCTATCCAGACGATGCGGCAACTCGGCATCACCAACGACCAGCTCTCACCCAGCCAATTGGTCATTCAAGGGTTCAACCAGGGCGGACAGTCCACCGTTGGAATCATCCGTTTGAAGCTTTCTATCGGCCCGCTAGATACAACGGTCCTCTTTCACATCATCGATTGCCAGACGTCATATCGCCTCCTGTTAGGAAGGCCATGGCTACACGAGAATGGTGTCATAGTGTCCACCTGGCACCAGTGCCTCAAGTACTACGAAGAAGGCATGGAGAAGTGCATAGTTGCGGATGACAAGCCATTCAACGAGGCCGAAGCACATTTGGCCGATGCTAAGTTCTATCAAGCAAAGGACCTAGTCGTGAAAGTTCTTCCAGTTAAAGCCCCTCGAGCCCAGAAGATTGAAGAAGTGAAGCAGGATAAGACTCCTCTTCCCGCAAATCTGATGCCACCTTCCAACGAAGCAAGACTCAAGGTCCAAGGAACACCAAAATCTAGGCAAAGGATGCGCATCAGTTTCGAGTCGAGAGTAATGCAACATACCCCGTTGCCCGTCCAAATGACGCCAATCCTGCGTCTCGCGCCTCAATGGCTCCGTAAATCCGAGCGATCGCCTTCCAATCCGACAAGGAAGCTGCCAAGGCCGTTATCACAGGCCAATGTCGTCACTCTGCAAGAAATAACGTTGCCATTACCCAGTCTGACGCAAGCTCCGAACCCGAGCAGACCCATTGAATCCATCGATCCCAACCAGCTTGGATTCAAGCCGAAAGGAAGTTGGGGGCAAAATGCTGCTAAGTTATTGTTCAAAGCCGGCTACGACAGAGAAAGCGCCATGGGCACACTTCCCCCAGCAGTAACTCCACATGGGATGACGAGAACTCAAGCTCGGCTATTTCAAAACGGTGAACAAAATCTCCCGAACTGCCGAGGCATCGGCTCTAGCCAAGCCCCGTTGGTCATCAAAACCGCAACAAAGAAGACCTTCACCTCCAACTACATCGAGGCGAAGATGATAGACGAAGCAGCTGAAGGATCAATAATCTCTGATGCATGCTCTGCCTACGCAAGCCGTCCCAACATCAAAAGAAAACGGCGACGAGCTCGATGCCAAGCCTCAATCCAGAAGCAAATCAGAGGTGGTAAAAACCGGTCGAATCAAAAACGCACGTCTGTGTTCGAAAGGCTCGGGCCAGTCAAGCAATCAAAGAAGAAGTCAGTCTTCGATCGTCTGGGAATGCCAATCGAGAACTTCGTTTCAACACCCACCCACCCACCCATGGCTGCCGTCAATTATATCTCCATTACGGATCCCGCCAACGGTGATACTTTTACTTCGGACGACGAGTTGCCAGACGCCCCGCCAGTCCTCGAAGAAGGGGGGCAGTCCACCGTTGATGACTTGAAGGAAATCAACTTGGGCACAGAGACGGAGCCTCGTCCTACATTCGTCAGCACACTCTTGACCCCTGAGGAAGAAGCCGCATACATCAAACTGCTTAAAGAATACAGAGACGTCTTCGCATGGTCCTACAAGGAGATGCCGGGCCTCGATCCCAAAATCGCAGTACACCAGCTCAGTGTTAAACACGGAGCCAGCGCTATCAAGCAAGGACAGAGACGCTACCGGCTAGAACTGGTACCCCAAATAGAAGGCGAAGTTAACAAGTTGATCGAAGCCGGCTTCATCCGAGAGGTCAAGTACCCGACATGGATCTCTAGCGTCGTCCCAGTCAAAAAGAAGAACGGTCAAATCCGAGTGTGCGTGGACTTCAGAGACTTGAACAATGCATGCCCAAAGGACGACTTCCCCTTGCCAATCACGGAACTAATGGTGGACGCAACGACAGGCCACGAGGTACTATCTTTCATGGAAGGATCATCGAGCTACAATCAAATTCGAATGGCACACAAGGACGAAGAGCTCATAGCATTCCGCACACCGAAAGGAATCTACTGCTACAAAGTTATGCCATTCAGCTTGAAGAACGTAGGAGCCACCTACCAGTGAGCTATGCAGAAAATCTTTGACGACATTCTTCATCAAAATGTGGAGTGGTATGTCGACGACCTCGTGGTGAAATCCAAGAAGAAGTCGACACATCTGCAAGATCTCGAGCTAATCTTCAAACGGCTTCGAAGGTACCAACTCCGCATGAATCCACTCAAGTGCGCGTTCGGAGTCTCCTCAGGCAAGTTCCTCGGCTTCGTCGTACGACATCGAGGTATTGAGATAGATCAATCCAAGATAGATGCTATCGTCAATATGCCTTCACCAAAGACAGTACGAGATCTCAGAGGCCTCCAAGGGCACCTGGCGTATATCCGGAGATTCATCACCAACTTAGCTGGAAAATGCCACCCTTTTGGTCGCCTCATGAAGAAAGGAGCGCCGTTCAAATGGGATGAAGCTTGCCAAGAAGCACTCCAAAACATCAAAGCCTATTTACTGAAGCCACCAGTTCTATCAGCACCAGTTCAAGGAAGGCCGCTCATCCTCTACATTACTACCCAGGAGCAATCCTTGGGGGCACTCCTGGCTCAGAACAATGAACTTGGCAAGGAGACGACTTGCTACTACTTGAGTCGCACTCTCGTCGGCGCAAAGCTGAATTACTCCCCAATCGAGAAGGTCTGCTCAGCGCTCATCTTCGCCACGAAAAAGCTGCGACACTATATGCTGGCTCACACTATCAGACTCGTCTCGAAGGCTGACCCCCTCAAGTACATCATGTCAAGGCCAGTGCTTTCCAGACGTCTGGCCAAGTGGGCCTTGCTTCTACTTGAATTTGATATCACCTTCGTACCGCAGAAAGCGGTTAAAGGGTAGGCCCTCGCGAACTTCCTCGCAGAATACCCTCTCCCGGCGGAATGGGAGTTATCAGAAGATCTCTCAGATGAAGAAGTGTTCTCCATCGACGTTGCCCCATCCTGGAAAATATTCTTCGACGGCGCAGCAAGGCAAGATATAGCGGGAGCCGGAGTCATCTTCGTCACTCCGGACAACGAAATACTCCCCTTCTCATTCCTGCTGTCGGAATCATGTTCCAACAACGTGGCAGAATATCAAGCCCTGCTCATCGGTCTCGAACTTGCCAACGAAATGAAACTTCAAGGACTAGAGATTTTTGGTGACTCCCAACTCGTGATCCAGCAAGTCCTGGGGGCGTACGAAGTCAACAAAGAGGACCTGGTGCCGTTGCACGCATAGGCTGTGGAGCTCCTCGGCAAACTCAAGGCTGCTTCCATTCAGCACGCCTCCAGGAACCTCAACCAGCAAGCTGACGCACTCGCAAATCTGGCGGCTACACTTCCATTTCTAGAAGAACGTTCACTCGTCGTCCCCGTCTGCAGAAGATTTGTGATCACCGAAGAGGAAGGTCCGCTCGAAGTACCAGTTCAAACCAACGTGGTGCATGTCCTCGAGATTAAAGAACAAGACTGGAGGCAGCCGTTTGTGGATTATCTCGTTCATGGTAAACTCCCCGAAGACTCGAAGCGCAAAGGTGACATCCGCTGAAGGTCTCTAAGGTTCTACCACTTCAACGGCGAGCTATACCGACGAAGCTACGACGGCACACTCCTGAGGTGCCTCGTGAAAGAAGAAGCAGAAGCCGCACTGGAAGAAGTACACGCTGGAATCTGCGGATCGCACCAGTCCGGTCCGAAACTTCACTTCCGCGTCAGGAGGATGGGATATTACTGGCCTACCATGATCAAGGACAGCTTGGAGTACGCTAGAAGATGTCACGCTTGCCAGATGCACGGGGACTACATCCGCCAACCTCCGGAGCCTTTGCACCCAACAATCGCGTCTTGGCCCTTTGACGGATGGGGACTCGATATCGTCGGCCCCCTACCCAAGTCATCCAAGCAACATCGTTACATTTTGGCGACAACGGACTACTTCTCCAAGTGGGCTGAAGCAACACCTCTGCGGGAAGTCACAAAGCACTCCGTCATCAGCTTTATCCAGAATGACATCATCTTCTGCTATGGAGTCCCCTGCTACATCGTAACAGATAATGGGAAGCAGTTCAAGAATGCTACCGTCAGCCAGTTCTGCACATTGTACAACATTAAGCAGAATTATTCGACGATGTACAACGCTCCGGCTAACGGTCTGGCAGAAGCCTTCAACAAGACTCTGTGCAAGCTGCTGGAGAAAACCGTCTCGAAGACAAAGAAAGATTGGCACGAACGCATGGGCGAAGCACTATGGGCTTACCGGACGTCTTTCCGAACGCCGACACAAGCAACACCATACTCCCTCGTCTATGGTGTAGAAGTTGTTCTTCCACTCGAGCTCCAGATCCCATCGCTCAGGATATCAATCCAAGAAGGCCTCACCAGTGATGACAACGCCCAGCTCCGCCTAGCAGAATTGGAAGCATTAGACGAGAGGCGCCTCGAAGCTCAACAACGTCTGGAATATTATCAGGCCCGACTGTCTCGCGCCTTCAACAAGAAGATCCGTCCTCGATCATTCCAGATAGGGGGACTGGTGCTGGCGGTCAAACGCCCCATCATCCTCTCGCATCGAGGAGGGAAGAAATTTGATGCCAAATGGGATGGCCCGTCAAGGAAGTCTACTCCAACGGCGCCTATCTCCTCACCACGCTAGAAGGGCTGACACTCGGCCCTATCAACGACAAGTACCTCAAAAGGTACTATGCCTAAAGCAAGGCCACTCTCCTTGCGCAAAAAAAAAAGAACTACGTGCGACTTGATCCCCCTTAGGGGGGTACGTAGGCAGCCTGAGAAGTTACTTCAGGTTCAATCCGACCAAAAGAAAAAAAAATCAACAATGATCCATGCAAAAGATGTGGCAAAACGAGGTAATATTATTAGATCATGGAGAAAAGGCGATACATGGCGTAGGTTCCAAAAAGCTACAATGCAAAATAACTAGACGAGGAGCAACTAAAAGAAGGTGTCCAGAGCTCGAAGACGGCGCAGTAACTCCTCTCTAGTCGCCTCCACTCGCTGAAGTTCCACGGGACGAGTGGCCAGAAGCTCACGACGGGTCGCCAAGTCTGACTGCTGCTTCAGGTAACTCGCCTTCAAAGCGCTCTCCGCAGCCTCGGCTCGCTCCAGACGAGACTCTGCCTTTCGAAGCGAGGCGCGCACAGAGTCTATCTTCCTTTGAGCCTTTGACAGGCTGGAAGCGGCCTCCGCAAGTTGGTGCTCTGACTGACATAAACTCGCCTCAGCGGCCTCCAACTCAGAAGGGGAGCTCCCCTCTAGTAAAGCTCGTCGGGATCGATAAGCCTCGCTGTCGGTCACGAGCAGGTTCATCTGAGCAACGAAAGAAGAACTGTCGACTTTAAACTCTGCCAGGCTCGCACAAAACTCTGCACCGTCCATCGACCACCAGTCCTGGAGGGCGCCAAAGCCAGCATCTTGGAAAGGCTCCAACGTCGACTTGATATACTGTCGGCAGCTTGCAAGAAGGAACTCTGAAACTCTGCTCCTTGGCCTTAAATTCGGGCAAGGTGCCTCGGAATAGGTAGGCAAGACCTTCCCTCCCGCTGCAGCCGCAACAGGAACCTCCTGCGCCAACGAGGGTGGCAGAACTGGCGAAACCGCCGCTACCGCTGCAACGACCGTCTCCTCCAATGGGCACGAGGGTACAGTAACCGGGGAATACCGCTTGTCGACGCTCGAAACTTTAGCCTCCTCATGGAAAGACAAAGCATCCACATCGATGCCGTCCAGATCGATATCGCTACTAGGGAAGTTCTCCCCACAAAGCCCGAGTAGATCCAGATCATCCGGAGGGATATCTAGCCCACATGCCCCAGGCACTTTCTGTGCGGCGCCAGTAGACGAATGCCCGAGAGACACCTTCGAAGAGTTCGCCCTGCGCTCTACCACTATAACGGAATCTGCCCAAAAAAGGATACATTACTCAGCGTAATGGAATTTCCCGAGTGTAGAAGAGAAATAAAATAAAGAGAACTCCATACCTGCAAGGTCGGACGAGGCAGCCCTAGACAGAGGGATCACCTCATCTTTTAGAAGTCCAGGCTCCTCGGTATCCTCCATCGGACAAGGGACCCTTGGGACCATCCCGCGAGGAATGCAAACCTTTCTTCTTTTGGGTGGGACACCCTCAATAGCGGCCTTCGAGAAATAGGATGCCCCGGGGGCATTAGTAAGCTCGGCGTCTAACACGGGAGCCGAAGAGGGGACACGGCAGGCACTGGAAAGACGGCTACAGCTCCTATGCGCCCTCTGAAGCCCCAGTCGGAGGCGACGATCCTCTACTCCCGCAGAAGAGTCAAAACAGAAAGTTCTAAACTCGCTGCTCGCCAAGACGTCAACCGGGAGACTCGCAAGCAAAGGGGAAACTCGCCCTTCAATCCACTTGCAGTACTCCGGAGTGGCAGCGTCCCGAAACTCGGATTTGGTCCCAGGGAAGAAGCTGCTGCCAGTTAATCGAGCGTAGAGAGAAGACCAGAGACGATAACCCTCCTGCGGACTGATACGCCCCTGCAACTGCTGAGGCATATCAGGAACTTCCTGTCAAAATCCCTGTTGGCGAGCAAAGCGGTGAGGAGAGTACTGCTCCACTCCACCACATCCCCCTTGCGCCAGACCAAGTAGCCAGGGCGGCAACTGACCATGTTCCAGTACAGGCTGTCCGGGAGTCCCTCGTTGTTATAGACAGCAGACATCTCCAAAGGCAACACCGAGTGCTCTGATAGAAACTCAAAGTCGGCACTTCCCATCCTCCGCAGAAGAGTGCGAGCACACTCCCTCGGGCGCTCCCAACTGATAAAAGCGTTTAAGATCCCCCCTATCCCAGGAAGGAACGGCAGGTCAGCTGGATACCCACGTCTGGCAAAGATTCCCTTTGGAAAGTGTAGAGCTATCCAGCCATACAAGTAGTGTAGAGGTCCAAACGCAGCGGACCGGCCCAGCTCCTCCTTGGCATTATCCGAGCTGGACAAGTCCCAGTAAGTCCCGCTGAGACCCCGATACAAGGCGCACAATATGGCCGGGGCTAAATTGAAAAGCTCCCCCCTTGCTATCCTGGAAGCTGCAAGGAAGGTCCCCGGACGGATAACCTCACCAGAACAGGGAAGCACAAACCGGCAGAGGATGATGACCAGCCCGGCGGCTCGGTAAACTGCTCGCCACTCCTCGCTATCACGCCTCAAGCCGAGGATTTCCCAGGGACACTGCTTTCCCTCCATTGAGTGCTTCTCCCGAGCCAACGACTCAATGGGCCTCACGAAAGAACGAAGCGGAGGCCTTTTCGTTTGAGCGATCTTCCACATCGGGTGAGCCGAAGGTGCCGGAGACCTATACTCGCCTCTGAACCAAAAGTCAACCCAAGAAGAAGGACGCACTCGATCTGACTGATCCCGCGCCGCGATGATAGCGTATGCCTTGAACAAAAGAAGGCAGGAACTCGGAGCGAAGCTGCTGTCCAACAGATCCTTCAAAGCTAGCACCTCCTCCTGGTAGTAATTCCGCACTTCGGGGCACCCAGAGACGATGTGGACGTCGCGAAGTGAGATTCCTATTTCCCCTGCTCCAGTAAGGAAAGTGTTGGTGGCTGGACATTAGAGCTCACAAAGTGCGCGATACATCCCCTCAGGACGACTGTATTCTCGACGACCCGGTGCCAGAAACTTGGCTAATAGATTCATCTCGGGTTCTACGCCAAAGACCTCGTAGAGCTCGCCCATTGATTCACGAAAACTGCAAAGGTATTGGACGTCTCCCCGAGGCCAAGAATCGGTACCCCATCGGGTCAATCGGGAGCATATCTTCGAGGCAACAACCGGAGTGGGCATGAAATCTTCATCACAATGGTGGAATGGAGTACTCAAACTCGGCTGGAGAAGCTTCATGGAAATCCCTTCGCCAGTATGGATCTTCTTGCTCAATTTCAGCATCCCACAAGCCGCATCCGCAACTCCATCTTCCGTGATGCGCTCGTGGACAAAGACACGGAGCAACGACAGAAGGCTTCCCGCCTCGAGTTGCGATAACGGTGCACCCGAGTAAGGGGGAAGCGAAGGCACCTCCTCCCGTCGGAGAGGTCCTCAGCTATCCACCCCGGCGAAGTCAAGCTCTCGAAGACGCGAACCCTGGAGAACCATGAAGGGAAGCAAGTCAAGACAAGTGCGCGCGAAAAAAAAAAATAAAATGAGGGGCCCACAGCCCCCCCTGTCAGGAGGAATTGCCCGACTCAAGGTCACGTCACCGCTGCGCCTGGGCCCTCGCACCGCATCCCCGGGGCCCGTGCACCGCCCGTGCTGGTCAACTACCATTTCGCCATGCGGCGTCCGCACACCACCCGTGCCGATCGACTACGCCGACGCCACCCAGCCAGAGCCGCAGCCACCTGCCAGCCCTGCCCCCGCCGCACGGCTCCGTGTCACTCGCCAGTGAACCCATGCCGTCGCGCCGTGCCACAGCCTGCGCGCCATGCACGCTCGCTGCTACTGTTCTCCGCACCCGATCGACAAAGAAAGAGTAAAAAAAAAAAAAGTAGCAGCAGCAATAGCCGGGCCCGCAGCCCCTTGCCGCACAAAGAAGGGGGGGCCGACAGCCCCCTCCCCCCAATCAACGACCCGACAGCAAAAAAAAAAAAAAAAGAGAGCAGCAACATCAGCCGGGGCCCGCGCCCCTCTCCCCAATCGGGGATCGACACCAAGGAAAACGGGGGGGGGGGGGGGGCCCGCAGCCCCCCTCCTTCTTCGCCGACGAACGGGGGGGGCGCCCGACTCGCGCACGATGCCGCAGCCCCAACTCCTCCTCCGATCCTGTCACGACCGAGCCCGACCCGGCCGCCGTGACCCCCGCGCCCGCTCCCGGCCGTCGCGCACCCTGCACGCCGCCGCCGCCCGCGCGCCACCGCGCCGCAGTCCCGCGCCCGCACCCGACCGCCGCGCACCCCGCGCACCATCGCCGCCCGCACGCCACCACACCGCAGCCCCGCCACCGCCCGCTCGTCGGCCCCCGCTGCTGCTGCTACTGCTTCCTTAGCACGGGCCGGAGCCGAAGAAGAAGAAGAAAGAAAAAAAAAAGAAACAAAAAGAAAAAGAAAAAGAAAAAGGAAAAGAAAAAGAAGAAGAAGAAGAAGGAGGAAGAGAGAGGCGGCGAAGGCGACCCGCACCTCAGCTGCGCTCCTCCATCCTCCCCGCCTCGGTCCTCGCCGCATCGTCGCTTCGAGCCCGTCTTTGCAACGACCTCCAAATCGCGCACCATCGCCGCCGACGAAAGAGGCGACACCGGGAAGACGGAGCAAGTCGCGTGCACCCCAGGCAGCTCTCTTCCGACGGCGGTCTCCAGAAGCCGGCAGAACCTTCGCAAAGAAGCACAAAGGCAGATGAAGGGGGTAGGGGTCCTTAAATAGACCCCCAACCCCGCCCACAAATGGAATCAAGGACAAGCGCTCTACGATTCCTACGTGTCCAAACCCTACATGTTCTCACCGACACACTCGTCCTTGAGGGGGCATTTGTAGACACACGAATTTCGTCTGATCCGAACCCGACTTACGTGTGCCAACACGGATGCAAACCCGACTTGCACGCACCAGTGCGGACCCGGACCCGATTCGCGCCCAACAAAAGAGGAGCGGACCCCACACTCAAGGGGGGCCGGCCCCTACTAGGGATCCGAACCCCATGGGGCCGGCCCCTACTAGGACTCGAACCCCATGGGGGCCGGCCGGCCCTGCAAGGAAAAAGAAGAGAAAGGAAAGAAAAGAAAAGGAAAGAAAAGAAAAGAAAAGGAAAGAAAAGAAAAGGAAAGAAAAGAAAGAAAAGGAAATAAATACCGCCATGCGCGGGGGGAAGTTGCGTATGACGTCTGCACACACACGGATCTGCGCTGATCCCTCGATCCGACGGACAAGAAGAAAAGCCGGGTCACCATCGATTTTGTGTGCAAAATCCAACCATAATTGCCCCGCCAGAAAAGGAAAGCAAATAAAGACTTATTCCCCTCATCAATGGATGAATAAATCTTGGGTAATTAAGGGGGAGATATTAAAGGGATTTAAAATTAAAAACTTCCCATATCTCCCCCCCTCCTTTTGCCTATAAATAGAGGGGGAGGGGGAAGGCTCAAGAGGTCGAAGATTGAAGACGAAGTGCAGGAGCTCTGCAGAAGAGGAGACGCTTCTTCATCGACCCAAGGCTTCACGAGGCACGGGCAAGCCTGTCCCGTCGGGATCGGCTTAGTCCATTGAAAGCCCTCATCAACGTAAAGACTCTTGTACCAGAAGATCAAGACTTCGACTCCGTGCACGAAGAAGAAAGCTCGGAGAAGAAGACCCTTCGACTCCGAAGACGCCAGAAGCAAAGGCCGGAGAAGAAGCTCAGAGCGGCACTACCCCGTCGACTCCAACAAACCCTCTACTCCGATCAAGCTCCAAAGCCCGGAGAAGAGGAACGAAGGGTCATCACCCCGTCGCCTTTGACAAACGTCTGCACCATCCACGAAGAAGAAAGCCTGGAGCGGACTGCCTGAAGCGTCGTTACCCCCGCCGTCTTCATCAAAACAAAGCCGACGCTACAACCGTCGCACGGAGACCGTCGCTACCCCCGCCATCTTCATCAACAAAAGCCGATGCTACAACCGTCGCATGGAGACCGTCGCTACCCCCGCCATCTTCATCAACAAAAGCTGATGCTACAACCGTCGCACAGAGACCGGTGCTACCCCCACCATCTTCGAAAGCATCCTTCGACTCCGATCACGCCAAAGAAGTCCGGAGAAGAAGAGAAGTCCAGCCGACACCCAAACCATCGAGGCACCGAAGAAGTAGCCTATGTTGTTCGAGAAGAAGATCAAGTTGACGCTGAAGCCAAAGCATACGCATGAAGCCAGAGCAGAAGCCCCGGTAAAGCCCGCGCCAAAGCAACGCAAGTGCCAAAGCCAAGCGACTACGCCGGTCACGAGCAAAAGCACCGCACGTTCTAGTCGATACGACGCGAAGTCCGGAAGAACGAAAGCATCGCAAGCCTCCCCGTCTACGTCCAAGCTCACGCGCCAAAGCAAAGCAAAAGCCAGAGCCACGCCAAAGCCAAGCCAAAGCCGAAAGCCAAAGTCAAGGCCGACGCCAAAAGCACGATCGACGCCGCGAACCGACGATCAAGGACGCCGAGGTCAAGCAAGGAACGAGGAAGACACGAAGACCGAGGAACGAAGCTGAAAACCCCCTAGCCGAGAAAGCGCGAAGCACGGAAGGGACAAAAGCCACGGCGGACACTCCTTAGCCTCTCAAAAGCCCTCACCCTGTAAAGACCTCTGTCCTGGGCTACCCCTTTAGAGCTCTCGCACGAACACCACGTGGAGACGCGGATCAAAGGGACCCTCCAGAGGATCTCTCCCATAAATCTCCTGATCAAAACTCGTCGCAACCCGGACTCGCTACACCCGAGCCACCCGGGTCCCGGCCACACTTGTAATCTCGTTTTGCGCAATAAAGACGACCCGTACCTTTTGTGCACATACAACTGTATAACCCGTACCTAACAAGAAAGTTCAACTGTCATATCAACGTTGAGGTCTGTGCTGGGCTGCGATGCGTTAAATATATACATAAATACATCTATAAAGGGCACGATCGAACAACAATCGTTATGGGAGGGGTAGATGAAATAAAGGATTACCTTGATACGAGATACATTGGTCCAACAGAGGCATCATAGCGGATTTTCCAACATTCGATGCACGAGGAAATACCAAAGGTTGAGCGACTTGCCATTCATCTACCAGGAGAGCACCGAGTTTTATTTGATCCTAACATGGAGATTGAACAGATTCTTCAAAATGCCAGTACGCAAAAGTCTACTTTGACTGCTTTTTTCGACTGTTGTGCGTTAAACCAAGAAGCAAGCAGCCTGACATATTAAGAATTTCCACAATATTTTGTATGGAATAGGTCGCAAAAGAAATGGACCAAACGAAAATCTGGCTTTGCGATTGGTAGGATGTTTTTTGCAAGTCCTAGCTCTGGCGAAAGGTTCTACATGCGGCTTCTACTGACTGTCGTTGGAGGACCGACATCTTTTGAAAGCTTACGCACTGTTGATAATGTACTGCACAATACATTCAAGGCTGCATGCATCGCGAGAGGATTGCTAGAGGACGATGAGGAGTGGGTATAATGTCTTCAAGAAGCTACAATAATGAAGACCGGACAACAATTGAGGAGGCTATTTGCTGTCATTCTTTTATATTGCTCCCCGGTAGAACCACATAGACTATGGAGGCGCTTCCACGAAAACATATGTAATGACCTAGCCCACAGGATACGCAACACGTATATGATCACAGTGCCAAGTGAAAATGAGGTCGAGGACTATGGACTCTACCTACTGAATCAGTTGCTTGCCGAATCTGGTAAGAGTCTGATCGACTATCCTCACATGCCAATGTATATATCAAACTGGTGCACAGTGCCCGGTAATAGGTTAGTCATCGAGCACCAGCAACTAGAACACGATGCCAAACAGTCTGATCCACAGAAGAATATCGACAAGCTTAATGCTTGCCAGCGTGCTGCTTTCGATCGGATATTTTCGTCGGTCATAGAGAACAAAGGCATGATGTTCTTCCTAAACGGCGGAGCAGGGACCGGGAAGACTTTCCTATACAATATTTTAGCAACGATGTGTCGAAGCCTTGGTCATATCGTGGTCGTAGTCGCGTCATCAGGGATTGCATCGCTTCTTCTCCTTGGAGGGCGGACATCACATTCCACATTTAGTATACCGCTAGATGTCATGGATAATTCGGTATACGGATTCAGTAAGCAGTCGATCCAGTCAGAGCTACTGCAATAGGTGAAGTTGATCATATGGGATGAAGTTCCAATGCAACACAAGTACTACGTTGAAACTGTCGATCAGACACTTCGTGACATACGCGAGGTCGATCGGCCATTCGGAGGCATCACGGTTGTACTTGGTGGCGACTTTCGACAGATATTGCCTGTGATACCAAAGGGTTTACGTGAGCAAATCATTGCCGCTACTCTGCAAAGGTCATCGCTCTGGAAATACATACAAGTGCTAACTCTTACAATAAATATGTGACTGGATTCAAGGAATGATCATAATGTTGCTTTTGTAGAATTCTTGCAACAGGTATTTAATAGATTTATTTTCAATATTCAATTTCAATGATTATTTCATATATTATCGCACCGCCTCAAATTCGTATGCATTTCTTGCGATATCCCTCATCTAATCCAGGTTGGTACAATTCCGCAAGAGGACATCGAACTACCACCGGAGATGCACATATGCCCCACACTAGATGATCTGGTCACCAGGGTATACCCGCACCTGGACGTGATCGAGGTTGTTACGCCAGGATACCTTACAGAGCGTATTATACTGTCTGCAAGAAATGACGACGTCGATATGATCAATTGTGCAACACTAGATCCGTATCCGGGGGAGTCCAAGTGCTACTTCGCAGCAGACTCAATCGCGGAGGATGAAAATGATTGGAGTATTACATCCCGATACCCCCTTGAGTTCTTGAACTCACTTAATCCATCAGGTTTACCACCGTTCAAGCTGGAGATCAAGGTTGGGAGTCCAGTCATACTTCTTAGGAATATCGCTCCGAAAGATGGTCTTTGCAATGGAACGCGACTAATGGTGACCAGATGTGCGACACGAATCATTGAAGCAAGGATTCTAACCGGTGATAAAGCTGAAAATTTGGTATTCATCCCAAGGATATCCCTCACTCCGTCGAATTCTGAAATTCCGATCAACATGACAAGACGCCAGTTCCCAGTTCGACTAGCGTATGCTATGACAATCAATAAATCTCAGGGACAATCGGTGTCAGTCGTCGGAGTCGATCTATGTACCCCGGTATTTACTCATGGACAACTGTATGTGGCACTCTCCCGGTGCACAAATTTTGACTCTGTTAGTGTCCTGCTACCAGAAGATAGTCCAAACAGCACGACAAATATTGTCTACCCAGAGGTCTTATTATAAATTATAAATCAAAAGGTATGAATCAACATGAACAAAGTTTTCTAAAATTTATTCTGTGATATTAAGTCTAATAGGTTAAATATATGCATCGTTATATTGTACGAGTGCCTAATTTGCCATGACACTGGAAAAGTGGAATGCTTGAGGACCTGCTGCATGTGTGACTACATTGCCCACACGTAAGTAATAAGTAATACACTCAATCGTTGTCTTAGTTCTATGTGTGTACTACACAAACAGTGTTTCACACCAATGTTTGTTCTCAACAGGTATTACGTCAAGAACGAAGACTCAACCCCTATTAAGGGTTGGCTTTGCCCGATGGATTAGGCCATAATCAACGCTTTAGCACGTGATACTGCTTAAAGATTTCCTTTGGATTACAATAATTAAGCATGGAATATATTGTTATACTCCAGTGACCTGATAGTGTTTCTCCAGTGATGTTATGGATGTAATAAAAAAGATCAAGTTATACTCCAGTGACCTGATAGTGTTTCAATCTATTGGGTTCAAATATGCTACTTTATCCTACCTATCCGAGTTTCTTTTAATATTTCCATAAATATCTTTTTTTATAAATTGCTGTAATTATAGATGAATTTCTTTTCTATATACTTATGTCTGTGCCTTCCACAATTTGTATGAGGACTAATATGGTGTCATCAGTTAATTTTTCACTGAACAATTTTGAACAGGAATAAATAAAAGATGTTGTACTACAATGGCAAAATGGGTAGACATGCATTCATGGCGTTCGAGGGGAGATGGTATACACTAAATGCTATGCTACAACCGATGACATTTGATACTTCAACTGGGATAAGAAAACTTAAGTATCTGCGAACGATTGATTCGATGGAGGAGGAGGACTTACAAAAAATCTACACTGAGATTTGGAGCAATGGACAAAGACAAGATATCATTATCTTTGCAAATCCAGAAAACAAAGAAATTGTATCAATTCGACGTATGGTTAGTGGGATTCTTCAGTGATGTGGGTGTGATGCAGATCCACTTCTCTATATCTCTCCATTTCAAGTGTTAGGATTCATCAATTAAACCAATTGCGTGTTAGAACCAATTGTGAATTATGTTTTAATAATTTTATGAAACTCTACTTTTTGATGATTTTGTGATATCATGATATTGATCATTTTTGTTGTACGATTTGAATCTTTTACTTCCTGTGAGTTTACATTTTCATTGAATGTGCGAGCGAATGTCCCAATATTGGCTGCTAATGGTGGTGTCGGGGTCGTCGGTCTGTCGAGTCGGGGCTGCTGTAGGCTGGTGTTACCGCTGAAAGTGTTTTGTTGCCGAAGACGATCAGGTGTGTTGCCGCCGAATACGACGGTATGGGTGGGGGTGGCAATAATCGATGGGGGTCTTACCGCCGAAGGCTGAAAATGCTTTGCCGTTAGGTGTGTTGCCGCCGAAGGCGGCCCGCTGCAGTGCCAAAGGCACGGGCATGCACTAGTAAAGTAAACAATCTATTCGATTTGGACCATTATGAAATCTTCGTTAAATATGGATCAAATTCAATTCGGATCAGAATTAGGTTCATTGGCCGGTCTACATCATACAATCGTGATATCATTGAGCAAAGAATCCGCAGAAGTGCAGTCAATTTCAGACTCGAGACTTGAAAGGACCAAGATAAAAATACGAGTCTCGATCAGAAGGCTAGATATCTAGATTTCCAAGCCAATATGCCTTGAATCGACTGCAATCACATCTCAGTGGTGAAATCACCTCTCACTATGCTGAGAGGTCGCATGTTCAAACTAGGCTCCAACGATGAAGTATAAAAAAGGTGTGGCCAAGTGGCAACAAAACGCTTTTGACGTATGTGTGGTTCGAGTCATTCGATCACCCATCCACCACCTTTTCCATACCTACGATCCGTAGGTGCCCACGCCCCCATCTCCCCGCCGCCGTAGGTGGTCAGAGCACGACGAGGGAGGCAGGAAGAAGGTAGTGGGGTCGAAAATGTGGGTGGCAGCGGAGCGGTGGTACTCGGAAAAATAAGGATTGGAACACATCGTTCACTTTTTTTTCCAATTTTAAGTGTGGTGGTACTCAGAGCATAATGCGGTGCAAATAATAATACCCGTGGCTGCCGGAGCTAGTTAGAAAGTGGGCCCGTCGCAGCTCAGCGAAGACGCTGCGGCTAACACTACAAGAAATAGGTTCTTTACCGACGGACATTATCATTACCGTCGGTAATAATATACTTTTTACCGACGGTTACCTTAATGTCCGTCGGTATTATAAGTTCGGTTTTTTTAATTTTTTTTGCACATTTATTACCGACGGGCATATATTATCCGTCGGTAAAATGGTTTATACCGACTGAAAGTACTTCAGGTATTGTATAGCCAGATAGACGAAGATGTCTTCGATCGATAAGAGTTGGATGCGTAATTCGAATCGCATGAGCCAAGAGTACAGAGAAGGAGTCAGGAAATTTCTGGATTTTGCATTTGAGCGTCTTGCACCGCTTGATGGAAAAATTGTGTGTCCCTGTATAGACTGCGGAAGGGTGACTAGGAAGGTTCGAGAGGAATATGAGGTTGATCTGGTAATGCGTGGCATTGACATTAGCTGTACCCGTTGGTTCTCGCACGGTGAGGAGCTAGATGCAGTCCCCATGGCAGCTCATGGTGAAACTTCAAACACAGTGATCGCTGATGATAATATTAATACATACGATGATGATGACATGCACGGTATGATACATGATTTGCAAGGTGGAATAGGCACAGAAACACCGTCAGGTGATCAGCCCAATATTGAAGCGGTCAAGTTCTACATATTGCTTAAAGATGCCGAACAACCTTTATACCCGGGGTGTGAGAAGTTTTCAAAACTCTCTTTCACTGTAAAGCTTCTTCATTTGAAGTGCCTCAATGGTTGGAGTAATAAGTCATTTAATATGTTGGTAGAGTTGCTGAAAGAGGCTTTTCCTATGGGTGAGACAGTACCGAAATCATTCTACGAGGCGAAGAAGACAATTAAAGATCTCGGTCTGGGTTATGAGAAAATTGATGCATGCGTGAACGATTATATGTTGTACTGGAAAGAGTACGAACATGCGCGGTCATGCCACATATGCGGAGCAACGAGATATAAAGAGACGGATGCCGAGTCTAGTACCAGTCGAAGGAAGAAAAATGTATCTGCAAAGGTTCTCCTATACTTCCCACTTAGGGACAGGCTTCAGAGGTTGTTTATGTCATCGAAGACTGCTGAGCACATGAGGTGGCATGCACGAGAACGTACAGATGACGGGATTATGAGACATCCGGCCGACTCTCTGACGTGGAAAGATTTTGATCATACCTATCCTGAATTCACATATGAAGTTCGCAACGTCAGGTTAGGGCTTGCTAGCGATGGCTTCAATCCCTTTGGGAATATGAGTGTGTCGTACAACATTTGGCCAGTTGTCCTAGTTCCATATAATTTGCCTCCCTGGATGTGCTTAAAAAAGCCATACACAATGCTCTCCTTGCTCATTCTCGGACCCAGGTCGCATGGTAATGATATTGACGTTTACTTACAGCCGTTGATTGAGGAGTTGAATAAGTTATGGGAAGTTGGGGCCGATACGTATGATGCCTCGTTACGCCAGAATTTTCGGATGCATGCGGCACTTCTATGGACCATCAACGATTTTCCTACATATGCCAACTTATCCGGGTGGAGTACTAAAGGAAAATTGGCTTGCCCTACATGCAATAAGGAGACAGATTCATTACGGTTGAAGAACGGAGGCAAGTTCTGTTATATGGGCCATCGAAGATTCCTTGTTGACGACCATAAGTGGAGGCAGAACAAAAGAGCTTTCAACGACAAGAAGGAACTTGCAAAGGCCCCAGAGCAACTTTCGGGGGTAGAAGTCTTGTGTGAATTTGATCAGCTTGATACCGTGGCACTTGGAAAAGGTAAAAAGAAGAGAACGCATGAAGATTCTACGCGTGAGCATAACTGGAAGAAGAAGAGTATTTTCTTTAAACTACCGTACTGGAGCAGCCTACTCTTGCGGCATAACTTGGATGTCATGCATATCGAGAAAAATATGTGTGACAACATTATAGGAACACTGCTAAATCTCGACGGTAAGACGAAGGATAATCTTAAATCTCATCTCGATCTTAAGGAGTTGGGCATCCGAAAATCACTTCATCCCCAAGAGATTGGGGATAAGTATGTGTTGCCAGTTGCATGCTACACCATGAGCTCACAGCAAAAGGCAGCCTTATGTGCATTCCTACGGTCTGTGAAAACGCCAGACGGTTATTCTTCGAATATCGCACGATGCGTGCAAGAGAACGGCCGGAAGTTGTCTAGATTAAAGAGCCACGATTGTCATGTTCTTATGCAGCGATTGTTATCTCTTGCTATACGTGGGAATTTAACCGAACAGGTGTCCGGTCCGTTAATTGAGCTCAGCACTTTTTTCAGACAGTTGTGCTCGAAGGTACTTAGAGTAGACCAACTTGAACAGATGGAGAGGGATATTGCGCTCACATTGTGCAAGTTAGAGATGATATTTCCACCTTCCTTCTTTGATGTCATGGTGCATTTGACCGTTCACTTGGCAAATGAGGCCAAACTCGGCGGCCCAGTTCATTACCGCTGGATGTATTTTATCGAAAGGTAATCGTCTCGTCTCATTCGCACAATGTATTTGATCGTTCTTGATATATTCATCCAAATATTTTTTTCTCAAATTAGGTACTTGCGAACATTGAAATCATATGTTCGTAATAAAAGTCGTCCGGAGGGATCAATTGCTGAAGGATACCTAGCAGAAGAATGTCTAACATTCTGCTCAAGATACCTACATGGTATAGACACGCGATTCAATCAACTTGAGCAGAACTATGACGGTGGTCCAATAGACTTCGATGGGGTCTGTCTATATTTGCCGAAATGGGTAGACCTGTAGGAGGAGGCAAAACCCGTCGATTGTCTGTAGATGAGATTCAACATGCATATATGTATGTGTTGCGCCAATGTGATAAAGTGTGGCCATTCATTGAGTAAGCATTTTACGATCATTTACTCATTCTTTTAGGCCATTCATTAAGTATATGTGCTAATTATAATCTAATTCATAACCTGTAAAACAGGAAGCATAAAGCTATCATTAATAATCGGGGTACTCGAAATGCTCCCCAAATTCATGATCGTGAATTCCCATCGTGGTTCGAGAAACACGTTAGTATTCACATCATTACTGAATTTTATTGACATCCATTACCGAACAATAATTATGTGTTCATATCATGAATGTCATGTGGTTATTATAGGCACAAGAGCTGCACGACAACCACGATCAGCTGATGAATAAGGATCTCTGGCGCTTATATTGTAGTCCTTTGCAGGACGCAATATCGTACAATGGTTATATCGTGAACGGTTATAGATTTCGGACGAAAGATAGTGAAAAATCACGAAGAACTCAAAATAGTGGGGTTGTCGTCAACGGTGAGCAAGAAGAATTAAAAAATATCGACTTCTACGGCGTCCTCAACGAGATTCTCGAGATTAAATTCCTTGGCCAAAATCGGATCGTATTATTCAAATACGATTGGTATGATGTTAATAATCGCGGGATTGGTTATAATGTCGACAAACACGGTTTTATCAGCATCAACACTGGCAATAGATTGAATATCCAATATCAAGATCCATTCATTCTTGCCTCTCAAGTACAACAGATATTTTATGCACCGGATAATACCTCTCCAGGTTGGCAAATTGTAGTCAGGTCACCACCCAGAGATTTTTATGACATGGGAGACAAGGATGCGGGGGTCGTCGATGATGATTTGGATGCATACCAGAATGATGAGATAATCATTAATGTCGATGCAGTGCACGACGAAAATGAAGATGTCGACAATATAAACTGGACAATGAATGCAGATCAAATGATAGAAGAGGGATGCGATGAAAGTGACAGAGATGAGACAAAAAATGACTAGACCGTATATAAATCAAATTGTTTCATATTTAAATCAAATTGTTTCATATATAAATCATATTATTTCATATGTATATCATATTAATTTATACTGTTTTATATGTAAATCATACCGTTTCATATGTAAATCAAACTGTTTCATATTGTTTCATAAATCATACTGTTTCATATGTAAATCAAACTGTTTCATATTGTTTCATATGTAAATCTTACTGTTTTATATGTAAATTAAACTGTTTCAGATGGCATCACGGTCATATGTTCGTAGAGGCAGGGGTGGGGTAGCTCGGAGTGCTCCGGCTGCCACCCCAGGGTCCAAGGCTGAGTCGTCCGGATCTGGTAGTGATGTTCCTCTCTGCACACCAGCTCCTGATGTGGTCGCAGCCTCCGGATCTTCGAGCAGTGCTCAGCACTCGGCTACAGCGTCTACGCCCACAGGTAATGTTTAGATCTAAAGTTTTATACATATTGTAAATACTTCTTCAGTACTGATATATATTTTATTTACAGGGTCGAGGATCACCAGGCACGTAGGTGACCGGGGCGTGACGACGGCCCGGCGCTTGTCGACCTTACGCGAGCCGCTTTCCCTACAGTGGAGCGGTAGGACCTTTGTGGGCGAGCACGCTTCTGACGCCGCAACGTGGGTCGGTATTATAGTACGGGAGGAGAGGAATGCCCCGATTGTGGGGTTAAGGGGGTGGAAGAA
Organism: Chamaelirium japonicum; assembly: GCA_947650365.1. NCBI lineage: Eukaryota > Viridiplantae > Streptophyta > Magnoliopsida > Liliales > Melanthiaceae > Chamaelirium > Chamaelirium japonicum. The sequence goes on from OX393552.1 coordinate 62,043,409, forward strand.
CATTGATGCATCCTATAAGGAGAGGATGTATCAGCAGTTTTTGGTACGTTAGTTTCATTAAAGCATTTTATAATAATATCATACTTCTTTATAATTTGATTTGATAAAATGATTTGTTTCTAAATTGATTTTACAGGAGAAATTTAAATGGGAGAACATGGAAACCGACACCCATCGGGAGGACTTGTGGAAGATGATGGGTGAGCGGTACAGGGATTACCGTCACGAGCTCTACTAGCTCTACGGTTACTTGGTCGGCCAGCCGGCTGAGGAGGTACAGGCTATGGCCGGGACGAGAGACGCGCCACCGCTACACGTTCTACAGTTTTTGGTCGCTCACTGGGCCACCCCTCACTTTCAGGTATAATTATAATTTTGTTGATTCGTACTTGTTTTAATATTATACTAAAAATTTGTATTGATGTTTCAAAATTTAATCGATTGACACAGGCGAGTTCACGTAAAGGCAAGCAGAATAGAAGTGCCTCGACGACACCTGCTCCAGTGAAGGGGAGGACCTCCATGCCCCAGCTTGCCCAGCAGCTGGTAAATGATACAAACATTGTTATTATTTAAAGCTCTATACATGTTATATTAACTCATCTATTTATTTTATATGTCCAACAGACACAGTCCTTGGGCCACGAGCCTAATAGAATTGACCTTTTTGAGGCCTCTAGGAGGCGGCGTATCGATGGGGCATTTCTGGACGACAGGGTTGCCTCGCAAGTGGTAAGTAATTAAATTACTGTTAATATATTATTATACATATGCCATAAAATATCATTGAATATCATTGGTTGTTTTTATATAGGAGAGGATGCGACTTCTGGTGACCCCATCGGGCGAGGCAGGCTCCTCCTCCAGCTCAGTATCTGTCGACTCAGCGATGGATACTGTGCTGAGACCTGCCACGCACGGCCGTGTCCTCTGTATGGGCCTTGGAGTCACGCCCTCCTCCTACATTGGACGAGAGGGTATGCGCTCGAGGGCACGGGACACCCAGACCGGTGCTATCACTCAGCTGCAGTCTGCGCTAGACACGGAGCGAGAGCAGAGGCAGGCCCTCGAGCAGAGGGTTGAGGCGGAGCGAGAGCAGAGGCAGGCCCTCGAGCAGAGGGTTGAGGCGGAGAAGAAGGCCCTCGATGAGGAAAGAGAAGCTCGCAGGGAACTGGAGCGAAAATTTTATGACTTCATAAGCCGGTCTAGCGGTGGCTCATCCTCATGATCAGGTACTTACTAATCTTTATAATATTAGCAAAAAATATGAATCTTACTAATTTGAGTTTAGATCATATTATCACACTTATGATTTTCCAACACTTAGACTCTAAATCGGTGAATCGGAGCGTAAATTGGTCAAATATCCGAAACACGCTAACTTATGATTTTCCAACACTTAGACTCTAAATCGGTGAATTGGAGCGTAAATTGGTCAAATATCCAATTAGAACCCGCTCGTAAGTCCGAAATACGGAATAATTCCAACTTTGAATTATCGGATGCCGATCCGATGACGATCCGATCGAATCCAAACCTATTTCATATCCGAAACACACTAACTTATGATTTTCCAACACTTAGACTCTAAATCGGTGAATCAGAGCGTAAATTGGTCAAATATCCAATTAGAAATCGCTCGCAAGTCCGAAATACGGAATAATTCCAACTTCGAATTATCGGATGCCGATCCGATGACGATCCGATCGAATCCAAACCTATTTCATATCCGAAACACGTTAACTTATGATTTTCCAATACTTAGACTCTAAATCGGTGAATCGGAGCGTAAATTGGTCAAATATCCAATTAGAACCCGCTCGCAAGTCTGAAATATGGAATAATTCCAACTTTGAATTATCGGATGCCGATCCGATGACGATCCGATCGAATCCAAACCTATTTCATATCCGAAACACGCTAACTTATGATTTTCCAATACTTAGACTCTAAATCGGTGAATCGGAGCATAAATTGGTCAAATATCTAATTAGAACTCGCTCGCAAGTCTGAAATACGGAATAATTCCAACTTCGAATTATCGGATGCCGATCTGATGATGATCCGATCGAATCCAAACCTATTTAATATCCGAAACACGCTAACTTATGATTTTCCAATACTTAGACTCTAAATCGGTGAATCGGAGCATAAATTGGTCAAATATCCAATTAGAACCAGCTCGCAAGTCCGAAATACGAAATAATTCCAACTTTGAATTATCAGATGCCGATCCGATGACGATCCGATCGAATCCAAACCTATTTCATATCCGAAACACGCTAACTTATGATTTTCCAACACTTAGACTATAAATCGGTGAATCGGAGCGTAAATTGGTCAAATATCCAATTATAACCCGCTCGCAAGTCTGAAATACGGAATAATTCCAACTTCTAATTATCGGATGCTGATCCGATGATGATCCGATCGAATCCAAACCTATTTCATATCCGAAACACGCTAACTTATGATTTTCCAATACTTAGACTCTAAATCGGTGAATCGGAGCGTAAATTGGTCAAATATCCAATTAGAACTCGCTCGCAAGTCCGAAATACGGAATAATTCCTGTAATGACCGGTGCCCCAGTGTGTTTTTGCTCCGGGCAGCCCGATTTGATTTAAATATTATTTTAACGTCATAGTTTTCATTGGCTGTAATGCTGTTTGTTGTACTCGAGCGGGACCAGGCAGTAGGTCCCGGGTACGGGTCGTGAGGCTACCTTGGAGGCACGAGCTTGGGAGCACGTATATCGAGGCGTAACACGAAGGTTATTTTTAGTAATTTTAATAATAAATTAAATATTGTGGCTAGTCTGTCGGAACCGTCAAGGTTCGCGCACTGGCTCGTCTCCGCGAGACTCGAGTCAAGGGCGAGTCGGGCTCGGCGCGAGTCGGGCTCGACCAGTTTAAAAAAAAAAAAGAGACATAACTAAACAAAAAAAAATTAAATTAAATTAAAACCCAAAACCCATCCCCATCCTAATTCCTAACCCGAACCCGTACCCAACCCCAACCCCATCCACCTCTCTCCCTCTCTCTTTCTCTCTCAAACCCAAACCCACCCCCTAACTCCTCACCCATACCCGAACCCGACCCCAAAGCCCCTGTCCCTCTCTCTCTTTCTCTCCCTCTCTCTCAGGCGATCAATCTCTCTCTCTCTCCTCCCCTTCACACGATCACTCTCTCCTCTCTCGGATCTCTCTCTCCATCGCCCCACCCAACCCAATCCGACCCGACCCTAACCCATTCGCCTCCCGATGCCCGCGAATCCCGCCGCGAATCTCGCCGGCCGCCGCCCCGGATTCCGCCCCGAATCCCGCCGGCCGCCGCCCCGGATCCCGCTCCGATTTTCGTCGGCGCCGCCCCCTACCCTACCGGCCATCCCCTTTCCCCCTTTTTAAAACCCGGACTCGACCCCTTACCCTCTCCGATCTCTTCCTCTATCATCTCTGATCTCTCTCTACTCTCTATCTCTCACTCCCTGATTTAATCTCTCTGTGGCTGCACGCGATGGTGGCCGGAGAGGAGGCAGCTGGCCGGAGAAGGAGCCGCAGCCGGAGCCGACCCCCCCCCACCGACCAGGTCCGCCTTCCCCCTCCTCCCACTGTGTTTCATTTTCTTGGTGCTATGGACCCAACCAGGCACCGCCCCCGTCTTGCCTTTTTGCTTGGTCGCAGCCATGGCCACCGGCATATTGCCGGCGACTGTGCAGCCGGCGAAGCCCGACAAGCACAGGCCCCCTTTTTTCTTCTTTTTCTCTCTCTTTTCCCTCACCTTTATGCGATGGCTGTCGATGGATTGGTTGGTGGCGGCCAGGCAGTAGGTGGCCTCCGACCACCTTGACCGAGCACAACCCAACCATGATAGGCTTAGCCGATTTGGGCTTCGCAACCCTTGAACTTTCCCTATTTATGTTAATCGCAACCACGACCATGTTGTGTTGATCGGATCCTTCCTGACCTTCCAAGCATTAATCATAGCTGACCCCGGAGCTCGACCGGGCAAAGCCATTAGTTGGGATCATAGCAACCGCACCATTTTCCATTCCTATGGCACAACAGCCTGTGCAACACAACCACAAGGCAAGTCATTCTTAATTCCTTTTTAATTCCTAGAGGCAATGCATATTTGTTTGCAACTTGTTAGACTCTGATCGAGACACACGTGCGATGCATAAATCATGGCCATCGACACTTCTGAACCTTATCGAGATGATCCCAGACTATCCCGGACCATGTACTTTTGACCTAGAGTCGACCTGCCAAACCAGTAGCTTATACGATGTTAGTGTGCGCATATTAGAAATTTGAAGATGTGTTAGGGTGCTATTATGCGGGGATAATCCGGTCACACTTGAGACAAACCCTCTTGGCGGCAATGGTGCACTAGGAGATCCACCAGTGCGATTCCCCTCGTAAACCCCTCTTTCGATAGATCAAGCCTGACCATGATCGGCTTTGCCGATTTCACCAATTCTCGACGTGGGTCCAACCGTTTAGTCGGATTAGTGCAAGTAGATCCTAGTACGACCATTGGCTTCGACAATGTCGACTATTTAAGATGGTGCCATTGGGGCATCGTTTTGCGTGCCAGTAGACCGGCGTCCGATGACACAAATTCTCGGCTCGACTAACTCGGGCCTAAACCCGTATTTCTTGGTAGCAAGCAATGACCTTAGGCCGGTGTGTGTGTTTGACAGTTCGGAGCTGTGTTGACCCAGACGGAGACGGAGCGGAGGTCGCATCGCAGAAGCTCGTGTTCGACAACCAGGTGACATCTACTTTCTTTGCATGGTCTTTAATAGTGGGAAATGAGAATGATTAAAGGTAGGTATCCATAACGATACATGCGGGTCCCGCCGGACATCGCCGCATGTGGTCGAATGGACCCCGCCTTGCATGCGGAGTCGCGAGTCCGGCGACGCATGCTTAAGAATATTAGTAATTAAATAATAAATCTTTATGCTGATTGCTTGGACACCGTAAGTAGGAATTCCCTTAAGTTTTGCTAATTAATAATTAAATAATAATTATCGGGTCCCACCCTCCTAAGTGGAGTGTGAAGACCTGGGTACACGGGAATACGGGTGAGAGTAATTTAGGCTTATCGTAATGCATGGGTTGTGAGTGCGGTGCGAATCCCGGGGTAAAACGTCAAAGCTATTTTATTATTATAATAATCTATCATGTGGAACGATTTGGACCTCGTGCGCGCAAGGGACGTGAACCACCCTGCACGCACAGCCGAAGACCAGTAGGCTAGGGGGTCACGGGCAAGGGTTGTGGTAAAGCCAATAGGAGTAGCCCTTTAGTAGGGATTGGCCTAGCAACTCTGTCCCGGGGTGATTGAAGCCCCAAAGTAACGCAAGTGGAGCGGTAGAGCTCCACCGTGAAAGATGGAAAATATCTTATAATTATCTGGATGATTTGTGCATGGTGGATGCACGGCGGGAGAATTGACCCTCTACATCGATATAGAAGGCCCGGTAGTAATGCCCGACCGAGGACAGGATAAACAAATTATCCGGTGCTCACTTTAGGAGATATGATTTATATTGGAATTCATAATTAAGCACTACATGTAGTATATTTAACGGACTGTATGGTAGATAACCTAGTGACAGTAGGAATTGCATGCGAACATAGATTATTGATAGGCTTAGGTTAACCTTCTGTAAACTTTGAACTGCTTCTGTAATTTAATTCAATTAAATATGTCGTCTCATATTATTAAAGACTATAGGATGTCACTAGCCATTAATTTGGCTAATCTCCCAATTTCCCATTGGGGGCTACTCTTTCCCACGAGTAGACTCTCCTGCAGGTCCAGAGGTTCGGGAGTAGCAGTGGGAGGCCGGAGGCAGTTTTAGGGTTTCAGTAGTATTTTATTTTGGTATGTAGTTTTGTGGTAATGTAATGGGTGGATTTTGTATAAGAATCAGTTAGTTTAAGATTAGTTAATTGTTAGAAGCATTGATACAGCTGGAGTTATTTTGGGTAGGCCTCTCCTTAAGGCCACAAGCCTAGGGTAGTTCACAGTGAAAATATAAGTATCTAAATGGCCTAATTGATTAGCCCTGTAGATAGGACCCCTAGACCAGTGTGCTGAGTATCAGGGAGAGGGTGAGATTCCTAGCTCGCCGTCGGAGGCTCGAGTCCCGTGCTCCCTTAGAGGGATTCTTGTCAGCAGGTAGTGGCGCCGACAGGCCACACATGCTGAGAGGATAACCCGGTTGAAGGTTGAGCGTGGCCATCTTTCTATCGACAAAAATTTTATTTCTCTGCTTTCTTTTAAAATAAAAATATTTTCATAAAAATTAAGTTTTAAAATATTTCTTGTTTCTCCCTTCTCCTTCTTCAATTATGAGAGAGTCACAGCCCTGTGAGAAACCCTAATTGGCATGGTTAGTCGACCAAACCCTAAATCCCTTGGTTTTCCTTATTTCACACCCCAGGAGTCGGTTCCGGATTTCTGGGGCGTGACAGCTGGTATCAGAGCTTAGGGATATGTTCCTAGGGGTTTCATTAGGATGTTTTCTGTGTTATTTTAATGGAAGTTTAGGCTGTAATAGTGCTAGGGCGATTCTAAAGATAGTCGGGAGATTGATTTGTTAGTATCTCTTAGAATAGTTAGTGATGGCTTAGTGTGTGTATCTAAGGATGAAAATATATGGTTTATTGTAGAATTGGATAGGTTGGAGAAATTGATTTGTGATTAAGAAATTGTCCATACTTGAGTATTTGATTGATCAAGACTTGATAGGGATTGATAGGGATATGTTTACCTCCGGACCTTAGTGTTTAGGTACAGAGCTAGTCGTGATGACTCAGGTAGGAATCACCTAGAACATCTTAACCAAGGATAGTGTTTGAGTCAATCACGGAGTTTTTATTTGGAGTCTAATGTTTATTTGGATTTGCTAGATGTGGGCCTGGTGGCGAGTTGACTAAGAACTGGATATTGAATTTTAATTAGTAATATGGTTATTTGATTTTGGAAGATGAATGTATGATCGAATATGTTTGGAAAGATGTACATCGGCATGGTTGTGAGGTCCTCTTTTTGTTAGCTATTATTTTCTGCTAAACTTTAGTATTAGAAACCTAGCCGGTATTTTGTGACTCCTTAATCTTCGTTGACCCTTAGCACTAGAGACCTAGCCGGTATCTTAGGACTCCTTGATTCTACATCGACCATTAGTATTAGAGGCCTAGTCGGTATTTTTAGGATCATCCATTATTTAGTTCTAGGTATAATCTTCTTAATAATTTTCTCTGGTGTGTCATGGGCTGGTATAAAGCTTATATGTCATTTTAAAATAAATCCTATGAGTAGTGATGATGACCCAGGGGATAGTGGTTTCAAAGAGTATACCAGGAGATGGAAATCCCAGGTAGTGGTTTGAGTTCATGTGCTTAGTTGATATCGGAATGCCTTGATAGAGACCCTCGCGGCAGGGTACGCACTGTTCCTCGGGAACTTTGGCGGTGGATTATGACTGTCCGGTAGAGGACATTGTAAGGCTACGCACTGACTCTTCGGAGGCTTTGGCGGCTACGCACTTTCTCTTCGGAGGATTTGGCGGATACATACGCACTGACTCTTCGGAGGCTTTGGCGGCTACGCACTTTCTCTTCGGAGGATTTGGCGGATACATACGCACTGACTCTTCGGAGGCTTTGGCGGCTACGCACTTTCTCTTCGGAGGATTTGGCGGATACATACGCACTGACTCTTCGGAGGCTTTGGCGGCTACGCACTTTCTCTTCGGGGGATTTGGCGGATACATACGCACTGACTCTTCGGAGGCTTTGGCGGCTACGCACTTTCTCTTCGGAGGATTTGGCGGATATATACGCACTGACTCTTCGGAGGCTTTGGCGGCTACGCACTTTCTCTTCGGAGGATTTGGCGGATACATACGCACTGACTCTTCGGAGGCTTTGGCGGCTACGCACTTTCTCTTCGGAGGATTTGGCGGATACATACGCACTGACTCTTCGGAGGCTTTGGCGGTTGGTTTCGCAGTTCCTGTTGGAACTTGCGGCAGAGTTTGCACTGTTCCCAATCGGAACTTTGGCAGCTAGTTACGCAGTTCCTGTTGGAACTTGCGGCAGAGCGTGCACTGTTTCTTCGAAAACTTTGGCAGCTGGCAGAGCTTGCACTGTTCCCAATCGGAACTTTGGCAGCTAGTTACGCAGTTCCTGTTGGAACTCGCGGTAAAGCGTGCACTGGCCAGATAGCAGTGATGTCAAGTTGGAACTGAGATCGTTGACTACTGGATAAATGATTAGAGCCTATGTCAAGGACATTTTTTATATATATGGAATTTGGAAACACTTTATCGATTAGGATGAATATTCTTTTTTTAGTTGTTTCACCCTGGTTTGTTTAGTTGCTTACCGGATCTAATAACTTTTATCGTCGTAGTTCTCCTGACCAAATTTTCATTGGTACTTAGTGGTTCGGAATTATGATAGTTTCTTCGTGGTCCTCGTCACGCTAAGTCGTCTTACTTGGGTCTAGCTAGTTTTGTCTGGATTTGCTTCAAGTTGTTTCCAATGGTCTCGGTCCTCTTATTCTCACTCTTTTCATATTTCTCAGGTCTCTGTCTAACTAACTCGTTTCATTTAGGGTAAGGATTTAATACTTTGCGATAGTTGGCCATTAGGCTTCTAGTATGTGATTTCTTCAATTTAATCAGAGTTGCTTTAGTTTGGGACTAGTCACCTAGTTGTATAGTGTGTGTTATGTCGTATCTTAGTTTTCGGTTTCTTTCTGTTTTTTTACTCAGGTAGTGAGTTTCCTCCTTACCTGGTTCGGGTACCATAGTGTACCCTTTAGAAGGTTTCCAAGTCGTACCCCAATAGCATAGTTGGGTATACTGGTGTTGATTTGTTTCAACGAGTATCAATATTTTCAATTCATCGTTATTTTCCCCTTACTCTTGTTAGTATGTGGCGTAATTCTGTTATCTTGGATTCAACATCGTATCGGTTAGTCAGTATGTATATCGGGATGTCCAATTTGTATCTTAGTTGTGTTTTCTTCGTAAGTTAATGGGCTAGTAGTGGTGGTATAGGTATAGACGTGTTTGCTTCGGAGAGGAATCTTATAGGATTTAAGTCTAGGGGTACTAGTTCGAGTCATCTAGTTGTCTTCAATTCAATTCTATAGGTGTATAGGTATATGTTTATTTGTAGGAAATACGTTTCCATGTTAGTATCGTTAGCTGCTAATGTCTCGTGATCTTGTTTCGTGAATCGGATTGCTACCTCACTTTTGAATAAGGGGGACGCTCCTTATCCAGAAAAGGGAATAATCAGAAGTCACGAAAATTTTATTAGTCCATAATAGTTAGGACCATGATTGGACATTATGCCTTGTGTGAGCTCCACGAGCGCCTAATGTTCTAATCCTATCCTAATAATTATGTGACTCGATTGTATAAGTTCGGGTAGTAGTCTAGCCAGTGGCAGGGACTTTCCTTTTGGGTATGATTGGTGTATTGATTGAACTCCTCGAGGGCAGTATTAGAAAGGATAAAGTGGCAATTATGAATTCGTCTTCGTTACTTTTGTAGTATATGTAGGTGGGATTATAACATCAGTTTAGTAATTAAATTTTCGGGACGAAAATTCTATTAAGGTGGGTAGGATGTAATGACCGGTGCCCCAGTGTGTTTTTGCTCCGGGCAGCCCGATTTGATTTAAATATTATTTTAACGTCATAGTTTTCATTGGCTGTAATGCTGTTTGTTGTACTCGAGCGGGACCAGGCAGTAGGTCCCGGGTACGGGTCGTGAGGCTACCTTGGAGGCACGAGCTTGGGAGCACGTATATCGAGGCGTAACACGAAGGTTATTTTTAGTAATTTTAATAATAAATTAAATATTGTGGCTAGTCTGTCGGAACCGTCAAGGTTCGCGCACTGGCTCGTCTCCGCGAGACTCGAGTCAAGGGCGAGTCGGGCTCGGCGCGAGTCGGGCTCGACCAGTTTAAAAAAAAAAAAGAGACATAACTAAACAAAAAAAAATTAAATTAAATTAAAACCCAAAACCCATCCCCATCCTAATTCCTAACCCGAACCCGTACCCAACCCCAACCCCATCCACCTCTCTCCCTCTCTCTTTCTCTCTCAAACCCAAACCCACCCCCTAACTCCTCACCCATACCCGAACCCGACCCCAAAGCCCCTGTCCCTCTCTCTCTTTCTCTCCCTCTCTCTCAGGCGATCAATCTCTCTCTCTCTCCTCCCCTTCACACGATCACTCTCTCCTCTCTCGGATCTCTCTCTCCATCGCCCCACCCAACCCAATCCGACCCGACCCTAACCCATTCGCCTCCCGATGCCCGCGAATCCCGCCGCGAATCTCGCCGGCCGCCGCCCCGGATTCCGCCCCGAATCCCGCCGGCCGCCGCCCCGGATCCCGCTCCGATTTTCGTCGGCGCCGCCCCCTACCCTACCGGCCATCCCCTTTCCCCCTTTTTAAAACCCGGACTCGACCCCTTACCCTCTCCGATCTCTTCCTCTATCATCTCTGATCTCTCTCTACTCTCTATCTCTCACTCCCTGATTTAATCTCTCTGTGGCTGCACGCGATGGTGGCCGGAGAGGAGGCAGCTGGCCGGAGAAGGAGCCGCAGCCGGAGCCGACCCCCCCCCACCGACCAGGTCCGCCTTCCCCCTCCTCCCACTGTGTTTCATTTTCTTGGTGCTATGGACCCAACCAGGCACCGCCCCCGTCTTGCCTTTTTGCTTGGTCGCAGCCATGGCCACCGGCATATTGCCGGCGACTGTGCAGCCGGCGAAGCCCGACAAGCACAGGCCCCCTTTTTTCTTCTTTTTCTCTCTCTTTTCCCTCACCTTTATGCGATGGCTGTCGATGGATTGGTTGGTGGCGGCCAGGCAGTAGGTGGCCTCCGACCACCTTGACCGAGCACAACCCAACCATGATAGGCTTAGCCGATTTGGGCTTCGCAACCCTTGAACTTTCCCTATTTATGTTAATCGCAACCACGACCATGTTGTGTTGATCGGATCCTTCCTGACCTTCCAAGCATTAATCATAGCTGACCCCGGAGCTCGACCGGGCAAAGCCATTAGTTGGGATCATAGCAACCGCACCATTTTCCATTCCTATGGCACAACAGCCTGTGCAACACAACCACAAGGCAAGTCATTCTTAATTCCTTTTTAATTCCTAGAGGCAATGCATATTTGTTTGCAACTTGTTAGACTCTGATCGAGACACACGTGCGATGCATAAATCATGGCCATCGACACTTCTGAACCTTATCGAGATGATCCCAGACTATCCCGGACCATGTACTTTTGACCTAGAGTCGACCTGCCAAACCAGTAGCTTATACGATGTTAGTGTGCGCATATTAGAAATTTGAAGATGTGTTAGGGTGCTATTATGCGGGGATAATCCGGTCACACTTGAGACAAACCCTCTTGGCGGCAATGGTGCACTAGGAGATCCACCAGTGCGATTCCCCTCGTAAACCCCTCTTTCGATAGATCAAGCCTGACCATGATCGGCTTTGCCGATTTCACCAATTCTCGACGTGGGTCCAACCGTTTAGTCGGATTAGTGCAAGTAGATCCTAGTACGACCATTGGCTTCGACAATGTCGACTATTTAAGATGGTGCCATTGGGGCATCGTTTTGCGTGCCAGTAGACCGGCGTCCGATGACACAAATTCTCGGCTCGACTAACTCGGGCCTAAACCCGTATTTCTTGGTAGCAAGCAATGACCTTAGGCCGGTGTGTGTGTTTGACAGTTCGGAGCTGTGTTGACCCAGACGGAGACGGAGCGGAGGTCGCATCGCAGAAGCTCGTGTTCGACAACCAGGTGACATCTACTTTCTTTGCATGGTCTTTAATAGTGGGAAATGAGAATGATTAAAGGTAGGTATCCATAACGATACATGCGGGTCCCGCCGGACATCGCCGCATGTGGTCGAATGGACCCCGCCTTGCATGCGGAGTCGCGAGTCCGGCGACGCATGCTTAAGAATATTAGTAATTAAATAATAAATCTTTATGCTGATTGCTTGGACACCGTAAGTAGGAATTCCCTTAAGTTTTGCTAATTAATAATTAAATAATAATTATCGGGTCCCACCCTCCTAAGTGGAGTGTGAAGACCTGGGTACACGGGAATACGGGTGAGAGTAATTTAGGCTTATCGTAATGCATGGGTTGTGAGTGCGGTGCGAATCCCGGGGTAAAACGTCAAAGCTATTTTATTATTATAATAATCTATCATGTGGAACGATTTGGACCTCGTGCGCGCAAGGGACGTGAACCACCCTGCACGCACAGCCGAAGACCAGTAGGCTAGGGGGTCACGGGCAAGGGTTGTGGTAAAGCCAATAGGAGTAGCCCTTTAGTAGGGATTGGCCTAGCAACTCTGTCCCGGGGTGATTGAAGCCCCAAAGTAACGCAAGTGGAGCGGTAGAGCTCCACCGTGAAAGATGGAAAATATCTTATAATTATCTGGATGATTTGTGCATGGTGGATGCACGGCGGGAGAATTGACCCTCTACATCGATATAGAAGGCCCGGTAGTAATGCCCGACCGAGGACAGGATAAACAAATTATCCGGTGCTCACTTTAGGAGATATGATTTATATTGGAATTCATAATTAAGCACTACATGTAGTATATTTAACGGACTGTATGGTAGATAACCTAGTGACAGTAGGAATTGCATGCGAACATAGATTATTGATAGGCTTAGGTTAACCTTCTGTAAACTTTGAACTGCTTCTGTAATTTAATTCAATTAAATATGTCGTCTCATATTATTAAAGACTATAGGATGTCACTAGCCATTAATTTGGCTAATCTCCCAATTTCCCATTGGGGGCTACTCTTTCCCACGAGTAGACTCTCCTGCAGGTCCAGAGGTTCGGGAGTAGCAGTGGGAGGCCGGAGGCAGTTTTAGGGTTTCAGTAGTATTTTATTTTGGTATGTAGTTTTGTGGTAATGTAATGGGTGGATTTTGTATAAGAATCAGTTAGTTTAAGATTAGTTAATTGTTAGAAGCATTGATACAGCTGGAGTTATTTTGGGTAGGCCTCTCCTTAAGGCCACAAGCCTAGGGTAGTTCACAGTGAAAATATAAGTATCTAAATGGCCTAATTGATTAGCCCTGTAGATAGGACCCCTAGACCAGTGTGCTGAGTGTCAGGGAGAGGGTGAGATTCCTAGCTCGCCGTCGGAGGCTCGAGTCCCGTGCTCCCTTAGAGGGATTCTTGTCAGCAGGTAGTGGCGCCGACAGGCCACACATGCTGAGAGGATAACCCGGTTGAAGGTTGAGCGTGGCCATCTTTCTATCGACAAAAATTTTATTTCTCTGCTTTCTTTTAAAATAAAAATATTTTCATAAAAATTAAGTTTTAAAATATTTCTTGTTTCTCCCTTCTCCTTCTTCAATTATGAGAGAGTCACAGCCCTGTGAGAAACCCTAATTGGCATGGTTAGTCGACCAAACCCTAAATCCCTTGGTTTTCCTTATTTCACACCCCAGGAGTCGGTTCCGGATTTCTGGGGCGTGACAATTCCAACTTCGAATTATCGGATGCCGATCCGATGACGATCCGATCGAATCCAAACCTATTTCATATCCGAAACACGCTAACTTATGATTTTCCAACACTTAGACTCTAAATCGGTGAATCAGAGCGTAAATTGGTCAAATATCCAATTAGAACCCGCTCGTAAGTCCGAAATATGGAATAATTCCAACTTCGAATTATCGGATGCCGATCCGATGACGATCCGATCGAATCCAAACCTATTTCATATCCGAAACACGCTAACTTATGATTTTCAAATACTTAGACTCTAAATCGGTGAATCGGAGCGTAAATTGGTCAAATATCCAATTAGCACTCGCTCGCAAGTCCGAAATACAGAATAATTCCAACTTTGAATTATCGGATGCCGATCCGATGACGATCCGATCGAATCCAAACCTATTTCATATCCGAAACACGCTAACTTATGATTTTCTAACACTTAGACTCTAAATCGGTGAATCGAAGCGTAAATTGGTCAAATATCCAATTAGAACCCGCTCGCAAGTCCGAAATACGGAATAATTCCAACTTTGAATTATCGGATGCCGATCCGATGACGATCCGATCGAATCCAAACCTATTTCATATCCGAAACACGCTAACTTATGATTTTCCAACACTTAGACTCTAAATCGGTGAATCAGAGCGTAAATTGGTCAAATATCCAATTAGAACCCACTCGTAAGTCCGAAATATGGAATAATTCCAACTTTGAATTATCGGATGCCGATCCGATGATGATCCGATCGAATCCAAACCTATTTCATATCCGAAACACGCTAACTTATGATTTTCCAATACTTAGACTCTAAATCGGTGAATCGGAGCGTAAATTGGTCAAATATCCAATTAGCACTCGCTCGCAAGTCTGAAATACAGAATAATTCCAACTTTGAACTATCGGATGCCGATCCGATGACGATCCGATCGAATCCAAACCTATTTCATATCCAAAACACGCTAACTTATGATTTTCTAACACTTAGACTCTAAATCGGTGAATCGGAGCGTAAATTGGTCAAATATCCAATTAGAACCCGCTCGCAAGTCCGAAATAAGGAATAATTCCAACTTTGAATAATCGGATGCCGATCCGATGACGATCCAATCGAATCCAAACCTATTTCATATCCGAAACAAGCTAACTTATGATTTTCCAACACTTAGACTCTAAATCGGTGAATCGGAGCGTAAATTGGTCAAATATCCAATTAGAACCCGCTCGCAAGTTCGAAATATGGAATAATTCCAACTTTGAATTATCGGATGCCGATCCGATCGAATCCAAACCTATTTCATATCCGAAACACGGTAACTTATGATTTTCCAACACTTAGACTCTAAATCGGTGAATCGGAGCGTAAATTGGTCAAATATCCAATTAGAATCCACTCGCAAGTCCGAAATACGGAATAATTCCAACTTTGAATTATCGGATGCCGATCCGATGACGATCTGATCGAATCCAAACCTATTTCATATCCGAAACACGCTAACTTATGATTTTCCAACACTTAGACTTTAAATCGGTGAATCAGAGCATAAATTGGTCAAATATCCAATTAGAACCCGCTCGCAAGTCCGAAATACGGAATAATTCCAACTTCGAATTATCGGATGCCGATCCGATGAAGATCCGATCGAATCCAAACCTATTTCATATCCGAAACACGCTAACTTATGATTTTCCAATACTTAGATTCTAAATCGGTGAATCGGAGCGTAAATTGGTCAAATATCCAATTAGAACTCGCTCGCAAGTCCGAAATACGGAATAATTCCAATTTTGAATTATCGGATGCCGATCCGATGACGATCCGATCGAATCCAAACCTATTTCATATCCGAAACACGCTAACTTATGATTTTCCAACACTTAGACTCTAAATCGGTGAATCGGAGCGTAAATTGGTCAAATATTCAATTAGAACCCGCTCGCAAGTCCGAAATACAGAATAATTCCAACTTCGAATTATCGAATGCCGATCCGATGACGATCTGATCGAATCCAAACCTATTTCATATCCGAAAAACGCTAACTTATGATTTTCCAACACTTAGACTCTAAATCGGTGAATCGGAGCGTAAATTGGTCAAATATCCAATTAGAACCCGCTCGCAAGTCCGAAATATGGAATAATTTCAACTTTGAATTATCGGATGCCGATCCGATGACGATCCGATCGAATCCAAACCTATTTCATATCCGAAACACGCTAACTTATGATTTTCCAACACTTAGACTCTAAATCGGTGAATCGGAGCGTAAATTGGTCAAATATCCAATTAGAACCCGCTCGCAAGTCCAAAATATGGAATAATTCCAACTTCGAATTATCGGATGCCGATCTGATGACGATCCGATCGAATCCAAACCTATTTCATATCCGAAACACGCTAACTTATGATTTTCCAATACTTAGACTCTAAATCGGTGAATCGGAGCGTAATTTGGTCAAATATCCAATTAGAACCCGCTCGCAAGTCCGAAATACGGAATAATTCCAACTTTGAATTATTGGATGCCGATCCGATGACGATCCGATCGAATCCAGACCTATTTCAAATCCGAAACACACTAACTTATTATTTTCCAACACTTAGACTCTAAATCGGTGAATCGGAGCGTAAATTGGTCAAATATCCAATTAAAACCCGCTCGCAAGTCCGAAATACAGAATAATTCCAACTTCTAATTATCGGATGCCGATCCGATGACGATCCGATCGAATCCAAATATATTTCATATCCGAAACACGCTAACTTATGATTTTCCAACACTTAGACTCTAAATCGGTGAATCGGAGCGTAAATTGGTCAAATATCCAATTAGAACCCGCTCGCAAGTCCAAAATACGGAATAATTCCAACTTTGAATTATCGGATGCCGATCCGATGACGATCCGATCGAATCCAAACCTATTTCATATCCGAAACACGCTAACTTATGATTTTCCCACACTTAGACTCTAAATCGGTGAATCGGAGTGTAAATTGGTCAAATATCCAATTAGAACCCGCTCGCAAGTCCGAAATATGGAATAATTCCAACTTTGAATTATCGGATGCCGATCCGATGACGATCCGATCGAATCCAAACCTATTTCATATCCGAAACACGCTAACTTATGATTTTCCAACACTTAGACTCTAAATCGGTGAATCGGAGCGTAAATTGGTCAAATATCCAATTAGAACCCGCTCGCAAGTCCGAAATACGGAATAATTCCAACTACAAATTATCGGATGCCGATCCGATGACGATCCGATCGAATCCAAACCTATTTCATATCCGAAACACGCTAACTTATGATTTTCCAACTTCGAATTATCGGATACCGATCCGATCGAATCCAAACCTATTTCAAAGCCGAAACACGCTAACTTATAATTTTTTAACGCTTAGACTCAGTTATAGATATAAACCATTTTTTTAACAAATACATGTTAATTGCAGGAGCAGGGCGGCGCAAGGGGATCGATGAGAGCACCAGCGTTGGTGGCGGGCCGCGTGGGGTGGTTGAGATATGGCATGTATCATCTCTCAGTTTTGGATTGTGTAAATATTATTTTGTAATATGTGGTTATTTTTTGTT
The DNA here is from genome assembly GCA_947650365.1 of Chamaelirium japonicum. Lineage (NCBI taxonomy): Eukaryota > Viridiplantae > Streptophyta > Magnoliopsida > Liliales > Melanthiaceae > Chamaelirium > Chamaelirium japonicum. The sequence continues at coordinate 62,060,607 of OX393552.1, forward strand.
CTTGTCTATAATTATCGGGTATTAATTGTTATAATTGTCGGGTATTGTGGTAATATTTGATAATTTGCTGTAATATTTTATCAATTTAGGTAATATTTGATAATTTGCGGTAATATTTTATAAATTGTGGAAATATTTGATAAATTGTGGTAATATATTATGGTATTGTTGTAAATCACAGGAATTAAATAACATTATTTAGGTAATTTTTTTTTAAAAAAAAACATACTTATTACCGACGGAAATTAATATTCCGTCGGTAATAAAGTTTCTATTTTGTTTTAAATTATTAATAATGTGCCGACGGAATATAATATCCGTCGGTAATATATAAATTATTACCGACGGTACATATATAGCCGTCGGTAATATATATATATATATTATTATCGACGGTCTATACAGTAACCGTCGGTAAAATGCTTATATATTACCGACGGCCTATTATATATCGTCGGTAATAATATATTATATTAATTTTTAATTGTTTAAATATTACCGACGGCTTTAATATTACCGTCGGTATTAACTATTATTACCGACGGTAATATTTGGTCCGTCGTATTGTTTTCCCAACACCGTTTTTCCCGACAGCAAGCGACGGAAATATCTTCCGTCGCTATAAAATATTATCGACGAAAATATACTATTACCAACATATATTGTCCGTCGGTAATAACTGTTTTTTTTGTAGTGTAAACGTTGTACAATGAGCGGAGCAGCACCACGTACGCGATCCAAAACCACAACCCTAAAACCTCAACGGCTTGTGAAGAACATAATCCAGTAGGGTTTAAGCGGAACGCTGCAGCAACCTGAATCGCTAGGCCAGAAATTATTAGATTCTCCTCCTCTAATCTTCAAAGTCTCTCTCTTTCTCTCTCGCTCTCTCTAGAACTCGATCATCTTCTGGGTTTTCTCTATCGGCAAGAGATGAAGATCAAGCTTATATCTCGTTCCACAGACGATTTCACCCGCGAACGCAGCCAAGATCTCCAGGTTATTGCTTCCCTTGATCTTTACGATGACCAGATTCGGCCCATCCTTCGGTTTCGTTAAATCACCAATCGTCAATCAATCTTACTTGATAGGGTTTTTCTTGTCTCGATTAATTTTGTGCAATGAGTTTTTTTAAAAGGCAATTGTTAGGAGAATCTGTTAGTTCTGCAGAAATCAAACTTGAGTTGTTATATTTTGATGTGTTTAATCATTGATAATTATTTATATCTCTCTTGTGAGCAGAAAGTTTTTCGGAACTATGATCCGAACCTCCGGACTCAAGAGACGGCCGTTGAGTATATAAGGGCTTTGCGTACTGCAAAGTTAGAGAGGGTGAATCCTCTACTTTCCACATGCATCCCTCTCCTTCCTCCCATTTTCTTCCTCCTTCTCCATCGCTGAAGTCGCCGTTGTCTCCCCTTCCCCTTCTCATCCTCCTCCTTGGTGGAGCCGTCATTAGCTCCCCTACTCCTCCTTTCCTATTTTCGGAGTATCTGTCACCTCCTCTTCCCCTTCTTCTTCTCCTGTCTCCTCCTTTCCCAAAACTGGAACTGTCGCTGCCTCCCCCTCCCCTTGTTCCTCCTCCGATAACAACAATTGGGAAGGAGGGAGACGATGGACATGGAGAGGAGGAAGGAAAAGAGGAAGGGAAGGCAACGACGCACTTTGTCAATGGAAAAGGAAGAGGAGGAGGGGAGGCAACGGCGACACCAAAAAAAATAGAGTATGGAAGGGGAGGCATTGACGAATCCCACGATAGGGAAGAAGGAAGGGGAGGAAGGAGGGGATGCTTGTGGGGTACGAAAGATGGGAGACAAGTGGGGTATGCAATGGGGGTGGGTGGGAGAGGTTGTACTTGTCAAAAAAAGGGGAGGGATAGCACAAGGGAAAGATAATACACTCATTAATTTTGAGATGTGAATAAAACTATCCTTAATTTAAGCTACAAGCGGCGGAGATTTTACCATGAATGCTCCACATGAACAACTTACTTACTATTGGCACCCACATATAGACATGTTGATGTATACAATTAGAACATCATAATCCGATCCATTAAGTAAACAATCTATTCGATTTGGACCATTATGAAATCTTCATTAAATATGGATCAAATTCAATTCGGACCAGAATTAGGTTCATTGGCCGGTCTATATCATACAATCATGATATCATTGAGCAAAGAATCCGCATAAGTGCAGTCGATTTCAGACTCGAGACTTGAAAGGACCAAGATAAAAATACGAGTCTCGATCAAAATGTTAGATATCTAGATTTCCAAGCCAATATGTCTTGAATCGACTGCAATCACATCTCAGTGGTGAAATCACCTCTCACTATGCTGAGAGGTCGCATGGTCAAACCAGGCTCCAACGATGAAGTATAAAAAATGTGTGGCCAAGTGGCAACAAAACGCTTTTGACGTATGTGTGGTTCGTGTCATTCGATCACCCATCCACCACCTTTTCCATACCTACGATCCGTAGGTGCCCACGCCCCCATCTCCCCGCCGTCGTAGGTGGTCAGAGCACGACGAGGGAGGCAGGAAGAAGGTAGTGGGGTCGAAAATGCGGGTGGCAGCAGAACGGTGGTACTCGGAAAAATAAGGATTGGAACACATCATTCACTTTTTTTTTCCAATTTTAAGTGTGGTGGTACTCAGAGCATAATGCGGTGCAAATAATAATACCCTTGGCTGCCGGAGCTGGTTAGAAAGTGGGCCCGCCGCAGCTCAGCGAAGATGCTGCGGCTGAACACTGTATAATGAGCAGAGCAGCACCACGTACGCGATCCAAAACCATAACCCTAAAACCTCAACGGCTCGTGAAGAACACAATCCAGCAGGGTTTAAGCGGAACGCTGCAGCAACCTGAATCGCTCAGCCAGAAATTATTAGATTCTCCTCCTCCAATCTTCAAAGTCTCTCTCTTTCTCTCTCTCTAGAACTCGATCATCTTCTGGGTTTTCATCATCGGCAAGAGATGAAGATCAAGCTCATATCTCGTTCCATAGACGATTTCACCCGCGAACGCAGCCAAGATCTCCAGGTTATTGCTTCCCTCGATCTTTACGATGACCAGATTCGGCCCATCCTTTGGTTTCGTTAAATCCCCAATCGTCAATCAATCTTACTTGATAGGGTTTTTCTTGTCTCGATTAATTTTGTGCAATGAGTTGTTTTTAAAAGGCAATTGTTAGGAGAATCTGTTAGTTCTGCAGAAATCAAACTTGAGTTGTTATATTTTGATGTGTTTAATCATTGATAATTATTTATATCTCTCTTGTGAGACTCAATAATGTGTGGTTCAGTCCAATTCTGCTTGTAAGGTTCGATTGAGACATGGTAGTATAAAAAACTAAGCATTTTATTTTACAGAATGATGTTTAATAATTTTTTTTTTTTACCAATTTAGGTTGGACTTGATTAAGACCAATTCATCTAGAATATAATTTGTGCCTATATCCATAATATCATTTATGACCGCCCACAATACTTGGACGCCACATTGTGGGGCTTGCTTTGATACCTATTTGTTGAACCTCACAAGCTTGACTGGCAACATATGTATTTTAATGACATCAACTTGGCCCTTGTTCGGTCCTTACCTGACCCTGACCGTTAAAGGGTCAGGCCAGGACATGCCCCTGGAACAAAAGGGCCAGGACCGGTTGGCCCTTGACCTACATCTTGACATGCATATTCGCATGTTTTTCCCTCTATCATCTTTTATTTTGACAAGTATATCCCCTCCCTATCCCGCCGCATACCCCATTACCCTGTGGCATACCCCATTTGCCCCCCGTTGGTTATATCCCACATGCATCCCTCTCCTTCCTCCCCTTTTCTTCCTCCTTCTCCATCGCTGAAGTCGTCGTTGTCTCCCCTTCCCCTTCTCTTCCTCCTCCTTGGTGGAGTCGTCATTAGCTCCCCTACTCCTCCTTTCCTATTTTCGGAGTATCTGTCACCTCCCCTTCCCCTTCTTCTTCTCCTGTCTCCTCCTTTCCCAAAACTGGAACTGTCGCTGCCTCCCCCTCCCCTTGTTCCTCCTCCGACAACAACAATTGGGAAGGAGGGAGATGATGGACATGGAGAGGAGGAAGGAAAAGAGGAAGAGGGAAGGCAACAACGCGCTCCGTCAATGGAAAAGGAAGAGGAGGAGGGGAGGCAACGACAACACCAAAAAAAAATAGAGTATGGAAGGGGAGGCATTGACGAATCCCACGATAGGGAAGAAGGAAGGGGAGGAAGGAGGGGATGCTTGTGGCATACGAAAGATGGGAGACAAGTGGGGTATGCAATGGGGGTGGGTGGGAGAGGTTGTACTTGTCAAAAAAGGGGAGGGATAGCACAAGGGAAAGATAATACACTCATTAATTTTGAGATGTGAATAAAACTATCCTTAATCTAAGCTACAAGCGGCGGAGATTTTACCATGAATGCTCCACATGAACAACTTACTTACTATTGGCACCCACATATAGACATGTTGATGTATACAATTAGAACATCATAATCTGATCCATTAAGTAAACAATCTATTCGATTTGGACCATTATGAAATCTTCGTTAAATATGGATCAAATTCAATTTGGACCAGAATTATGTTCATTGGCCGGTCTACATCATACAATCGTGATATCATTGAGCAAAGAATCCACAGAAGTGCAGTCGATTTCAGACTCGAGACTTGAAAGGACCAAGATAAAAATACGAGTCTCGATCAAAAGGCTAGATATCTAGATTTCCAAGCCAATATGCCTTGAATCGACTGCAATCACATCTCAATGGTGAAATCACCTCTCACTATGCTGAGAGGTCGCATGTTCAAACCAGGCTCCAACGATGAAGAATAAAAAAGGTGTGGCCACTTTTGACGTATGTATGGTTCGAGTCATTCGATCACCCATCCACCACCTTTTCCATACCTACGATCCGTAGGTGCCCACGCTCCCATCTCCCCGCCGCCGTAGGTGGTCAGAGCACGACGAGAGAGGCAGGAAGAAGGTAGTGGTGTCGAAAATGCGCGTGGCAGCGGAGCGGTGGTACTCGAAAAAATAAGGTTTGGAGCACATCGTTCAGTTTTTTTTCCAATTTTAAGTGTGGTGGTACTCAGAACATAATGCGGTGCAAATAATAATACCCGTGGCTGCCGGAGCTGGTTAGAAAGTGGGCCCGCCGCCGCTCAGCGAAGACGCTACGGCTGAACGCTGTACAATGAGCGGAGCAGCACCACGTACGCGATCCAAAACCACAACCCTAAAACCTCAACGGCTCGTGAAGAACACAATCCAGTAGGGTTTAAGCGGAACGCTGCAGCAACCTGAATCGCTCGGCCAGAAATTATTAGATTCTCCTCCTCTAATCTTCAAAGTCTCTCTCTCTCGAACTCGATCTCTCTCTTTCTCAGGCCCGGCCCTATGGGTAGGCGGGTAAGGCACCTGCCTAGGCCCCCAATTAATGGGGGCCCCAACCGGCCCACAACCATGTATAATGCTAAGGGGGGGCCTAATAGTCAATTCCACACACCAACTCACCATGAAGCCCTAACCGGCTAACCTGTGCGGCTGTGCCTATCTTCATCCCAAAAAAAATAGGGTTATTTTGACTTTGCCACCCAAATTTTGCCTTGAATTAGACTTTACCCCCCACTTTTCCTTAATTAGACTTTACCCCCCAAAACTAACTGTTCCATCAGCTCACCACCCAAAACTTTATTATTCTTTTCTATCAGCTCACCCTTTCTCTTAGATGGTGAGCTGACGGAACAGTTAGTTTTGGGGGGTGAAGTCTAATTAATGAAAAGATGGGGGCTAAAGTCTAATTCAAGGCAAAATTTGGGGGGCAAAGTCAAAATAACCCAAAAAAATATTGTGCGGCTGTGCGGCGGACGCTGCGGACTGCGGGAGAGAAAGAAGAGGCCCGAGAGGCTATGAGCCTCTGTCCTCCGATCGATCCCTCATTCCCTCGAGAGGGTTGCCGACTTGCCGGTCGAAAGCTGTGAGCCTATGTCCTCCAAATCCGATCTATGATTCTATCCCTTATTTCCTCGCCGACGTTCTTGGTCCTCTGATCGATCCCAACCCACCACGGTTCGATCTTCTCTTTTTTTGTTTTGTTGGGTAAAGTCGATCTCATCAGTCATGACCATGTTGATAAAGATGAAATCATATGTTAGATAGTAAATTTTGTATAGATACTTACAAAAAAAATTTATTTATACATATTTTTTTTTGTATTAGTATGTATGGGGGCTCAATTTTTGGAGTTCGCTTAGAGCATCTCCAACGGGCTCCAAAGCTCGGAGCACCTCTGAAGCAAGTGGGGCTCGCTTTTTGCTGCCACCTCATCGGAGACCTCCTTGTTGAGAGGTTCAGCTCCAACGGCCTACGAGCGGGATATCCGAGCCATTTGCATCAAACACCCTATATATTTACTAGTTATCCAAAGTCTCCAAATTTACACCAAATCTGTTAAAAAGTACATGTTTTGATATATATATATATATATATAATAATTTATGAACGTCCGGGGGCTTTTTTAAAAAAAGACAGAATTTTTTATTCGCTCGGAGGCTCCAAAGGACCTCTGTTGTATGTGGAGGGCTTCGGAGGTCCGGGCCGCACGTGGCCTACGTGGACGGTAGCCACATTACCTCCCTTTAAAAATATTGGTGAGTGACCAAGATTCCCACCCGTGTTTCGTTCGTTGGTCTCTTCCGCGAGCCCTGGTTCTCTCGTTCCCCACTTCTCCCACGCCGCCGCTAGGGTTCAGATCAGAGGCGTTACAACATCAGGTAACCTCTCTCTCTCTCTCTCTCTCTCTCCGGTGGGTCGGGCCTGCGCGACCGGCGCCGCCCGCCGGCAACCAGCGGCGAGTGCCTCTCTCTCTCTCTCTTGCGCGCGCTCCAGCGGATCGGGCCTGGGTCTGGCCTGCGCGATCGGCGCCGCCCTGGTAAGTCTTCATCTGATTCCGTCAATATCAACATGGGCACAATTAATAAGAAAAAGTTGTGGGATTGTAAGGTTGCTAAGAGGTGAGAGTCCCTCCCCCTTCATCCCTTTCGTCTCCACCATCCGCCGCTCGCCGCTCACCTGAGCCCCGCTGCCGCCTAGGGTTTCACAGAGATGGGGAAGGCCAAGAAAGCCCAGAAATTCGCGGTCGTGAAGAGGCTCGTGAGCTCCAAAACCATTCGGAAGTGAGCGGATCCATTCCCTCCCCCTCCCTCCCGTCAATTCACTCTTCTTCCCTTTATAAACCTTCAAGAATCTCACTTTTTCTTTTCTGGATCGCTGCTTCCATTGTTACAGGTACAAGGAAGAGGTCCTGAACCCTAAGAAGAAAGACCTCGAGAAGGAGAAACTCCCCCGGAACGTGTAAGCTGGGTTCTTTCCCATCCTCTCTCCTGGTTCTTGCTTGCTTTTGTCTACATGTTGTTGATCTTTTCTGCAGCCCGAACGTTTCATCAGCTCTCTTCTTCAAGTACAACACTGCACTCGGCCCCCCTTACCGGGTTATCATCGACACAAACTTTATCAACTTCTCCATCCGGAATAAGGTGATTGTTAACTGTTTTTATGTTCACCATTTTTGTTTGAGAAAATGGGCCACTAAATCAGTGTGCAGAAAAGTCTATTCAATCAGCAGGAATGTAGGTAGGTGGCATATATGGTGACCATGTTGATCACCGTATATAAACATCAGGATTTGTTTCCTTATCGGGTGTAAAAACGGGTTAGAATTATGGATGAAAAAAACATGTTAATGAGATGTTTCTCGATATATCTAGTAAATATCGAGATGCTAAAATGAGTCATTTTGTGATTTATTGGGATATTTCTCAATATATTGGGAATATTCATGATATATTTGATTTTGGTAAAGAAGAAAAACGAGATATTTCATGATATATAACAAAATATGTCGAGGTTTAGTACCTTGTGTGTGACTTCTTTAACTATTTGAATCAATGAGTGTGAGCATAGCTAATTGAATCGTTAGCCTTGAATGGTTGAAGTCTATGAAAATCATTGCTTTTGCCATTCCAACTAAGGTTAGTAACATGTTGGGTTCGGGTCAGGACATACCACTATCCATACCCATATTCGCCCATTCGGGTATGGGAGAGTCCATAACCAGCTCATAACTGATCGGGTATGGGAGGGGTTCATATCCAACCATATACATTCTGACTTTGGTTTAGGTTCGAGTATGGTTCCCTATTGTATATGTTTTAATTGGATATGAGTTCGTGTAGATTTGGGTTAGTATAGGTTCTAACCCATATATATATATATATATATAGGAAATGAGTTCCTATGACATGTCATAGGGAGTACCCTATGACATATGGTGAGTTAGTAACCCTAGAATATTTAGAATGTTCTGAATTTTTTTGAGGATGATCACCCTATCTTAGATAGGACACCCGCAAAAAATCGGCTCATTCTAAAACTTCTAGAGGCATCAAATATGATTTTCAATTTAACGGTTAAAATGGATGGTCGATAAAGCTTCTAGCATTTGATACCCCAACAAGTTTTAGAATGGTTTGATTTTTTGTGGGCATTCTATCTAACGTAAGGTGATCACCCTCAAAAAAATTCAGCACATTCTAAACATTCTAGCATTACTAATTCACCATATGTCATAGGGTACTCCCTATGACATGTCATAGGAACCCAGCCCTCTCTCTCTCTCTCTCTCTATATATATATATATATATATATATATATATATATAAGTCTAGACTCGAGGTGCAGCTTCGTTGCTGCCCTCAGGTGTAGTTTACCATTTTAGAAGTTTTAGAGTTTGATGATTTTTAGTGGATGTGTTCTCTAGGGTAAGGTGATCATCCTCACGAAAAATCAGTAAATTCTAAAACTTCTAGGGTCATCAAATGTTCGAATCTTTATCGACCGTTCATTGTAATCGTTAATTTTGCCTAACATATTTAATGGCCCTAGAAGTTCTAGAATTTGCTGATTTTTTGCGAGGATGATGACCTTATCCTAGACCACACATCCACCAAAAATCACCAAATTCTAAAACTTCTAGGGTGGTAAACAAACAAGAGGTGCAGCAATGAAGCTACACCTCAGGTGCAAGGTCCTTGCCCATATATATATATATATATATATATATATATATATATATATATATATGGGGGCGGGGATGCTGGACCTGAGGTGCAGCTAGAACGCTGCACCTCGGCCTTGTTTTACCTATCTAGAAGTTTTGGAATTGGATGAAATTTGGTGAGGGTGTTGTCTAGGGTAAGGTGATCATCCTCACAAATTTTCATCAAATTCCAAAACTTCTAGAGGGGTCAAATGGTCGAAGCAAAATCAGTCGTCCGCAGTCACCGTTAAAATCTGCAGATTTTGCTTCGACCATTTGACCCCCCTACAAGTTTTGGAATTTGATGAAAATTTGTGAGGATGATCATCTTACCCTAGACAACACCCTCACCAAATTTCATCCAATTCCAAAACTTCTAGGTAGGTAAAACAAGGCCGAGGTGCAGCGTTGTTGCTGCACCTCGGGTGCAGGCTCCCCGCCCCCTATATATATATATATATATATATATATATATATATATATATATATATATATATATATATATATATATATATATATATATATATATATATATATATATATATATATATATATATATATATATATATATATATAGAGAGAGAGAGAGAGAGAGAGAGGGCTGCTACAGTGAACTGTGGGCTACCGGGGGGAAAGTGAGCTGCGGGTATTTTGACCCCCCAAGAAGTTATGGAATTTGATGAAATTTGGTGAGGTTGTTGCCTAGGATAAGATGATCATCCTCACCAATTTTCATCAAATTCCAAAACTTCTAGGGGGGGTCAAATGGTCGAAGCAATTTCTGCCGTCCGCAGTCACCGTTAAAATTGCTTCAACCATTTGACCCCCCTAGAAGTTTTGGAATTTGATGAAAATTGGTGAGGATGATCATCTTATCCTAGACAATAACCTCACCAAATTTCATCAAATAACATAACTTCTTGGAGGGTCAAAATACCCGCAGCTCACTTTCCCCCCCAGCAGCCCACAGCTCACTGTAACAGCCCTCTATCTCTCTCTCTCTCTCTCTCTCTATATATATATATATATATATATATATATATATATATATGGGGAGGGATACTCTCACTAATGCCTCTTACTAATGGCTCTTACAAATGATCACAGCCATCCATCAGTTTTGATGGATGGCTGGGATTACACTACCCTTCTCTCTCTCTATCTCTCTTTCTCTCAATCCTGTAACCCGACCCCCCCTCCCCCCTCCCCCCCCCCACCACTAGCCCCGACCCCCTCCCCTCCGGCGCAGCCCCGACCCCCTCCCCTCCGGCGGCAGCCCCGACCCACTCCGGCGCAGCCCCGACCCCCTCCCCTCCGGCGCAGCCCCGACCCCCTCCGGCGACAGCCGCCCCACCCCGACCCCCTCCGACGCCGGCCCCACTGCAAATCGACCCCTGCCGGCGTCGGGGACGAAGATCGCCCTGCCGGCAGCCCCGATCCCCTCCGGCGGTAGCCCCTCCGGCGCCGGCCTCTCCGCACCCTCGCCGGATCTGAAATCGACCCCTGCCGGCGTCGGGGACGAAGATCGGGGCTGCCGGCAGGGGGATCGGAGCTGCGGGGTTGGAGCAGGAGCCGGACGGGACGGGGGGGTCGAGGCTGCCGCACGGGAGGGAGCTGCCGCACGGGAGGGGGGGTCGGCGCCGGAGCCAGACGGGATGGGGGGGTCGAGGTTGCCGCACGGGAGGGGGGGTCGGGGCTGGAGGGGTCGGGGGCTGCCGGACGGGAGGGGGCCGTCGGAGTCGGGGTCGCCGGAGGGGTCGGGTCGAGGTCGCCGGAGCCGGAGGGGAAGGGGAAAGGGTCGGGGTTGGGGAGGTGGTTGTAATTGATGGAAAGAGAGAGAGAGATAGAGAGTGGGATGGTTTAATCCCAGCCATCCATCAGATCCGGATGGATGGCTGGGATCATTTGTAAAACCTATTAGTCAGAACCCATTAGTGAGAGTATCCCTCCCCTATATATATATATATATATATATATATATATATATATATATATATATATATATATATATATATATATATATATATATATATATATATATATATATGGGTCGGGATCCAGAAACACGCTACTTTGCCACAGAGTTAGACACACATCATCCAAATCGTTAGATAGAGGTTTCCGAATTTATTGATTTTTTGTAAGGATGATCATCTTCCCTTAGAAAGCACATCCATAAAAAAAAAGCACATTCTAAACCCTTTAGACTGATCAAATGTTCTCTTCAATTTAACGGTTAAAATGAACTATCCATAATGCTTTTTAGATTTGATGCACCTAAAGGGTTTAGAATGTTCTGATTTTTTATGGATGTGCTATCTAAGGGAAGATGATCACCCTTACAAAAATTCAATAAATTTTGAAATCTCTATCTAATGATTTGGATGATGTGTGTCTAACTCTGTGGCAAAGTAGCGTGTTTTTATATATATATATATATATATATATATATATATATATATATATATATATATGATGACGATACATTGCGGCCTGCACCCTTCGAGGGTATTTTTGGATTTTTTTTTTTTTTGGAGTTTGATCACCTACCCCTTGATAGCACACACAAAAAAATTCAGCTCAATCCAAGACTTGTTGTTTAAATGTGCTCGACTTTTATCGGTCATTCATTTTTACCGTCATTTTGATGAACACATTTGAATTGCGTACAGGTCTTGGGATGAGCTGAAATTTTTTGTGTGTGCTATCCAAGGGGAGGTGATCAATCTCAAAAAAAAAATTCAAAAAATACCTCGAAAGGGGGTGCCGCACAGTATCACGACCCTATATATATATATATATATATATATATATATATATATATATATATATATATATATATATATATATATATATAGAGAGAGAGAGAGAGAGGGCTGGGTTCCTATGACATGTCATAGGGAGTACCCTATGACATATGGTTGTGGTCGCAGAAAAAGATTCGGGTCGTCTTTATTGCGGATCACACGAGATTACAAATTTTCTTTGATCAGGAGATTGTGGGATAGATCCTCTGGAGGGTCCCTTTGATCCGCGTCTCCACGTGGTATTCGTGCGAGAGCTCTGAAGGGGTTGCCCAGGACAGAGGTCTTTACAGGGTGAGGGTTTTTGAGAGGCTAAGGAGTTTCCGCCGTTGATTTTGTCCCGTCCGTGCTTCGCGCTTTCTCGGCTAGGGAGGCTTTGGGCTTCGTTCCTCGGTCTTCGTGTCTTCCTCGATCCTTGCTCGACCTCGGCGTCCTTGATCGTCGGTTCGCGGCGTCGATCGTGTTTTTGGCGTCAGCTTTTGCTTTAGCTTTCGGCTTTGGCGTAGCTTTGGCGTGGCTCTGGCTTTTGCTTCGCTTTGGCGCTTGCGCTTGAACGTAGACGGGTAGAGACTTGCGATGCTTTAGTTCTTCCGGACTTCGCGTCGTATCGGCTAGAACGTGCGGTGCTTTGCTCGTGACCGTCGTAGTTGCTTGGCTTTGGCACGTGCGTTGCTTTAGTGCGGGCTTTACCGGTGCGTTTGCTTTGGCTTCTTGCGTCGGCTTTGACTTTCGCTTCGACTCGATCTTCTTCTCGAACGACTGGCGTTACCTCTTCAAGGCTTCTTTACACTTCCGGCTTCCTTGACGGTTGTGGCGTTGGTCTTGGCTTTTCGGCGGGGGTAGCACCGATGCTCGTGCGACGGTTGTAGCGTCGGCTTTCGTTGATGAAGACGGCGGGTGTAGCACCGGTCTCCGTGCGACGGTTGTAGCGTTGACTTTTGTTGATGAACACGGTGGGGGTAGCACCGGCTTTGGCACGACGGTTGTAGCGTCGGCTTTTGGTTGACGAAGGCGGCAGGGGTAGCACCGGCTTCAGGCTTTCTTCTCCCGGCTTTCTTCTTCGTGCGAGGAGTCGACGCCTTTGCTGAAGACGACGGGTGTTGTCGGCTTCGATCTTCTTCTCCGGCCTTTGCTTATGGCGTCTTCGGAGCTGGTGAAGATCGTTGGAGCGATCGGGTGATGACGGCTCCGGGTCTTCTTCTCCAAGCTTTCTTCTTCGTGCGAGGAGTCGAAGCTTTGATCTCCGAGTGCAAGGTCTTCACGTTGATGAGGACTTGAAGGGCCAAGGACTCCCGTAGGATATGCTTGCCGTGCCTCGTGAAGCCTTCGGTCTTCGAGCGTTGGAGCTTCTCTTGCGAAGCTCTTTCGTCTTCGGCTTTCGGACCTTTGATGCCTTCCCCGACCCCTTCTATTTATAGGCAAAGGGGGGCGGTTGGGGGAGATGTTGCTGAAATCTTTTTGTTTCCTCCAATCTCTCCCCTCATAACCATCGAGATATTGTTCCCTTATTTGGGGAAACAAACCCGATTTCCTCCTTTTTAGTTGGAGTGGTTATGGGCTAGTTGTGACTCGATCTTTAAAGATCGAGTTGTTATTTTTGTTGCACTTTTGGATCGGATGGCGACGCAACGTCATCTTGTCCGTTGGATCGAGGGATCGTCGCGGATCTACGGTTGTGTAGACGTCCACGCCACCTCCCCCCGCATCAAGGCGGTTTTGACTTTTTCTTTTCTTTTCTTTTTCTTTTCTTTTTTCTTTTCTTTTTCTTTTTCTTTTTCTTTTCTTTTTCTTTTAGGGCCGGCCCCACCTCTTCATGAAGAGGGGGGCACGGATTTCTAGAAGGGCCGGCCCCACCTCTCCACAAAGAGGGGGGCACGGTTTTCTAGAAGGGGGGCCGGTGGGCCCCCCCCCCTCCTTGTGTCCGAGTTGCGGGTCCGGTGGGACCCGTTTGCTTTGGGTCGGGCCATGGCGCGCGAATTGAGTTCGCACGTGGGCCGAGTTCGCATACGGGCCGTTGTGTGCGGGCCGAGTTTCGCATGCGGGCCGTTGTGTGCGGGCCGGGTTTCGCATGCGGGCCGTTGTGTGCGGGCCCAAGTTTCGCATGCGGGCCGTTGTGTGCGGGCCGGGTTTCGCATGCGGGCCGTTGTGTGCGGGCCCAAGTTTGCATGCGGGCCGTCGTGTGCGGGCCGAGTTTCGCATGCGGGCCGTTGTGTGCGGGCCGTGTTCACATGCGGGTCGGGTCCAATCCGTAGGCTAATTTCGGTGCCCACAAATGCCCCCTCAAGTTCGAGTGCGCCCGCAGGAAACGCGTAGCGCTTGGACTTGACTTGCGTGTTCGCTTGGAATTTAGATCTTTACAAGAACCCCCACCATTTCGTTTCCCCCAGCGTTTTGCTAGCGCAGGAGACGAAAGACTTTGGTTGCTTGGAGTCGAAGACATCTTCTAGGGTTTTGTTCATCGTCCCTGTTGTTGCGGACTTCCTTTGCTCCGAGGATGTCGCGAATGTTGATGGCGGCTGTTGCGCGGAGTCCCATGGCAGCAAGGCGACGAGAGCACGAGGACAGCCGCGATGCGATTCGACGGAGGGTTGTTGCCTCTCTTCGGTGCGGGAGCGCAATGGTGGCAGCCGATTGTCGTGGCCGATGGTAATGACGACACGGATGACGCATCGAGTGGAGGAGGTAGAGTGGTCGAGGACGCGGTAGGTTCATTCCTTCTTCTTCCTACTCCTTCTTTTCTTTTTCTTTTTCTTTCCTCTTTTTTTTCTTCCTTGGCTTCTGTTATGAAATGGTGGTTGCATCGGATCGGGATGCACTTCGGATATAGACCCCTAGATTCAAGGGATGGGAGATTTATCCTTTTTCTATCCCTATAACCGATATGGCTATATATAGGGGCTTAAATGAATAACGGATTTCAATCTTTTTTTTTTTTTTTTTCTTCTTCTTCGTCTCTGGTTCGCACGAGCCAGCAGCAGCAGCAGGGTGGCCCGGCATGAGTACGGCGCGCGCGGAGGCGGCCGGCGGAGGGCGGCGCGTGGGCCGGGGTGCAGCGGCCAGGCGGCGGGGCGCGGGCCGGCAGCGGTTGCGCGGGCTGGCAGCGGGCTGGGCGCGCGTGGGCGCGGCAGGCGGAGCGCGGGCGCGGGCCGGCGGATGGTGGCGCGCGGGCCGGGGTGCAGCGGCCAGGCGGCGGGGCTCAAGCGGCGGCGCGGGGGCCAGCGGAGCAGCAGCGGCGCGGAGGTGGCGCGCGGGGGCCGGCGCGGCAGCGGCAGCGGTTGTGGCGCGGTTGCTCGCGCGGGGGTCAGGTGGAGCAGCAGCATAGCAGCGGCGGCGGCGCGCGCGCGGGGCGCGGGTGACGGCAGCAGCAGCCGCAGCGGCAGCGGCGGCGGCCCGGCGAGGCAGGCGGGCCGGTGGCCGGTGTGGGTCGCGGCAGCAGCGGCGGCCCGGCGCGGCAGGCGTGGGCGGCGGCCGGGTTGTGCGCGTGGGTCGGGGGCCAGCAACGCCCCCCCGGGGTTACTGGTTTTAAGCGGAGAGGGGGGGGGGGGCTGCAGCTTTTTGCTGTGGCCCCCTCTCGGTTTCTCTATTTTGCACAAGGGGCAGGGGCTGCGGCTTTTTTTGCTGTGGCCCCCCTCTCGGTATTCCTTTCTGCAAAGAGGGGCTGCAGCAGTCCCTCTTTCCCTTTTTTTTTTTTTTTTTTTTTTTTTTTTTTTTTTTTTTTTTTTCCGACTTCTGTACTTGACTGCATCTTGATTTGACTTGGACTTTTTGTTTCCTTACAGGACTTGTCCCTTCGAGTGCTTTCCGAAGGCCGGCGGGCTGACGCGGCCGGCTGGAGGCATTGTTGGGTTGTGCTCGGGGCGCAGTCCAAAAGCGAGGCGGCTGGAGCAGTGCGAGAGTGCAGGCAAGTGCGATGGCCGGCTGCAGGAGTATGAGGTGAGGTGGACGGCGCGGTTGGCGGCATCTCCGACACGCACGGGGTATGGCTCCAGCCACCATGGGGCCCCGGCTCTTGGATCGCGCGAACGTAGGCGACGGGCGACGTGGAACGGCACAGGCGGCGCGGAGGCAATGTGGCTGCAGCGGGGTCGAGGTCGTGCGCAACAGTGGCGAATGGCGTCGGTTACGGGTGAAGACGGCTGTGAGCGGGCGATCGGTGCACGGGCCGGGGTTGCGGCGGGCGCAGCGCGCGGGGCGGCTGCGAGGTGCGGAGGCGGGCTCGGCCTGGTGCTGCGGGGTGCGGCCGGCGCGCGAGCCGGAGACGGGGCGCGGCCGGGGGCTGCGGTGTGCGGCCGGCGCGCGGGCTGGAGACGGGGCGCGGCCGGGGGCTGCGGTGTGTGGTTGGCGCGCGAGCTGGAGATGGGGCGCGGCTGGGGGCGCAGAAGTTGAAGACCACAACCCTGTTTGGGGGCTGTGGGTTTTCGGAGAGAAGAGAGCTGTGGCTATTTTTGCTACGGCCCCCTCTATGTTTTTGTTTTTGGCATTAAGGGGCTGTGGCCCTTTGGGTTCTTGGATTTTGAAGGAAGGAATGGGCTGCTGACCCCTCTCTGGTCTTGGGTTTTTCATGGGGCTATGGTCCCCTTTGGGGCTGCAGCTTCAGCTCCGATTTTTTTTTTTTTTTTTTTTTTTTTTTTTTTTTTTTTTTTTTTTGGACTTGCACTGCCCTTTTCTCCTGGAATTGACCTTGCATCTTGATTTGACTTGCACTTTTCATTTCCTTGCAAGACTTGTCCCTTCGAGTGCTTTTTGAAGGCCGACGGGACCGTTGAGGTCTATCGCGAGAGTAGAGCGACTGGCGAGGTTGCACTTGGGCAGACTGGGCAAGACGGGCTGGATGTTCCTCTGGAGTTTGGAGATAACTTTTTCTGGTGGTGATGTCAGCTTGGAGGACATCGAGATGGGTGTTCTGGAGTTCAACGAGGAGGAAGACGAAGCCACTACTCCGTATACTAGTGAGTACGGAGTTGCCTGTGTTGGCGTGCGAAACGAGGTGCGATATGCCCATAGCGCTTCGCGCATGCGTTCATCGCCGTTCGAGAGCTTTCCGACTTTTGGATGGATCGTCGGTGCGGTCTCCCACGGGAGTACACATCTTCGTTTCCCTTTTGCGCAAGTCTTCTGCCGCCGTACTTCGAAACAGGAAGTGTGTGTCGAAGTTGAACGAGCTCATTCTCACCGATTAGGGATCTTCACGGCAGATCGTTCGACCGAGTCCAGAGTTGCCATTCAGGAGTCGGTTCTAACGGATGTTTTGGCCGCAGCTTCTTTGTCAGTTCTTGTGGCGTCTTTGACAGCCGTCACGGCGATGGTCCAAGAGGCGGTTCCCGTGCGTGGGTCTTTAGGACAGGATCGCACCTTGTCTCCGTGCTTAAATGCTTGCCAGCGAAAGTGTAGATCACAGAGCCTTCTTTCTAAGCTTCTTTTGAAAAAGTTATGCTGGAAGTTTATCCAGGCGACGCTCGCACCCCTCCAGGAGGAGGGTCTTGACGTTTTGAGTAGCTGGTGGGTTTCCCGGTGGATGGCTCCTTGTTTGAGGAGCATATATGCACCCTTTTGACAGATAGCTAGGCTTATTGCTTGCAACGAGCTTCACTAGTGGAGAACGCTTCCTTGGCATTGGCAAAGGTTGAGGAAGAGAAACGTCGACTGGAGGGGCTTCACACGTTGCTACTGCAGACTTGGTTCGGGTGCAGAAGAAGGTGGAGATTATTCGCGCGTCGCTTCAGAAGCTGGAGTCCCTCCTTGCAAAGCAGCGTGCAAAGTTGGCGACGCGTTGAGCTGGTAGGGCGATCGAGAAGGCTTCCGGAGCGAACCTTGCGAAGCAGCGTGCAGAGCTTGCGACGCGTCGGAAGCTGACGGCTTCTCTACCCCTGGAGTTGCAGCACGTGTAAGCTGCGGGAGGCGAGCCACTTTGGCGCCTCTAGGACTTCAACTTGCTACTCATGCGTTGCTTCAGAAGCTGGAGTCTCGTTTGGAGAAAGCTCGAGCAACCGAGAAGACTTTTTGCAATGGAGCTTGCAAAGCAGCGGGAGGAGCTTACGAATCGCCGAGAGCTGGTGGTTTCTTGCCTTTCGGAGTTGCACCGTGTGGGTGCCTCGAGAGATGAGCTGTGGCAGCTCCGGGAGTTGGTGGCTTGACGGAGGCTGACGGCTTCTCATCCCACGGAGTTGGACTTGTGTCTTTTCTGGGCTTATTTTTCTGAAATGGTGGTTTACTTTTTTTTGTTTGGACTGAACCTTTACAGGCTGCCTACGTACCCTACTGAGAGGGATCAAGTCACACGTAGTTCCTTTTTCTTTTTTTTTTTTTTTCTTTTTTTTTTTTTTTTTTTTTTTTTTTTTTTTTTTGGGCAAGGGGGGTAACCTTGCGCTAGGCAAAGTACCTCTTGAGGGACTTGCCGCTGGTAGGCAGAGTCGCTGCTGATTCGCAGTTGTCATCCGCCTTCTTCGCTTCAATGTAGTTAGAAGTGAAGATCTTCTTGATTGGAGTTTTGATGATTGTTGGAGTTTGACTGGAGTTGATGTCTCGGTGGTTTTGAAGACTTTGTTCGTCGCTTTTGGAGAGACGAGCTTGAGTCTTTGTCAGGCGATGTGGTATCGCAACTGAGGGTAATGAACCCATATGCTCTGTGCTTTCTTTGTTGCAGCTGGATTTGAACATCAGCTCGGTGGAGTTTTGCCCCCGAGTGTTTCCTAGCTTGATTGCGAGTTGCTCGGAGCTGGTGTACTCGGAAGACTCGGTTGAGCTCGAGACATGCAACAGACCATGTAACGGTAGTGTCATCTCTTGCAAAGTGATGAAGTTAGCCTCGGAGAATGGTGACGCTGGTTCTTTTGCTGGAGTGGAAGGTGATCGTCCTGGCTTGCGAAGCCATTGAGATTCGAGTCGTAGGACTGAAGCAGCTTGAGCAAGCAATGGAACATGTGGCATTGAGCTTGACTTGGAGTTGAGGTGAATTTTCTGTCTCGATGCTGATGCTTCTTTGTCTTTGTGCACCGTCTGGCTGGAGAATGTTGCTAGTTTTGCAAGTGGAGTGGTTTTATCCCTCGCGGCTGCTTTGACTTTCTGGGCTCGTGGAGCTTTTGCTGGAGAAACTTCTGCAACGGGGTCTTCGGCCTGGTGGCACTCGACGTCAGCAAGGTGTGATTCAGCCTCGTTGCAGTGCTTGCCGTTGGCGATGATGGTTCTTCCCATGCTTTCGATGTTGGTGCCACTTTCTTCATTGAGCACTTGGTGAACTTCCCTCATGCAACCGGAGACCTTGAGGTTTTGATCAACTTCAAGGAAGCGGCTGGGGAAAAAGTCCTGGAGTGTCGCCAGCTCTGGGCATGTTTGCTGGAAAAGATTTTTCGAACTTACTGAAGGTACTTTGGACGTTTTTCTTTCTGGAGCTTCACTCTTTTCCTTGAAGGTCTTTCTTTCGGGGAGTTTTGTTGTCGCCTGATCTTGCTCGTGGTTGGCCAGACGTGTTATCCTGTAGCTTGATCGTCGTGGTCTTCTCCTTCGAGGTGTCATAGCCCATGCATTTTCATCAGGAAGATCTTCCTTGCCAGGGTGAAGAATTGGTGTTGTAATCAAAGGCTCTTCTTTGATCTGAAGGACTTGCTCTTCTGGAGGCTTTACCGATTCATCTTCTGATCCCCAGCCGGTTGGCTTGATTTCTTTCATTGGGATCGAAGGAGGCTTGGAGTAAAAGACGTAGAAGTCGAACTTACCTGATAGCTGGCCTAGCAGGCTGACTTCAGGGTCTCTTTGTTCGTCTCTTGCTTTGAGCACATACTGGGATGTAGCTTTGTTTGGAAGAGGGAGTGTTTGCACGAGAGGCGGTTGCCCCCAAGGCAGTGAGGATTTGGCCCAGGGCACTGTAGGAGCATACCGTCGTCGTCTTCTTGGAGCTGGTTTTGCCATGGATCTTTGACAGGTGATGCGTAGCCTTGCTGGAGTGCATTGTGGAGCAGTCAGCATTGGCGGGAAGGAATCGAAGGTGATTGACGTCATATTTGACTCGACGATATCATCAGAGTCGATCTCGATCATCCCTTGCTTAGCGAGTGCCATGATCTTATCTTTGAAGACAAAGCACCTCTCGATGGGATGGCTGACCATCCGGTGGTACTTACAGAAGAGCGGATCGTTGACTCGATGTGCTTGTTCTGGCCTTTTTGGTGGCGGAAGCTCGATCATCTTTTCTTGCATCAACTGATCGAATATGGAGGAAACTTCCGAGTCTGGGAAGGGATACTCCTTAGCTTCAAGCTCCTCGAGAGTCATCCTCGGTGGCCGTTGAGGCTGAGGAGGTGGTATGGCGGCTCCTTTGCCTTTGTCCAGCTTGCCACCGATCTTGAGTGGTTTGGAAGTCGAAGCGAGGTCGGTGACGTTGACTTGCTTTGATGCCGCCGGTTCGTCCTCCTCTTCTATCTTCTGGAAGGCTATGGCCTTTGAGTCCCCGCGATTTGCTAAGCTGAGCTCCATGTCGTGAGCCCGAGTTGCCAGTTCTTCGAAGGACCGAGGCTTGATCCCTTTGAGGATGTAGAGCAAGCCCCAGTGCATGCCTTGGGTGCACAACTCGATAGCCGAGTCTTCAGACAAGCGATCTCGTGAGTTTAGCGCAAGGTTTCTCCAGCGATCGATGTAGTCGATCACCGACTCATCCTTCCTTTGCTTGGTAGCAGTAAGCTCGGTCATGCTGACGATGCGCCGAGTGCTGTAGAAGCGGTTGAGGAATTCCCTCTCCATCTGATCCCAGCTATCGATGGATCCTGGAGGAAGATCAACATACCAGTCAAAAGCATTACCTTTGAGTGTGCGAACGAACTGCTTCACCATCTCATCGCCGTATGTGCCGGCGTTGTTGCAAGTTTCGACGAAGTGGGCAATATGTTGCCTTGGATTTCCCTTCCCGTCGAAGTGCTGAAATTTTGGTGGCTGGAACCCGGTAGGGAAGCGCAGCTGCTGGATCCTTGCGGTGTAAGGCTTTGAGTATGCCGCCGTGATCGGAGGTAGGCTGCCGCCGTGGGAACGCATCATGTCAGCCACCAGTGTTTGTATTTGCTGGGCATTCATCGTTGCTGCCACTGAAGGTGGAGCGGCTATCGAGACCGGCACGGGAGCCGAGGAAAGTGCAGGAGTAATTGCTAGTGTTGCCGGGCCAACTTCTGCAAGAGCAGGAGTTGGAGACGGGGCTGGAGCAGCTACTGGAGAAGCAGGAGGTTGACCGAATGTTGCGACATCCCTGGCACTCAGCCTTTGAAGCAAGGTGTTGATGTGACGATCTTTCTCTTCCATTAGTCGGGTGAGCTGAGCCATGTGTTCACCCATTTGCATGACTTGGAGCTGGAGAGCGGACGGAGGATGATGTCGCAGGACGTCTTGATGTTGTACTCCCGCACCCTCGCCATCGTCGTCGGAGACGTAGTTACGCTGACTTGCTTCTGCTTGATGACGGATGTTTGCCCCCGGCAAGGGAGGTGCAAAGTCCGCTGGAGAACCCGAACGGGTTCGGGGTTGGGGCTGGTCCTCCCCAAATTTCTGGACAGATGTTCCAGGATTGAGGCTTGTTTCTTCATGCACCAAGGCCTCATTGGTGATTTGGCGAGCACCTTCAGCAGCAGTTTCTGGCGTGAAGAAGTCCGCAAGAGTTTGAGTACGCCGAGTGTAAACGCGTACTACCGGGGGAATGTTATCCACCGGGTTTTCTGGATCGCCTTGTTGGAGTAGTGGAGACTCAGCGATAGGTGAGAGGCTTGTTGGAGCAAACGTATTGTCGTTCGTTCCGGCCATGGCGAACTTGAAGCAACTCCTTCAAACGTACGGATGAAAGGAGAGGAGGTCCCACCGGGCGTGCCAGAAATCTGTGGTCGCAGAAAAAGATTCGGGTCGTCTTTATTGCGGATCACACGAGATTACAAATTTTCTTTGATCAGGAGATTGTGGGATAGATCCTCTGGAGGGTCCCTTTGATCCGCGTCTCCACGTGGTATTCGTGCGAGAGCTCTGAAGGGGTTGCCCAGGACAGAGGTCTTTACAGGGTGAGGGTTTTTGAGAGGCTAAGGAGTTTCCGCCGTTGATTTTGTCCCGTCCGTGCTTCGCGCTTTCTCGGCTAGGGAGGCTTTGGGCTTCGTTCCTCGGTCTTCGTGTCTTCCTCGATCCTTGCTCGACCTCGGCGTCCTTGATCGTCGGTTCGCGGCGTCGATCGTGTTTTTGGCGTCAGCTTTTGCTTTAGCTTTCGGCTTTGGCGTAGCTTTGGCGTGGCTCTGGCTTTTGCTTCGCTTTGGCGCTTGCGCTTGAACGTAGACGGGTAGAGACTTGCGATGCTTTAGTTCTTCCGGACTTCGCGTCGTATCGGCTAGAACGTGCGGTGCTTTGCTCGTGACCGTCGTAGTTGCTTGGCTTTGGCACGTGCGTTGCTTTAGTGCGGGCTTTACCGGTGCGTTTGCTTTGGCTTCTTGCGTCGGCTTTGACTTTCGCTTCGACTCGATCTTCTTCTCGAACGACTGGCGTTACCTCTTCAAGGCTTCTTTACACTTCCGGCTTCCTTGACGGTTGTGGCGTTGGTCTTGGCTTTTCGGCGGGGGTAGCACCGATGCTCGTGCGACGGTTGTAGCGTCGGCTTTCGTTGATGAAGACGGCGGGTGTAGCACCGGTCTCCGTGCGACGGTTGTAGCGTTGACTTTTGTTGATGAACACGGTGGGGGTAGCACCGGCTTTGGCACGACGGTTGTAGCGTCGGCTTTTGGTTGACGAAGGCGGCAGGGGTAGCACCGGCTTCAGGCTTTCTTCTCCCGGCTTTCTTCTTCGTGCGAGGAGTCGACGCCTTTGCTGAAGACGACGGGTGTTGTCGGCTTCGATCTTCTTCTCCGGCCTTTGCTTATGGCGTCTTCGGAGCTGGTGAAGATCGTTGGAGCGATCGGGTGATGACGGCTCCGGGTCTTCTTCTCCAAGCTTTCTTCTTCGTGCGAGGAGTCGAAGCTTTGATCTCCGAGTGCAAGGTCTTCACGTTGATGAGGACTTGAAGGGCCAAGGACTCCCGTAGGATATGCTTGCCGTGCCTCGTGAAGCCTTCGGTCTTCGAGCGTTGGAGCTTCTCTTGCGAAGCTCTTTCGTCTTCGGCTTTCGGACCTTTGATGCCTTCCCCGACCCCTTCTATTTATAGGCAAAGGGGGGCGGTTGGGGGAGATGTTGCTGAAATCTTTTTGTTTCCTCCAATCTCTCCCCTCATAACCATCGAGATATTGTTCCCTTATTTGGGGAAACAAACCCGATTTCCTCCTTTTTAGTTGGAGTGGTTATGGGCTAGTTGTGACTCGATCTTTAAAGATCGAGTTGTTATTTTTGTTGCACTTTTGGATCGGATGGCGACGCAACGTCATCTTGTCCGTTGGATCGAGGGATCGTCGCGGATCTACGGTTGTGTAGACGTCCACGCCACCTCCCCCCGCATCAAGGCGGTTTTGACTTTTTCTTTTCTTTTCTTTTTCTTTTCTTTTTTCTTTTCTTTTTCTTTTTCTTTTTCTTTTCTTTTTCTTTTAGGGCCGGCCCCACCTCTTCATGAAGAGGGGGGCACGGATTTCTAGAAGGGCCGGCCCCACCTCTCCACAAAGAGGGGGGCACGGTTTTCTAGAAGGGGGGCCGGTGGGCCCCCCCCCCTCCTTGTGTCCGAGTTGCGGGTCCGGTGGGACCCGTTTGCTTTGGGTCGGGCCATGGCGCGCGAATTGAGTTCGCACGTGGGCCGAGTTCGCATACGGGCCGTTGTGTGCGGGCCGAGTTTCGCATGCGGGCCGTTGTGTGCGGGCCGGGTTTCGCATGCGGGCCGTTGTGTGCGGGCCCAAGTTTCGCATGCGGGCCGTTGTGTGCGGGCCGGGTTTCGCATGCGGGCCGTTGTGTGCGGGCCCAAGTTTGCATGCGGGCCGTCGTGTGCGGGCCGAGTTTCGCATGCGGGCCGTTGTGTGCGGGCCGTGTTCACATGCGGGTCGGGTCCAATCCGTAGGCTAATTTCGGTGCCCACAATGGTGAACTATGCAGTCAAAGTCAGTAGTCGGCCCTAGTCGGCCAAGGGCCGACTAGGACTAGTCGGGACTAGTCGGGACTAATTCGGGACTAGTCGGCCAAAACTTATTCTAACCCCTCCCCCCCTCCCTAAACATATATGATATATGAACTAGTATAAATGTCAATAAGTATATGATATTAGTCGGTTAATAACAATACATACCTTCACACTTCACAAGAATCACAACATGGGTATAAATACATAAGTAACAGTCTAACAGAACACAATTGTATTGGCTTCATGCCCATGCCAAAAGACTCAGAACTAAGAATTCATCACAATGTTTGTTTGATGATGTTTAATCAGTGAACAACCCCAATTTTGATTATAGGGTTATATGAATATCAACAAATAAACTAATTATTTGTCTATGTTTTTATCGGAGATTCTCAGGTGCTCAACAGATGATTACAGGGAAGAGCCATAGTTGTGAGTCTTGCTACTCAAGACTTTGAGCCAATGTAAAAAAATCCAAACAAAATTGCTTGCAAAGACTTCTTTCAAAAAAAAATTTGCTTGCAAAATGCTGCCTGGGGACTAGTCGGCAGTCGTTAGTCGGGGACTAGTCGGGCTAGTCGGGGACTAGTCGGGCTACCGCCCAGCAATGAAAAAATCCAAATAAATCGGTCGGCAAAATGCCGCCCAGCGACTAGTCGGGGACTAGTCCCGACTTTGATAGCATAGATGGTGAATTAGTAATGCTAGAATGTTTAGAATGTGCTGAATTTTTTTGAGGGTGATCACCTTACCTTAGATAGAATGTCCACAAAAAATCAAAGCATTCTAAAACTTGTTAGGGCATCAAATGCTAGAAGCTTTATCGGTCATCCATTTTAACCGTTAAATTGAAAATCATATTTGATGCCTCTAGAAGTTTTAGAATGAGCCAATTTTTTACGGGGGTCCTATCTAAGATAGGGTGATCATCCTCATAAAAATTCAGAACATTCTAAATATTCTAGGGTTACTAACTCACCATATGTCATAGGGTACTCCCAATGACATGTCATAGGAACTCATTTCCCATATATATATATATATATATATATATATATATATATATATATATATATATATATATATATATATATATATATATATATATATATATATAGGGGAGGGATACTCTTACTCATGGCCTCTTACTCATATAGTTACCTATGATCCGGGCCCTCCATTAGATCCCGACGTATGGTTCGGATTAGATAGGGACTTAAAGCAATGGTGTCCACATTAAATACCCGTATTAAAAGCCTGTATTAGAAGCCCGCATTTAATGCGGACACCATTGCTTTAACAACTCCCCATCTAATCCGAACCATACATCGGGATCTAATGGAGGGCCCAGATCATAGGTAACTATATGAGTAAGAGGCCATGAGTAAAAGTATCCCTCCCTATATATATATATATATATATATATATATATATATATATATATATATATATATATATATGGGGATGCTTAAATGTGGTCCGCCTCCGCAGCCGTCCGATGCACCCGCCGCATGCATCGGATGCACCTTGTGGTGCATCGAACGGCTGCGGACGTGCACCGCAGACCGCATTTAAGCATTCCCCTATATATATATATATACACACACACACACATATATATATATATATATATATGTGTGTATATATATATATGTATATATATAAAAGGAGAGAGAGAGGGGGGGATGCTTGAATGCGGCATGCGGTAATCCAATTTAGATGCACCTATAGGTTTTGGAATATTCTGATTTTTTGTGGATGTGTTATCCATGCCATGGATAGAACATGCACAAAAAATCAGTACCTTCCAAACCGTATAGACGCGTCAAAATTGAAATGATTCAAATAGACGGTCGATAAAAATCCTTTCAAATTTGATGCACTTATAAGTTTTGGAATGTGTTGATTTTTTGTACATGTTTTGTCCATGGCATGGATAACACATCCACAAAAAATCAGCACATTCCAATACCTTTAGGTGCATCTAAATTGGATTACCGTATGCCGCATTCAATCATTTCTCTCTCTCTCTCTCTCTCTCTTTATATATATATATATATATATATATATATATATAACATTTGAGTGAAGTAGGACATCTGGTATAGGTATTGAGGTACCCATACCCAAAATACTGTTATGCCCATACCCTACTTGAATCTGATTTTTTTACCCCAACTCGAGGTTTAGGGTTTTTAGGCTTCATTGCATGCCCTAATTCCAACTAGATGTTGGAGCTATCTGCCAAGGACTTTATGGGGATTTCCTTAGAAACTTCTACTGTCTAGAAATATGGAGTTAGAAACTTATGATTTTGAGACACATCAAATACACTTTGTTTAGAGCGTGATTTGCTCCCACTTGGATAGAGTTTGTTAATGGGATAATTGCAAATCCGCTTTTAGGAAACACACAACCTTTAAGGAGTCTGCGTTTAAACAACGAAAAACTTCGTTGATACTGAAGGTTTCTAGAATTCAAACTAGGAGCAATTGAATAATTCGACGTGTCCAAAGGTTGATTTGTCTCCTATTAAAGACTTTGAATGGACACTCCAAAGGGTATGTCATTTTCTTTGGGTGTGTCCCGTGGACTACGAGGCACCTCTTCAGATATGGATGCACCTCCTAATAAGGATGTGGCCCTTATAGTAAAATACATCTCTTTACATCTATCAGATCAAAACACCTTTTACACTTTAAATGTGAAAATACAAAATTACCCTCTATCTCAAAAAAATTTGGGTTAGGGGGCCCGCCAACTCGGTGTGGAATTGGATCCACGAGTAGCGTAGTTTGGTGTATGGTACTCTCCCTCATAATTCTATTAAAGAAATTAAATAAACACCCAAGTTGAGATATTCTCACCATCGGTGATCCAAGGGGTTAGGTTACTAGTACATGAATATTTTTCATCTATGTGGGGCAAAAGATTATAAATGTTGGATCGAGATAGGAAAAATTTATTCCTTATTTATCAGGAACGTAACAGAACTAAAATAAAAATTTTCCTTAATCAGGATCTTAAACCCCTGTCATTATTTTATGAATCGAAACCGATTATTCTAATTTTTGGAGCAGAAATAGTAAAAAATATAAATGAAGTTGTGTACATCAGCTCAATTGCTCTGCATTCCTACGATTTATGCATAAGAACGCCCGAAAATCCACAAAGCTCTTCAATGAATTCCGAAGAAGTCATTAGAAGGAATTTTGATTCAGGAAAACAAAGACAGATCACCATGAGTGGTTTTTCGATCCATGAATAGGTATGGCAATGAGGCAAGTTTGGGACGAGCAACCCCATCTCGAACCCAACCCGGTTAGGAATACGACATCCCAAAGCCACCTCGGGTTTGCCGGGTAAGTCCCAAACCCATCCGACTTATGTTATTGAAAACCCAAACCCATCCTACCTCACCTACTTATACTTGGCGAAACGGTGAAAGATGAACGAAGTGGGTTTGGAAGTAAATTGTACAATCCGTCCATAGACAATGAATGGTTGCATTGTAGTAAAAATATATTTGTTACTACAACCACTAAAATGCACCATAACCATAACTATAAGAGGCACCATATCACAATCCTTGCTTCCCGACTGCATGGGTTTGAACTGTGGTGATGTATATTGTTATGTGATGCGTAATTCGGTTAGGTTCGGGGCGAGGTAGGAGAAACCTAAGGTTTTCTCCAAAATTCGCAAACACGCCCAAACCTGTTTAAGGTCATCCCAAACCTATCCCAATAGGGTGAGGTTGGGTAACCCGAAAAACCCTATTAATTGTCATACTTAGCCAAGAATTTGTGGGACTTTTTCTTTAGTTTTTCCTCATTCATATTTTTTCAAAGGTTTTGGTGTATTGATTAATACAACAAACCCCTTTATTTATAAATGCTGATGGGATATGGGTTAAATCCCAATACAAGTGTAATAAAATTTTTTGGCATGACACAATAGATCTATGATCCTTCAAAGTTCAAACATGAAACACCCAGTGTTGTAAAGGCGTCACCTAAGTTGATTGTGGGCCTGGTCGCCTAGGCCACAACCTAGGCGAGTGACATGTATTAAAAGACCTTTATTTTTTTTTTCTCTTTTTTTTTTGTCTTATTTGTTACCTATCTATCTATAGTTTGTATCGTGTTTTATTTGTTTTACTATGATTAATGTTATTGTTTTTTTCCTTTTCTTTAAATTATCTATATGCATATGATTTATCCTCTCTAGTGTTTCTATTCCTTCAAAGTGTTGTGCTAAGTTCTTAGAGTTTCTTTATCATGCTCGATTTATTACATATGAATGTTAGGGACCTAGGGTTTATGTATGTTCTAACTTCTAAGTTTTGACTTTCTAATAGTAACATCATCCCATTTCATGTTGATGATGATGCATGATATCCATGGTTATATGTATTCACCTTACAATGATTTAGCATGACAATGATGACATGAATATCTTTTTTGGATAAGAATATTTGATTTTGATTGTTTGATTAATTTTACATGAAGTTATTAATGGTATCGTGCATATTATTTATTCAAATCTTAGATTTATCTTTTATATATATATATATATATATATATATATATATATATATATATATATATATATATTTAAGGTTAAAAAAAAAAGCCACCTAGGTCTCGCCTAGGCCACCCCTCGCCTAGGCAGGCCTGGTTGCGTAGGATTGCCTAGCCTCTTTGATGACATTAGAAAAATCAATGCTTACTTCAATGGATCAATGGATCGATCTATGTGCTTTAAACATGAGACACCAATGCTTGCTCCAATGGGTTGGCTTTGGTGCTACAAACACAAAGCAAATATGCTTAGTGTGCCACTGCTTTTAGTCACATTATGTATAAACAAGGCAATTGTGCAACTTGCCTCCATACCATGTACACATAGAAGCAACTAGCCTTTTTACCATATTACCATGTACACATTGAAGCAACTAGCGTTTATACCATATTACCATGTACACAGAAGCAACTAATCTCTATGCCATGTACATATATAAGCAATTATGCAACTAGCCTCTTATGATAGATACATGTATGTCGTCCCATATTGGTCCTTCTAGAGGACCCTAATGGTCATCCATTGAGCCCTAAAAGAGAGAATGGGCAAGATATAGTCGAGAGCGACGAGAGGCATCTAATTTGACTCAAAATCTATGGGCTTCAGCTATATGGTTGCTTGTACTGGTGTTTGGAGTAAGACCTAAGGATCCAATGCACTGACTTAAACTTTCACCTGGGTTAAACCCAACTATACTAAGTACTAACTAGTTGTACCTAATTCCAATATATAGGTGCGATTTCACTCCAGGTTTGTGGAATTTACATCCTTACCCTTTCCCACTAATGTTTTCCAAAATATCACTACCTCTTTGCGGACATCCTCTAAATCCTAGCATGAAGATTCACTATCCACCCATTTTGTCGTTTACATCAACCCTTGAGTAACCGACTGTGATCACTGCTAGGATTTTTTTTACAAAAAGCTTGTTTTATAAAGAAAACAGAAGGTTTGTGATACCCATTTCTATAAAATCATTTGATTCAATGAGCTGGTCAAGAATTTTTGTGATCATTGAACCTAAGTCCACTCAAGGGGATATCTAACTCCCAATAACGTGGATTCCATTTTGGCGGGTGCATGTACCCACAATCTGGATATTAGTTAACCCCAGATACTAGGTATTGATTGTAGGATATGTCTCACTTATTGGTAAGTCAAAGCAACCTGAACCTAAGCTCACTAATCCCGCACGATTTAGAGATTTTTCCTAAAGCAACAATGATTACCGTTGGCCAATACGTGACTGTCTTATTGATCGTATTCACCATCTGTTCATTCTATTGTAACTACATTTGCAAACCACCCTGTCTTATGGTCACCTATGCAGTCAAAGTCGGTAGTCGGCCCTAGTCGGCCAAGGGCCGACTAGGACTAGTCGGGACTAATTCGGGACTAGTCGGCCAAAACTTATTCTAACCCCTCCCCCCCTCCCTAAACATATATGATATATGTACTAGCATAAATGTCAATAAGTATATGATATTAGTCGGTTAATAACAATACATACCTTCACACTTCACAGCATGGGTATAAATATATAAGTAACAGTCTAACAGAACACAGTTGTATTAGCTTCATGCCCATGTCAAAAGACTCAGAACTAAGAATTCATCACAATATTTGTTTGATGATGTTTAATCAGTGAACAACCCCAATTTTGATTATAGGGTTATATGGATATCAACAAATAAACTAATTATTTGTCTATGTTTTTATCTGAGATTCTCAGGTGCTCAACAGATAATTACAGGGAAGAGCCATAGTTGTGAGTCTTGCGACTTAAGTCTTTGAGCCAATGTAAAAAAATCTAAACAAAATTGCTTGCAAAGACTCCTTTCAAAAAAAAAAATTGCTTGCAGAATGCTGCCTGGGGACTAGTCGGCAGTCGTTAGTCGGGGACTAGTCGGGTCTAGTAGGGGACTAGTCGGGATTCCGCCCAGCAAAGTCGGAATCGAAATTAATCGGTCGGCAAAATGCCGCCTAGGGACTAGTCGGGGACTAGTCGCCGACTAGTCCCGACTTTGATAGCATAGATGGTCACAGTATGCGGCAATGCTACAATCTAGATGTATTTCCTAGCTTCACATTCGATTGGAACCTAACTAGTTTAGAAGGTACTATATTATCAAAATCTGGACTAGTCGGGACTAATATCCAAGAGAATACTATCACAGTCATTTCCTCTTCTACCCTATGGAAGTCCATACTTGTAAGCCTATGGGTCAAGAACCTCCGGCCAGGAGATCTGCTTGCCCATCTTTATAATGGACCATCAATGGTTAATGATCATGTTCCCACATGTTTTTTATACTTGAGTTTTTTAGGGTAAATTACATGTAGGCCCCCTATAGTTTGATCGATTATCACTTTTATCCCCTTATATTTAAAACCCTACAAATGCCCCCCAATAGTTTGAAGAACATATCACTTTTACCCCTCTCGAGGGGGTGTTTGTGCAAGGAAATAGAAACTATATGGAGCATTTGTAGGATTTTAGACATGAGGTGGTGAAAGTGATAATCGGTCAAACTACAGAGGGTCTATGTGCAATTTACCCTTTTTTAAATAATGCAGTTACTGCATAACTCGATGAAACCACGCATCTGTGCATCACCCCTTGTGATTATATGCATTTCAAAGCGCATCTCATGTCACAAATCACTGTGTGTCCCATGTGATCCCACACGTCTACTTACACATCTCATGGCATACATCTTGGAATATACCCGAGTTATGGCTTGGTGTCATTTTGTTGCATCGTTCGTTTATTCAAACATTATTATCGTTAATATTTTAAGTGTCCATTAAAATTCTTGCAAGCACAAACAATTTGATTGATATTCCATTTCTCAGGAAAACATGGTACAAAATTATACACCTGTTATTTCATTGGAAGCACAAGATACTGATTTTGTAAACTTTTGAAAATTGAAAGCTTTCTCTATCATTCCTAATATCATCCAAGTTTTTCAAACA
Source organism: Chamaelirium japonicum (assembly GCA_947650365.1). NCBI lineage: Eukaryota > Viridiplantae > Streptophyta > Magnoliopsida > Liliales > Melanthiaceae > Chamaelirium > Chamaelirium japonicum. Next base: position 62,092,135 of record OX393552.1, read on the forward strand.
TGACCAATGTCTTATCTAGGGTGATCAGTGTATCTCTAGTTTCTAGTTTCTAAAAGAAGAATTGACATTATATTAAATAAATTAAATCTACTTTACTGATAACTACAAAATATTTATGCATTGTCCTAGTAATTTGTCATGAAATTAATGAATTAGTCATTGTGCTGCTTGAATGTAAAAACCAGGTAAAAAACTGATCATAATTGATGAAGAAAATATATTCGTATATGTATGGTATTAATGATTCGTAAATAAATCCAATTGACAAAATGTATTAATCTCAATGTACATATTATGCCAATCTTTCATGAATTGGTAGGAAATGAATAAAGCAATCAAATGAAAAACCCCAAGAAACGGGTAAGAAAAAGCATAAAACAATAATCAATTGAGTCCAGCTAGGTTTTAACCTAAATCCGAATTACTTAAGAAGAATTATATATATATATATATATATATATATATATATATATATATATATATATATATATATATATATATATATATATATATATATATATCTTTCTTCTTTCTCCCGATCCCAACACAAAGGATTGCCAAAAAAACCCTACCTATTGCCACCATCACCCATGTTACCAAGGCGACATTTTTTTTTAGCAAAAAACTTGTTTTAAATGCGACTTATTGTTGTGATGTTTACTACACAATTCTTTCTCGATTTTTTAAAAAAGTTATAATTTTTTGAAAAAAAATAATGATTTTTTACCATTTTAATCTTTATTTAGTTGTCTAATTCCGATTAATTGTGTTTAATCCCCATCGTATACTGCTCAAAAAAATTGTTGGAACATCTTTGTATATATTTTAAAATCTTTTACCTACGGTTTCTCGATTTTTCAAACATCTCCCCTATCAATTTTTTTCTTGACTTCTGACTTGGTAACTATGTCGTAACCTCGTCTGCTGGCGCGCACTAGCACCCTGCGTGCCTCCGGATGCCGATATTGACGTAGGTCTTCTGCGTCGGGCTCCCACACCTCCAGTCACCCTACTTTTCCCCCTCAATCGAGCCAAAAACAACTTCCTTCAGTCAAGCCCAAAAAAGAGCTTGTAGGATTGTCTGCTAACCATGGCCCATGGGTGTACTGGCCATTGGCGAGCCGTCATCCACCTTAGTAGATGCCCTAACCACCTTGCTCACATCGCCACCAACCATGAAGTACCCATGCAAAATGGCCATGAGTTCTCCACACAAGCTACATATTTGTCGGTTATAGAGCTGCCACAATGATTGTTCAAGATTTGGGAATTCGACTTATAGTTTGGACCATGCAAAAGTTAAACAGTATTGGGTTAAACCAATTTGGTTTTTTGGGCCAAAGTATGAGAAAGCAGAACTTGCAGTCTGATCCAACCAATTCGGGCCTGAATCAGTCGTTTCATATCTGATTCTTGTGGTATATGAATTATGGAATAACTACTAAATACATATATGTCATTATACAAACTAATTGAACGATGAGATGAAACAAATCTACCAAGTTACCAATTGCCAAGTATTATGTAAACATATTGAAGGAGTAGCATGGCTACACCTCCAAGTTACAACTAATCATTTATTAACTAAGTGTATTTTGTCTATTTATATAAGGTTGGTGTGCATCAATAATTGAATAAAGTTTGGGTTTATTGCTTAATAAACACAACCATGCTTGGCTAGAATCAGGGGAGCGGGTATGCTCTCTGATATGAGCGAGACCAATAACAAACGACAGTACCAATCCTAGAGGGTTGACGTTAGATTGACAATAGGTATCGATTTTTTGTGGTTCGTTCTTAGTTAGAGTTGTCCCTTGGTTGGCCCCATATTGATGGGATAAGACTTAGGGTGAGTGAGGAAACAATCATAGTTCTTGTTAAGATGTGTGATGAGAAGAGAGAAAAAAAAAAAGTTGTAGACATGTTCACGAGAGAAAACTCAGGTATTGCACAAATAGTATATGAAGTAACATCAATGATGAAGATCTATGGTAATGTCAACAGAGAATAAAGGAGGACTTGCTGAGAAGAAAACTTTTAATTTGTATTGAAAGGTTTGAATTTGGATACTAGGAAGGGGGGCCATAAGAAAAATTAGTTCAAAGTTGTATTAAATGACTTGTTCGTGATCTATTGGGGATCTAACCCTTCATTGGAGATCTGGTGTGAATTAGGATTTCTGAAGGCATAATACCCAAATAAATGGAATGGGGTTTGTTGGTTAATGCCACATACATATTGACGTACATAGGTAAAATGTTACACATTTAGTAAATAAAAAAAAGTTTCATTTCTCTTGGAAGGATGATTGGTTGCGATTGATAACTCTTCCTTTTCATGCAGTTGGATTTGGAGAAAGCAATGATGGACTGCCTCTATGCAAAATGTGAGTCGGCGGATAACCTTCACACAGTCTGATTTCAATATTGATTTTTCTAAGCTGCTTTATATGTTGATACCTGTTATTATTTTCACATGAATCTTCCCCCAGTTGTTGACTTATTCTGTTATTTGGTGATAAGGTACTCCTTGTATTACGGACTGCGTGATGGCCGAGCTTGAAAAATTGGGACAGAAGTATCGTGTGGCTTTAAGGTGCCGTTCTTCACTAGGCTCTTTTCATCATTTAGACCCTGTAAAAAACTATCCTTCACATGACATGAACATATTCTGTTGAAAATGTGTATTTATCACTCCTATATATGATGCAGAAAATTCATACCCCACCAAGATGGGTAGACTGATACTCTGTAGTTTACAAATAGCTGGGATCCCTCTAAGTTTAAGCTTGTGTAAATTTCATGTTTTTGTCATAGGATTGCAAAGGATCCTCGGTTTGAAAGGCTGCCGTGCATACATAAAGGAACTTATGCTGATGATTGCATTGTCGATAGGGTCACTCAGGTATTATCAGATGCACAATTTTTGTGTGCTATATACTAGCAGTTGTTATCTTTTATGTGGTTATATAGCTCTGTGCTCCTTCAAAATTTTTGAAAATATCTGTTTAATTTTATGTTACTTCCATTGTTTTGACTCGTGCTTGTTTCAATTTATTCGACTTCCTCTATCAACACTTGAATTGGTTCTCTGTTTCCTACACTGTCGTATGATTATTTTTTACATTACCTGCTGAAAAGAAATATAATGAAAAAAGATAAGCTATTGTTGTATTTAGTAGAATAAAATACAATACATCTGTGGGTTTTTCCCCAATATTTTCTTTTACCTAAAATTGTCGCCTTTCTTTGATCAGCACAAGTGCTACATTGTTGCTACATGTGATAGAGACTTAAAGCGGAGGATACGCAAGGTACGGGCGATGGACTATTATTTATTTGGGTAAATTACACCGAGACCCCCCTTGTAGTTTGAGTGATTATCACTTTCACACCCTCATGTTTAAAACCCTACAAATGCCCCCCTATAGTTTGAAAAACCTCACAATTACACCACCTATCGAGGGGGGCATTTGTAGGGTATTAAACATGAGGAGGTGAAAGTGATAAATGGCCAAATGACAGGCGGTCTGTGTAATTTACCATATTTGTTTCGAGCGTCGCTTTTGACCATGCCGTTGCAAAATCACGAACGTGTCGTGTGTCGAAACAGATTCCCGGGGTTCCTATCATGTATATTACTCAGCACAAGTATTCAATCGAGCGGCTACCTGAAGCAACCATCGGAGGAGGTGCGGTGTATTTTCTTTTTCAAAATTTATAGATTCGTATACCTACTTACATTTTGGCTTTGCTGCAATTATCAGTATTATTATCTACTATGAAGTTATGCATTTCCCATTTTCGTTGAACAAAAATGTTTCGAGGATGAAAATTTCCACTCTCTCTCTGATTCATGCTGGACTTTGGTTTCCACAGCACCGAGAATTTGATGGCGGAGTATCATTTGGAAAATGGGAGCATCTTCGGTGCCTTTCAGCAAGTGGATCCACTTCTATTTTGTGAGCTCAGAGTTAGTGTAAGTTGCTAGACTATGCATCTAACATTGGTAGAGACCAATGGCAATCCAGGGGTGGGGAGAGTAATTTTACTGGACATTGTCGTGGTTGTTTTGTAATATTACCCAATGCTACTCCTATCTTGAGCATAAACAATATTATAAAAATTCTTATGGACTTTTTAATTTTTTTCAGGATACTTGATCAGCGAGGGCAACCGAAAATCTCCTTCCCTTAACTTTGGGTCTCTTCCTCATTTGCATGTCTCTAGTAACAATAATACTGATAATAATAAATATGGTAAATTCTTTAAACACCCAATGAACTATACCCTTGGCTTTACTTTGGTCCCTCAAGGTCTAGTTTGAATAAGTTGTCCTCTAAACCAAGCTTTTCATTACAAATACACCCCTTGCGTAGGGATTATTTGTGTGGCAAAAAACATAGTTCAATACCCAACTTTTAGCACAATTTGTGTTACATTGCACCCTTTGGGCGTATGTCCTCAGTCCCACGGGTCACGAATGCTACTGTTGAGTAGGCATGGTCATATCGGCAGGAAAAGACGCAATTGTAAAGGTATGTTTCGAACCCTGGGTGAGGGGTTGGTAACCATGCATTTGTATCAATAGATTGTAACTTGATTGTCAAAAAAAAAACACAGCAGGAGGCGAGTTGTTCAAAATAGAACTTGAGGGACCAAAATAAAACAAAGGGTATACTTCAAGGGTTGTTGGTGTAATTGGCCCTAATAAAGAATCAAGCAGTCACCTTGCATTAACCAGCCATCAGATGTTTCACAAGGAATCAGCAATTTGGTGAGTGGTGGAGGTAGGGCTGATTTTCGGATGGATCAGATCGGAATAGAGATGTTCGGAAATTTTTAAAAAAATTCGGAATTCCAAATGGTATTGCGATTTTGATCCGAAATTTTAAAATTTCAAATTCCAATTTCAATTCAGAATTTCCAAAAATTTAGGAATTTTTCGAAATGCTACATTTTTGAAAAAATTTAAATTTTTTAGAAATTCTCCAATTTTGAATGATTTTTGGATTTTTTCAGAAATTTCAATATTGGCAGAATTTTGGAATTGCACAGTACATGCTACTTATTATGAGTCTTGGTTGAGTTGGGTCGGGCAAAGGGTGAAAACGGTAGAATATGATTTGGTTGGGATTTAGGATTTTTAAGTTATATATGCGGTGCATCGTGGGTTATTGCCCGCTGGTGTTGGTTTAGACCCATTTTAAGTAAAAAAAGTATATATGGTGCCCTGTCCTTGGGTGAGGCCCTAAGCAACTGCTTTGTTTTCTTTGCCCAAGGCAAGACAATGCACAACATCTGCTGCTTCGAATGGGTCTGGGTCAGATCAGAATAAAACATCAAAAAATTTCCGATTTTTTTGGATCGAGTTTTTTCAAAATTTTTGGATCAAAAATCGGAAATTTCGGAATACTAAGCTCACTTCCGATTCCGATCTGATTTTTTTCAGAATTTTCAAAAATTAAAATTTTGAAATTTAATTATATGATACCAAAATCGTAATATTTCGGATCGATTTCGGACGGAATCAAAATTTCTGTTTCAACTTGCACCCTTATGTGGAGGGTATCAACTCAAATGATCAACACAAGAATAGTCCCACATAGGATGGGGTGGAAGGGGGGGGGAGGGAGATTTGTTGGGCTATAAAAGAAGAGGGCCGTGGGCCGTGAGAGGGCATCTTTGCACTCGGGGCTATCAAAGAAAAGGGTAAAGCCCTACAAAGACTTGCAACATTAAAACATTTTTTTAGCTCAAAAACACTTTTTAAGTTTAAAAAACTACATTTTTGCCCCCCCTTCAATTCAGTTTTGATCAGATAATAATTACCAAATGACAAAAGGGGTTACTGTGCAAACATTTCAAACTATAGTGAAATGTTACCCCAGTTTCAGATAATAATATATCCATCCTCCGCTTCCAAAAGGAGGCTACCCCAGTTTCAGGAAGTAGTATATATACCTGAGATTAGGGGTGGCAATCCTTGACCCGACCCGTCAATCCGACCCGAACCCGACCCGAAGTTAGCGGGTTTGGGTTTGGCCTAAACGGGTTCGGATCATAAACAGGCCAACCCGATTGACTCGTTTATTTAATGGGTCTGGTTCGGGTTTGTACTTATAACCCGACTTGACCCATTTACCAAATGGGTCGTGTCAACCCAACCTGCCTGACCCAACCCGACAGGTTTACATGAGGTCTGTTGACCCAAACCGACCCGACACAACGGGTCGGGTCAACCCGTTTATTAGACGGGTCAGGTTTGGGTTTAAGTTTTTGACCCGTTTATTAAACGGGTCGGGTGTTTTGCCCTTATACATACGTCTCAACCCGACCCAACCCCCACCCGACCCATTGCCACCCCTACCCGAGATGGCAAGGGTGTAGCCTCCCATCTGTTCTAGTGGCCAGGATCCCAAATCAGTACCTGTGGGTTGTGCACGGGATTTGGGATCCCAGCCACTAGAACGCATGGTAGGCTACTCCCTTGCCATCTGGAGTATATATACTACTACTATAAACTGGTGCAGATGCTGATTTCTTGAGAGGCCTGATCATTTGAGACGACAACCTTCCATTGGCAGGGCGAGTCCAGGTCCAGGTGTCCGTCGTGGCTAAAATCGGCGGCGGTATCACCACCGGCGGCACCGATCTCTTCGATGCAGTGGAACTATGCCACAACTGCTGAAACAATGACAAAAGGGGGTTTGAAGCCAACACCTGCATCGTACACACATGGAGAGCTGCTCTACATCAGATTGCCTTTGGTATCAAACAGTGAATGGAACAAATAATTTAGGATTCGATGATGCAGAACCTCATGATAGAATTCTATCACTGGTCTAATTTAGGGTTCATGCAACAGGCTCCAGTTCTTGCGCAACACCATCTTCAAAGAGAGCGTCGGATTTCAAGCCTCTCGCGACATCAAAGAAATGCGCGACTGCCTCTTCTGGAGTCCCCACGAGAACACCATGACCCAGGTTAAGTATATGCCCTCTTCGGCCCGCACACCTGACAACCCTGAAGGCATAAAAAAAAAAACACGATTACCTAGAAATATAAGGTGGCGATTCTTTAATCTCTCCTCTCTTCCATAATACCAGGACTAACAGATGATGTTCATCTCTCCTCTCTTTCATCAAATAGGGTATAACATGATAAGAGCAGGCTCGCATGAGAATGATTCAATGCTTAGCTAAGTAATGAACACTGAGACACTAACCTATGAATCTCGTCCGTCAGAACAGGAAGGGGGGAGAAAAGATATGCAGGGTCTACGTTTCCCTGCACACTGATTTCACTGCCAAGCCGCCGCCTTCCGTCTGACATGTCCACCGTCCAGTCAAGCCCGATCACATCAACTCCAGTTCCAGTCATGCGCTCCAGTAGGCCACCATTACCATTGATATATAAGACGAGCGGAATATGAGGGCATTGCTTCCTTACTGTGTTCACCATCTGCATGTTAGAAAGTAATATTGGATGATCAACAACATTTCCTGAATTAAGTACTGAACAACATTCATTATAACAAATCCGATGATGATTTTCATATTTTAAAATACAGATTAATCAAGTCTCAGTCTAAAGAAGATAATTGCAAAAAGAAATTGTAGAAACTAATCAAAGGTTGCATGTAACTTAGTACCAAGAGGGATCGACAGATTGTACTAATCAAGTGATAACCTCAACATGGATGTAAGCCAACTACAATCCTCATGTGACAAGTGATAAACATTTAGAGAGAGCAGATGCTGCAGATCTTGAATCCGCAATTTACAATTTAAAAAAACTATAAGCATATAGAACTCTTTCTCCTCTGCTCATACTAAGTATATACCTTATGAGCATCCCTGCTTTGTTTCTCCTACTTATGGGCATCTTCAACCCATGGGTGTGCTAGCTTCATTCTAATTCCCCTTAGTGATGAACCAAGTTATGCATCCCAAGGCACCTCACCTTCTTTAAGAAAGGTTATTACTATGTGATGCATCTAATTTCATCACAAGCCAAAGGGAAGAAATGATATTCAAGCTTCAATAGGCCTCAATAAGGAGCATAATTTGCTGAAACTTAAGTTTTTGAGTGTGTTCTTCCTTTGGAGCACATAAAATATTTTAAGTGTATTAGATGGATGGTTGTGATCAGAAGCCTAATAGTGATTTTGAAGATTCCGGATTAGGTTTCTTGATTTACAATTAGAGATAATTTAAAGTCTTAGGCTGATGTGCAAGCTGTAGACCAATTAGAAGAAAGGAAAGGGAGGAAACAAAGAGAACAAATGTAAATTCAGGTTGACATTACGATACACGTATGATCAGTACTTCCATGTCTCTCTTCATTTCTTAATAATGTTCTCATCCTTCTTCATAGGGCACTCACTCTTCTTTTCTCTTAACTTTCTTCTGCAGGAAAAAGATTTTACTCAAGGTTTGTACTTTCGGTTTTGATCCGCCCACCAAGGATCGGTTTCAGAGTTTTGGATCAGAGTTTCGGTGGTTTTGATTTCGTTTTTTAAATTTAAAATAATTACAAAATATAAAAATAATATAAAATAATTATATCGGTACCCACTTCATAGTGGTCTTGTTTTCAAAAAAGCGTAGTTTTTTGCTTTACCCCGACTTTTTGTCAAAACGTTAAAAAATTATGATTCTGAATTTTGGCCAAGTCTGGAGGAAAAAAGACTTCTTGTGAAAGAATTTTTTTATAGATTCTAAATATTTTACCGGACTTTGGGTTTTTAAGTTGATCTTATACTTCTAGATTTCTGATATTTTTTCCGGTCCAAAATACCTTGAGGTTTTTTTTTTTTACAGAATTTTCTTTTTTGGCAAAAAGTTGTAAAATCTGGTTTTGTATAGGAGCTAAAAAATTACATTTTTATTCCTTTGGATTTTGATTTTTCTGATATTTTTATTAAATCCAAATGGGGGTATTTGCTTATTTACATAAAATAACTTAAAGTAAATAAAGTTACTTAAATGTTTTTTATGTAAATATAGCTGTCATGCTGAAATACACCTTATTCTGAACCCAGTTCTGCTTTTATTGAGTACTAAGTTCCGAAACCCGAAACTGAAGAGTTTCGGTACCGGTTCCGACCGAAACCGATCCGGAACGGCCAAAATGGATCGGTTTCGGCCGAAACTTCAAACCATGATTTTACCATTGCAACAACCTTCCAGCCAACTTAGAAAAAGCAGACTCTTCCAAATATCTTCATAACCTACCCTAAGACCTCTACACAATTGAATTGTTAATTCCAATAATTATCTATACACATAAACCTTCTACAACTATCTTCAAGACCTGGTTAAAGAGTCATTAGGTTTTGTGCAAATTCTAATTCTTAGACCTTGAAAACTTCTTCTAGAAACCTTCCCTCTAAATCTAATTCATCCAAGGTCCTACGATTCTAGTACTACTAAGATTTCATCCTCAAACTTATTCTGATTTCTAAACGCCAAATTTCAGATAAGCAATCTGCAGAATTCAAGGAAAGCAAGCATATAAATTTGCTTAAACCAGTCCTATCGGATCACAAAAACACCCAATCACTTTCGTGTGAAGCATACATACATGAGCACAAATTTTGATACCATAATAACACGATCCTTCCTCATGTGAGTGATCATGTTCTTCCAGATGCTGAACAGCATGGACAGTAAAAAGGAACTCCAAGACTCCAACCAACACAAAGACCGCCTACGCTCAAGAAAAACAGCCACGAGTTGAAAGAGTATCGTGCAAGACATTGAACTTCACCAATTTAATAGAGCGGAATGGATGGATAGATGTCAAACTATGGTTGATTACATGTTAATTTTCTAATCTTTTTTTATTAGGTTGTCCTTAGTGAAAACTTGAATTATTTGCCACTGGATCTAGGTTTGACGTGTTCTTAAAGCTACCTGATTACGTGCTACTTTAGAGTGTTTTGGACCGCCCTTAATTTGAGGTATTATGATGTTGTCTTTAGAGCGTTTAATAGCAATGTAAATACATTTAATAAGGCATGCCACTTATGATAGTAGCAATGGAACCAACTACCATAGTGATTCTTTTCATATGCCCTTGAAGAGAGATATGTAAGCATCCTTCCGGACTCTCCATCTTAGTACTAGGCTACTAGTATGGGTCATTATGTGAAACTTTGTCACGACTACGAGTAAAAGAAGGATAAGTATTAGCAACTTAACAAGAACCTTTTAATAATTCCATATCAGCATCTATGAGATGTCTAACAAATTATTCTCAGGACACAATATATTAGTAACTGACTGTTCCTCGTTATTATGTCCGGAATCTCTGGATATTTTCCCGAACAAAACAATGCATGAATACATCACAAAGTTAAGCTGATTTGCTATCATATTGAGCCAGAAACAAACATTGCACGCAACAATATATAAGTAATGCACAAAATTAGACATTACAGTGTCAAAACGTACCTCTTGGATATACGGCTTTGACCACTGCTCCCAAACATTAGGTGGTAGCTGCCCACCCCATGAGTCAAAAATCTGTATACATTGAGCTCCAGAATTTATTTGGAAAATAATGTACTCAGATATTGCTCGTGTCAGATGAGAAAGAAGAGCCTTCAGCACATTCGGTGCAGTATGGCACATGCGTTTTATTGTTGTATATGTGCGAGTGGTACCCCCTTCCACAATATAAGTAGCAATTGTCCAGGGGGCTCCAACAAATCCCAGCACTGCTGCTTTCTCCCCAACCTATCAACCAAAAAAAAACAAAACAAAAGACTGAGCCAATCAAAAAACAACACCCCACACTCGTTGAATTGGTTTGGAACTACAATGTGAATCACAACAATTAGGCCCTTCACATACCAGGATCCAACCAAGGAACAAAAAATCGATATATTTCGCGAAATATATCGGTAAAATGAAAACCCGATACGAAATACGACCTGGAATCTCGAGCAGAACTGGAAATGTCAAAATATCGAGCGGTTTCACAAAATATCGCGATATTTCCACGAAATATTTCCATCTCCACAAAATATCGCGAGATTCTATCGAAATTTCGCGAATATTTCGAAAAATTTCACGAAATTTATCCGAAACGCTATGACTGATTGGTTATAAAAGGGGACTGGGGGATCTGATCTTAACAGCTTATTTCCTCCATTTACTTTAAGTAAATGTTGTTTTACTTAATTTTTATTTCCTCCATTTACTTTAAGTTATTATATATAAATAAGCAAATACCCCCCCATTTGATTTCAATAAAAATATCAAAAAAATCAAAAAACAAAGGAATCAAAAAGTAAAGTTTCAGTTTTAGTAGGAGAAAACAGTTTTTATGGATTTTTATAAAATCTACATGGTGAGAAAAGTGATTATATCAACTCCTTTTTAGCTCAAAAAATTCCACAAGATGTAGAAGTACGAGTGCATCTAGATAACCATGGTCCATCTTAGGAAATTTTGAATGTATAAAAACTTTTCTATATAAAAACTCTTTTTTTCAGACTTAGTAAAAAAATAGTGTTTCACATTTCAGCATAATTTTTGCACAATTTCAAATTTGCATAACTTTCTTGTTTTAAATCCGCTTTCAAAATCGTTTGAAACATTATTTTAACAATCAACTAATCTTTATTTCAAAAATATTTTTATCCAAAAAAATATATTAAAAAACATTTGAAAAATATATATCAAAACCGAACCAAATAAGATTGCACAAGACTCACAGACTCAATACATTGAATACATGTTATGTGAAGCTCTACACTCCTAGATAGGGTACAAATATTATTTGAGTATTCCAAAGTGTGTATCTATACTTGGTTTATGACTATCCAGAGTTTCACTAAAAAATTCCATCAAAAAATCAATTTTCCACCATTTCTATAAAATTGCAATATTTCCACACTGTCGAAATATTTCCATATCCAGAAGGTCGAAATTTCCACCGAAATGGAGATTTCGAACCTTGGATCCAACATGCCAGGAAATCAGAAAACGACATGCAGGAAGAAAGATCAATGGTCTTCTGTAAGGTGCTTGGTTTTTTTTGAAGCCTATCAATTTCAATTTACACAGGACAACAAAACTTGATAACAGAGTACGTAGGTTTTTGAAGGACCAAGATACAAAATACAAGTTTTTTAAGCACCAAGATACAAAATACACATTTCTCGCTACAACCTAATCACCTTCAACATGGAGAGACCATTGAAGATAAAATAAAATGGATAAGATAAAAAACTATGTTTCTTTTATGGTTAATTTGTGTTCAATATAACAAGCACAGTGTGGTTAATACTTCTATCAATGCCAAGCAATATACCCGACCCACCCACACTCACACCCCTTCCTCCTCTCTCACAATAGGAAGAAGAAAAGGAAAACTTTTTTTCCTAAAGAATGTTTCATGTTTGAATTGAAGTCTGATTTTTGTTTCTCTTATCAGATTCGGGTCAGGTTTGAAACTGTTATCCGATTTTAATAGCTCGAAAGTAAACTTCAGAAATCAGTATACCTTTTGATGTTTTAATCTGAATAGCCTCTGCTTTTTTTGAGCATTGCTTTAACATCACATTTTTATGAAGCTTTGTATATAAATCGAATAGTTGGTTCTTACGATTAAGCTGGCATGTCTTATGCTAATATGTAATAAATATGACAAGAAGTTAAACATCTATAATACATATGAAATAGCTATTGTATCCGCTATCAGGATATCATATTCGGATGTGGCCATATCCAAACCCTACCCAATAAGCTTATCGGGTTTAAATTTGGAACTCAAATTCATTTACTTTTTAATAATCAGGTCGGTAGTGGTATACCATACTATGGCCTACCACCAACTTCAAGTGATAGGAACAGAATCATAGACAATACAAAAAAAAGAAACTTGAAAGCCCTTTAAATTAGGAAATCATCGAGAACCAAGAAACTTTAAAGCCCTTTACAAATATAGACAGGGGATTTGCTAAGTAACTAAAACCAAAAGAAAAGGATTGCATATACTAGGTATGTAACTTGACGTAAGAGGAAGAGCATTAATTTGAAACTGTGCCATAACCATAAACACAACCCTAACCATAACCATCGAGCCATGTCCCATCTATTTGGAGTCAACATTATGAATCCTTCTTCGCTTATCATTTTCTGATAGACAGTTTGAAACTATGCAAACAAGCTTAATTCATAGACACAAATAAAAGCATGCAGTAATACAAGGACCAGCATATTTTGTAGCTAGATTTCATTACTGAAGTTGTAGGCTCCAGATCACTTACTTAAGTTTTACTCAAGATGAGAATATATAAATCCAAGGAGTTTATTGGAGATTTTTCAACTCTTATGTAGACTACACTGCTTTCTGGTCGATATGATACCTCTGTGCGCAAGATATTCAGAGACTCTCCAACAAAGTGAAGCTTCTCTAGGTCAATGGGATGCAATTTCTTCAACCCCTCCTCTGAACAAATTGGGGACTGAATAATCGGGCCTTTTACTTCTTCTATCTCAAAAGGGACACCAAATGCAGGTAGAGGGGTAAGTATGTCGGAGAATATTATAACTCCATCCGGATGAAAAGCTCTCCAAGGCTGCAAAGAAATTTCGACTATGAGATCAACCGTCTCTGACCTCTCTCTGAAGGATGGATATTTCTCTGCAAGCTTTCTGTAAACTTCCATATACCTTCCTGCTTGGCGCATCATCCATGCTGGAGGCCGACTTACAATATTTCCTCTAGCAGCCTGAACCAAGAGTGGATCTGGAAGGACATTTGTCAGTGATCAGATACATGTCCCATTTCAACTTCAGAGCCTTCAAGAAATAGCACTTCTCATTTATGTGCGAGATTTGAAACAAACACAAATCAAGAACTACGCACAAAAAAGGCCCACCTCTAGATAAAGGTCACAGACTCACAGTGTAGATGACCTCTCACCTACAACTCATCTAACTGAACAAAGTTCACCAAACATAGATATCAAACTTGCAGATGCATTGTTATAGTACAAAATTGTATTTGAGGAAGGTTCAACTTGCCCGTGCAGAAAGTCATCATCTTAGGATGGAAAGGAGAAGTTTATTTGAAAAAAATCAAGAAAGCGATCAAAGAAAGTTGATTTATTGGTAAATATAAAATATTTGATAGAGAAAGCTCAGAAAGGCATGTAGATCACCCTGTTTATTATTTTTAGTTGTTTCACAAGTATTGAGGTGTTTTAGTAAGCACCAGATTAAAGTTTAAATATGATTTTTAATTAAAGTAAGCCAACTGCTTTAAGGCCATGACCTATAATGGTAAGTTCTCATAGGGTTTAGGTTTTTCCTTTTCCATTAATTTTATGGGAGGAAGGACACCACCTGACTCATTTCATAACAAGCACGTGTACAAGAACATGGAGGAATCAGAATATCCCAAAAGCCCTCAAAAAGTAAACTCCATGAATAGAAAACATACCATAAGGGCAAAAAATAGACAATAAGCCCCATAAAAGGAGAAGGATAAAAAAGCAAACCCCCACCCCCCCTGCTGCACAAAAAAAATCAAAAACACACCCAATGTAATCTCTCATGTCGCATTATCTTATAGACTATAGTCCTTATAAAGAAAGCACAAGACACTTATCCTACAATGCAACAGATCTACTTACTAGTTCAGCTGTATTCGTGAAATTCCCAGGCCTTGCAACGGCCATCATAAATACAAGGGCATAATGATCATTTCCCTTCTTTCTTTCTTTTTTTTAAATCAGATGATTAGGATTAAAAAAAAAATTGAGTGAACTAGATTATGTTTTCCAATTTTATTTTGAGTCTAAATTTTTTTGAAATATGGTTATTTATATAATATTGATTTTGTGAAATAGTTAGATTTATAGTTCTCGTTTAAAAGAGTTTTGATTCCCCTTTTATCAATAAAAGTTCTCTCTTATTCATTAATCATATCCTTATTTCTTTGAGCTCACTAGAGAAAAGGATTTACATTAGTTGTTACTTGTTACCACCTTAATTGAGTTGCATTGCTTGTGCCTTGTGTCAAACATGAAGCCATGCCATTTAGAAGATTCCATACGTCAATATGGTGTTGAACTCGCTGACCAACATGTCACAAGATTAGGAGATCAAGATACACGTAGATTAGCAAAGCAAGTTGATCACTAATGTTGTTAGGAGCATAAGCTCATAAATTGATAGAATGGAAATGTTTCAACAAATGGTTCTTTATTGCATTGCAGATCTGAGGAATAGGACCTTAAGCCCCATGATTAAAAGATGAAGTGCTATATCAAATTCGCGTATACAAATAGTCAAATACTCTACTCATCAAGATCTTCCTTATGCATGAAAACATCATGGAAGGTACACTACAGTTGTGCGTGAGCGGGTTCAAATGACCCATATTTAATGTGGACCCAACCAAATTGTCCATATTCATACCCAATATTAGACAATACAAAAATTATTGTACGTATTTTAAGATTACATTTTCTGAATTTTATCTATGTATACCTGCCGAACTATGGACGAATTCTATATTTTTATTGATTTCCTGAACTTCACCTAGGACACTTTCCGAATGCCAAAGATGTCACCACGTGAAGTGTAAGTGACCAAAATAGTCTACGTGAATACATAATACATACAAAAATACATATGTATGAAGTACAATATAGGTATGCATGTATGTACACACTTAGGAATAAATGTAGATCCTCTCTCTCTCTCTCTCTCTCTCTCTCTCTCTCTCTCTCTCTCTCTCTCTCTCTCTCTCTCTCTCTCTCTCTCTCTCTCTCTCTCTCTCTCTCTCTCTCTCTCTCTCTCTCTCTCTCTCTCTCTCTCTCTCTCTCTCTCTCTCTCTCTCTCTCTCTCTCTCTCTCTCTCTCTCTCTCAGATCAAAAGAACTTTGAGTGAGAAATAACTTTTCAAATAACTAGATTCAGGTTTTGTAATGTTATCATTTGATGTATTGTCAACACATCCAAACAAATTATTGTTTTCATATTAAGTGTCGATTATTTAAATATGAAAATACCATAAATCTAGTAAAAAGTAACAACTTTTCACTTGAAATTTGAACACCCTGCCTTTGCTTTAAATTATATGATTTCTAATGGTACGAGCTTGTGTTAGTTTCTAAAAGAGATTTCTCTAGAAGTGTGTGCTTAACTGTGTAAATGCACACATGAAAACTTAAGCGTGCACACATGGAGAGGCAACATGGAACGATAATTCTTTTTGTTTGAATAATGGAAACATGCCTCCTTCCCACTATAAAAAAAGTACAAATAGGGCAAATGCCAAAGAAGAGGGGACAGGGATTCTTCTAGCACACTTTGGCATGCTTTTGGTATATACTTCATATTTGTGCATCTTTTTTGTGTAGGTACATGCTAATTGTCAGCATGGCACAATAATGTACATATATTGCGTCAGGCTTCAGCCCCAAAATGGACAAGCATGATAAGAGTCTAATCCTTGAATCTTTTAATATGAAGCCATAGTAAATGAACCTAATCTAAGATTCAAAATAAATTGCGCATTGTGGTTGCACATGCTAAATAATTTTAATCAACTATATTTACTATAATATTTTAATGTTATAAGAAATGTGCAGCCCCTCAAACCAACTGGCACACACCAGTAATCTTGGAAAAATACATCAGTCATGTTGACATTAGGTTGAGAGTCGATCAGAAAATTTCTAATCGATCATTTGGTGTGATGTTCTTGCAAAGTGTTGTCAATCCCATTTTTCAGGGGAAAACGGCTAGGTTATTATTATTGTTTCATATCTAGCTTTGAAACTTGAAAACTCACCAAGGGATATTTTTTCTCAGTTATGCTTGTAAAATCGGTTTGTAAAAAACATTACTCTCTTCTACATTTTAAGCCGATGAATATATTCTTATTTAAAAAAATCAGTTGGCAAATTTAAATCATGACATATGAATGATCCATTTCTTTCCCCACAAATATTTCTTATGTGTTCCCACTCTCTAGTGGTTTTCAGGAAGGTCGAAGGTCGGTTCAACGCTATATGTTTCTAGTCATGTATGTAAACGACATACTTGTAACTTGTAATGACTTGGGGATGCTACGTGAGACGAAGTAATCTCTCACAGAACTTTGATGTGAAGGACCTACGCAAGACATCTTATGTTATTGGGATTAAGATTCATAGAAATCAAACCCGAAGGATACTAGGATTGTCTTAAATGACCTATGTTAACAAATTTCTGAAAAGGTTCAACATGAAAAACTGATCATTACTAGAAAGGTTCATTATGAAAAACTGCTCATCAAGCGTTGCTCCCATAGTTAAGGGTGATAAATTAAATTTGTCCCAATGTCTGATAAACACTCTTAAAAGAGAGGTTATGACTTACATTCCCTATGCATCAACGATTGGCAGACTGGTGTATCTGAAGGTATGTAGTTATGTACAATGCCTAACATCAGCTTTGCAGTGGGAATATTGGAAAGCTACTAGAGTGTGACCCTGGTTTGGATCATTGGAAGGATGTCAAAAGGTCATGAGATATCTATTGAGGACTAAAGACTACATGATTACCTAGGAAGCACCGATACGGATACGGGGATACGGATACGAGGATACGTGGAATTTTGAAAAACTAGGATACACGGTATGGCAGGGATACGTTTGTAATTTTATATATATATATATATATATATATATATATATATATATATATATATATATATATATATATATATAATATTTTATGCTAGAATATAAATAGTGAATAGTTTAAAAATTAATTATGACCATGCTTATCATTCATTACATGATTTACATCCAATACAACTAAAAAATCAAAGCAAGTGTCACATTCATCCATTACAAAAAATAACGCTAACAACATTACGCAAGTGTCATATTCATCGTCCATTACAAAATGCTAACATTCATCATCCATTACAAAATACAAAGTTAGTGTCACATGTATCATCCAAAAAATAAAACATTTAAATGATATCATTAAGCAAATGCTCACGTATAGAATTTAGACTTATATTCGAAGTTCTGGTCGAGTTTCGGTTGGGTTCGGATCAGATTTTTGGATTTTGAACTATATTACCATCCATACGTATCCCGGCGTATCGGTCCCGTATCCCCACGTATCGATCCCGTAACCCCGACGTATCGGCCCCGTATCCCCAACGTATCGGATCTTTTTTTTTTGCTTTTTTAAACTTCGATACTTTCTAGCCATATCGGATACGTATTCTACCGTATCGGAGTATCGGGAAGTATCTGATACATGTACGACACCTGTTTCGAAGTATCGATATATCCCTGATGCTTACATATAGACATTCTGATGATCTGGAATTAGTCGGATATTGGCCTTCCGATTTTGCGAGTTGTGTTGACTCTAGAAAATCGACATCAAGTCATGTTTTCCTTTTAACAGGTGGTGTTGTCTGTTGAAGAAGCATCAAACAGAACCTTACGGTATCGTCAACTATGGAGACATAGTTCGTTGCTCTCTTTGAGGCATCGTCACATTCACCTTGGCTAAAGAACTTTGTCACAAGAATTAGGATCATGGATTCCATATCCATACCTCTAAATGTTTATTGTGATAATGTCGCTGATGTATTCTTCTCAAAGAAGTAAAGAACATGAGTGAGCAGGGTTTGAAATCTCGGTCGATACCGGTACGTACCCGTTTTACCCGATTCAAGACCGATACTACACCTGATCCCAATACCTGGCCGGTACCGGTACGTACCGGTCCGTATCGGCTAGTTCAGACAGGTACCGACCGGCATGACCGGTACCGACAGAGTTTTTTTTTTTGCGGGGGAGGGGGGGTTTCCTCAACCGGTATCAGTCCGTATCAACAAATACCGGTATGTACTGACCGGTACATACAGGGTCAGGACCGACCGATACTGCAATTTTGAACCTTGAGTTGGAGTCGAAGCAAATACATCGAGAAAAAATATCTTATTGTTCGAGACAATCAAACATCTGATAAAATTATGGTTGAGCATATAGGTATGTAGCTTATGATTGTCGACTCAATGGCTAAGGGGCTACAACCTACTCAGAATAAGGGTCACATGGATCGTACAAGACTTACTAGCCCATTGTACTCTTAAGTATTATGTCAGTTGGAAAAAAATCTTAATTCGATCAATGAATAAAGTTTTATCTTGTTTCAGTTGTGCACACTTGAAGTTTTGAGACAAATTCTGACACGGAATGAAACATGCATTCACTCATAAAGCTACTCATCGCATAAAGTGATTGGTCAGAAATGATTTATTACACTATAATATATGGTAAGAAGTGTCTGTCTGTATGGACACGACCGTCATGATTCATGTGATTGAAAATTCCTATTTGAGCTTAATAACACCACATAAGAAAATATGGGTATTGTTTTGCTTTCAAAATTTGTATGCGCATACTAAAGTTTTTTGATTACTTGTTACTCATTAAAGCTATTGTGCCAAATGGGAGAGTGTTGGGTTATGTCCGCGTTGGCCGTGCACGACATTAGGTTGGCCCAATACAATCCTAAAGGGTGCTTTTTAATGAATGAGCAAAACCCATACGCTTGTGGTCTAAGTGATGAATCTTGACCTTATGTTTAATCCTATGGAAGGATGGATTAGACTAAATAATTAGGGTTTAGGGGAGTTGTCCTAATTTAGTTATAAATAGATGCCTCTACCAACTATTGGGTATCCTTCAACCAAGGGCTAAACTAGAAAAGTCTCTCTCTCTCTCTCTCTCTCACTCTCTCTCTCCCTTTCTCAGTATCTCTATTTCTCTTTGTATGGCTACGAGGCTTCGTCTATGGGAGATATATGTTTCATCGCCTACGCTTATCATTGTGGATCCAAGCTATTACATTTTTTTGTTTTAGATCTAAAGAAATCCATGGTGATTTCTTACAAAGACTTCAAATAGAAAGAAATCATGTAGGCTACGATAGGAATGCATAATGAAACAGAATTTGTACAACATGGGCAACGCTCGCTGACCACTATTATGGCTTGATACAAACATTTACTAAAATACAGTGTTGCTTAAATTCTTCTTCATTCATATACTCTTCAGGTTGCCGAGCAAAAAGGATACAGTGCCAGCACCCAAACAGAGTGTACCCATCTGGAAAATCTACCACATTCTCATTAAAGAGTATTGTAAGGCATTTACCTCCCAGCACCATTGCAAGTAAAATTTAAAAAACAAAAAACAAAAATCCTTTGTGCCATACTGCAATCACAATCTCTGCTCAAAATCTTGAACATCATTCTTGCGAGAAAAAAAAAATCAATCAAACAATATATACAAAAAAATTCTTACAGACCCATCATCAAATTCGATAAAGGCGTCACGTTTCCTAGTTGACTGCGGTTCCTACAGCGGCTACGGCGATTCGGCAAGAAAAAGATGCGGAATTCGAAGCGGAATTAGGGGAATTCAGGGGGAACATACCGGAAGAGAGGCTGGCCCTAGGGAATCTCCGATGGGATCGGCGGTGGGAGAGAAACCTAGTTCCATAAACCCCATTGCGGAGGATCCCGAGATGGAGAAACGAACTGTGAGAGTTCAGACCGATCGAGCAGCCACCGCTGCAAAAACGCATCCCAATGGACGGATTTAGCAGAGAATCGGAGAGGAATCAAGGATCTGCATTGGTCTAAAGAGAGTGAGATCTTGAACGTGAGAGGCCATAGGGCTTCACCTGCTCGCCGGAGTCGAGCCCATCGTCATTCCCGCGCGGGGGGTGAGAGAGGGAGGGAGGGAGGGACGGGGCGGCCCTCAGTGGAGTGGAGACGATCCCCCTTCTTTCCCGCTCCCCTTATCTATTTGCGTGTGTAGCCGAAGCCTTGAACGATTATCGGGTTGCACCGAACGGGACGCCTTGTCTCGGACACACTACAGTGCCACGTGCACTTTAGGATTCGATCTTCATGATTGATGTTAACCGGATCGGCCGATCCGAGTTGGATCCATAAAGCTACTCCATAGATACTATTATGCCATGTTTGGATACGCTCTGCTCTTGGGATTTTGGGATTCTAAGAGCCCAGAATCCAAAATAAAGAGGAGATCTTGTTTGGCAAATGCAAAGAGCCCAAAAATTGATCCAACGGAGAGCCCAAAAAGAGATTCTGGGAGTGATTTTTTCGGAGCCCAAAAAAGAAGCTTCAGGACTTGGAGCCTATTTTTGGGATTCCACGGAGAGCCATAATATTAAAATAGATCTATCGGGATTTTCTTCCATCCCTGCACAACCGACACTGCACAACCGAAGAGCTCGCCATCAGAACTCTCCCCAATCCTCGAAGCTCGACGGAACCGGATACAATCTCGCTCGCCGGAACCCCTCTTCCAGGTTTTCCTCCCCCCCTCCCCCCCCCCCCCCCTCTCTCTCTCTCTCTCTCTCTCTCTCTCTCTCTCTCTCTCTCTCTCTCTCTCTCTTTCTCTCTCTCTCTCCCCCACAGCCCGACCCGCCGCGAGGTTTGTCTCCGGAGTCCGGGTCCGGCGAGATCGAAGCGGAGGGAGAGCCGGATCGGGCCTCCCCCTAGCACCGCTGGAGATGCCGGATCGGGCCTCCCCTCTCTCGCTCTCGCCGCCGGAGACGTTGGATTGGATCTCCCCTCTCTTGATCTCGCCGCCGGAGGGTGCCGGATCGGGCCTCTGCCTCGCCACTGGAGGGTGCCGGATCCGGTCTTCGCCTTGCCACCGGAGGGCGTCTCAAGAGGCTGTTGTGCGAGGTGGTGAGGGAGAGGAGATCGAGCCTTCTTCAACTTCGTCGGGACTCGGATAATGAATGGGCTGAAGGTGTTGAAGAATAATGAAAGTGCTGAAAGTGTATTGAATCACAGGTGACCCCACGGTTGTATGGTACACAGGATGTGCTGAAGGTGTTGAAGGATAATGAATGTGAATGTAAAAGTAGGGTCCACCTATTTGCACCAATGGATACAACTCATATGTTTTATATTGTCCACCAAATATTAGCTCGAATGTTTGTCCCAATTTTGCCGGCCCAATTTTGGGAGCTCAGAATCAGTTTTTTTGTTTCTGGGATTCTAGCTCCAAAAATCTCAGAATCAGAATCCTATCCAAACAGGGCCTAAATAGCTAGGATCCAGCCTCATTACTTAGTCTAAGCTTGGTGCAATTATTGAGCAGGTGAGCTCTGGATCCTCACTCATGGGATGTACGTACTCCTGCTGGCTCTCAAGGTTGTTTTTGTAATTGTACCCCCCCCCATTCTCCATCGCATAGTTGGTGTACTCGTACCCGCCATTCCCCTTTTGCACCAACATCGTTATAGCCTCCACCACCATAGCCGATGGGGCCGCGGCCATGCGCCCCCTCACGGCGAGCTCCCCCTCACGGCGGGCTCCTGCCTTCGGCCATTGTCCACGTCGTAGAAGTACCTCCCGTTCTCTTGGACCCGAGTGTCGCTCATCCCGTACGCCTCGCTCGGATCCGCGTACTTGGGTTGCGTCCACTCGCTGCTCTCGCCCCTCAACTCATTGTCTGCAGAGCTGAGGGCGGTGGCGCGGCCGGCATTAATGGACTCCTTGCTCCGGTAGCCATCGCCGGCGAGCTCCTTGTTTGGGAATCTTGGTGGGAGAGTGTCGGCATCGTGGGTGGTGGTGGGGGAAGGAGTTGGGGCCATGGCCATAGAGGCCATAGCCGTTGGTGCTTTGTGGGGGAAGCTCTTGGTTTGTTGCGGCGGCGGCGGTACGTGGTGGTTTCTTTAGGGTTGGCCAGCTGGGTGGTGGTTTCCTGTTCGGTGGTGGGCTCGTAGCGGGTGGCCTTGCTGAAGAACTGGCTTTCTCTCGCCTCGGTCTGGAGCGAGAAGGTGGCGGCAAGGATGAGGAGGAAGGCAAGAGGGAGGTGATCTATGCAGGAACCCATGTGGTGGCCGTCGCAGAGAGAGAGAGAGAGAGAATGTTGAGTGGTGGTATGAGCGAATGTTGTGATCACACTCCTATATATATATTTGCACACTGTGTGTGTGTGTGTGTGTGTGTGAGAGAGAGAGAGAGAGAGAGAGAGAGAGAGAGAGAGAGAGAGGCTGTTTTCAGATTTTGAGAGAGAGAGAGAGAGAGGGAGGGTGTTTTCAGTTTTTTATGAGCCGGGCCGGGTGATGATGCGGAGATTGAGGGGGAGATTGTGGGGGCAAGCGGATGCATGATGGATTTCGGGGCATGCGGCATGTGATGTTTGGAGAGAGTAATGATCTATTGAGTCTTGGCCGACAGTGACACTCAAGAAAAGAGAGACTGCCCGCGCGCACACTTGCATTACTACAATACTACTAGGCCAATTACCAAAACCTCCCTCATTTTTCAGTAATTGCAGAAACCTCCCTCGTGTACACACTTGCATTACTACATGTACGTACATAGATGTTTCTGCAATTACTGAAAAATGAGGAAGGTATTTGTAATTAGTCTATTAGTTGGGGAGGAATTAGAAAAAAAAAACCAACAATTGGTAGAGGCATTAGCAAAAAAATAAGGACCAGGAAACACAAATATCCCATAATTACCCAGAGTTCATTTTTTGCAAACTAAACTGTTGGGACACACCATTGACAAAGAGAGACAAACTGGCGAACCGAAGCTCCAGACCACAAAACTACCAGAGAAGCAGTCAGAAACCGAGCCTCCATCGATCACCAAAGATCGAGAGCCTGCTCCCCACCGTCAATCACCACCCACTTGCCTCTTCCACGAGTCCTCCACTATCAGCTCATCCACTCCCCAGTCTTCGTAGCTGCGAAATCCTCACAACGGATCGATTGATCATCAGTACTCGATCATAACGATCGCACTATTCCGGCGGTGCTTGTGCCTCCTTTTCCTCGCCTTCCGCAGCCACAAAAGCATCCGGGGCGTCGTCGTTGTTGTTCTCTGGATCCTCCTCCTCGGCCCCTTCCTGCAATAATAAAACCCAACCGGTATCTTTACCGCTTAACTACATGAAGACCATAGTTCGGGAAAAGAGAAGTAGTTTTTTACTTCAATCTCGGGCTCCGGTGGTTCATCCTCATACCTGCAACCATTGCTCCATCAGTGAGGATGAAAGACTAACATCCAAAACATATTAGAACCCTAGTCAATTTGTAATGTGAGTAAGCTTATGAGAGTGTGTTCTGATTCAGTTGCAATAATAAACATCCAATGAATCTGGTTCGATAGCATTAAACGCATAGTAGCGATGGAAGTACATATAAAAAGAAAACTAGAGAACAATTTGTACACAATAGTTCGAAAGAAGAGTATGGATACATAGGTCATACATCCATCCATTCAACCAGCTGCACATCCATGCAGGAATGTATAGATACATATGCAGATATATGGCTTAATAGCCATTTCCGTGCACTACAACAGAAATGACATTTTGCGGCCAAATAATCCGGCGGCCCACCAAACTCGCCGGAAAAGATGGAGCAAATCCGGCGGGCCACCAACCCCGCCGGAAAAGGTCTAGCGAATCCGGCGGCCTACCAACCCGTCCGAAAAAGTTCAGGGGAATCCGGCGGCCCACCAACCCGGTCGGAAAAGATCGAGGGAATCCGGCGGCCCACCAACCCGGCCGGACAAGGTAGAGGGAATCCGGCGGCCCACCAACCCCGCCGGAAAAGATCGAGCGAATCCGGCGGGTGAGATCCAACCCGCGACGTGCTCTCCCCCCCTCCGCTCACTCCGGCGGCCAGCAGCGGCAGCGGGGCGCTCGACGCCGGCGACGCCTGCTGTGCAGATCTGCAACTCGAACAGATGGAAGAAGAGGAATAAAAAAATAAATTAGGTTTTTGATATTAAATAAAATAAAAGCTGAAAGATATCAGAAGTTGTTGATAGTGCATGTGGTTGAGATATCGGTGGTTTTGCTTGAGGTTGAGCGTTCGAATACGCGCGGGAGAGAGGGGCCACCTAAGTCAAGGCAGGAGGAGAGAGGTTGGGTCGCCCAGCAGTCCAATTTTTTTTAAAAAAAAAACTGGAACCAAAATCTGATTAATGCTGAGTAATTCCGAGGGCCATAACAGCCGATTAAAGTCACCATTCCCGGCGGCTTGTAAGCCCTTTATGCTGAGCAAATCCGGGGGCCATCTAAGCCGTTTAAAGTCACCATTTCCGGCGGCTATTGCATTTGCGACGGGACTTTATGCGGCCTTTAATTCCGGAGGCTAAGCCCCCGTATAAACATTTAAACGGCCATATTTAGCTGCCGCAAAAGAGCCCTTTTGTTGTAGTGGTGCCTTGTCCATAGCATATGCATCAAATAGACCACAGCAAAAGAAAGCAAGTACTATAGCAAAAGGTGCATGAAATCCACCTCTCACTGTCCTTCCCCCCTCCCTTCCCCCTCGGGCCCTCTCCCTCCACCTCCACCTCCGCCTCAGCTCTACCTTCCCCACTCCCCTCCCCCTCCACCTCTACCTCCACCTTCCCCTCTCCCTTTCAATCAGTCATAGCCTTCCCCTTCCCCTCTTTCATTCACCTTCATCTCTGCCTCCCCCTTCACATTCGCCTCAATCTTTGCTTCCACTTTTCCATCCAGCTCCGCTTCATCGAAAGGAGATGCAAGCAGCATGGAAGAGAAGGGAATATTTCCACACCATTTTGAAAATAGAGTTTTTTTGCAAATAAAAAAAATTTGACTCGGTATGCAAATATTGATAAAGTAGGACGTTTTCTTCATATATGGTAAAATATGATTGTAAACCAAAAAAGTGTAATCAATGCAAGAACCAGCTGAATGAATGAAAAGTTGAAGTTGTGAAAATTTTGAAAACCTAAATCAAATGATTCACAAATATAGAAATAAAAACATCCAAAATAAATTTATATAGAATGATAATTTGATCTCCCACTAGTTGGTAAAACAAAAAAGTACAAATGAGAAGGGTACCTACATGAAAATTCATCAAGTAAAATGAATTCAACTTCTTGATGATAATAAGTACAATGCCTCACAAGTTACTCCATGTAGCATGCTTTTATAACCCAAAACTACAGGCAATTAGCGGCTAAAACGAGATAGGTCAAAGGAGAACCAATAATGGTACATGACATGCAAATCAATCAACAAGCCTGATATATACCCTAAGTGGAAGAAAGGTCATAAGCCACAATGTCTACGGCAGTGGAGGGCATGATTATCAACATAGAAATTAAAAGTGATCGCATTTAGGCATAGGTGATCACTAGGGTTAAGCATATATACACTAAAGCCTTATGTGCTCTATACACTTACACCTTATGTGCTCTATACCTTATGTGGTCATGGAGGAACTATGTAACCACATAGTTCCAAAGGTCAGAAATTTAGTTGTTTTGCGGTTTTGTCCAAAAAAATCATCCTCCCATACAAAACTATTCATAACCTTGTCACTCCCTTCTCCCTCTTTTATCCCACACTATAACTCATTTCTAACTCTCCATAACTTTCTTTAAGGTCTCACCAAGCCCTCTAATTCTCCCCAAACTCTAACTCTAAATTGGGACTTAATTCTAACTGGGGATGAATCTACATTAAAAAGCATAATTAAATCCACAATTTCTAAAACTGATTTGGACAATATTTTTCCTATCATGTGACGACCAAGATCCAATAGGCCAATAGCCAAGAGCCAAGACTCCTGAGGCGGGAATGCCAAGATGGATGAGGTGAGGTGCGGTAAGGTGAGGTGTACAAGGCCATGAGTTAGCCCCACATCGCCTGGAGAGAAGGAGATCCTGAGCTACTTATATAATTTCCCCTCCCAAACATAGAAGACGCGTTTTAAAACCGTGCGCCGCTACGGATTTCGTAAGAACTCTGTAGTTAAGCGTGCTCGAGCGAGAGTAGTACCAGAATGGGTGACCCCCTGGGAAGTTCTCGTGCGGGCACGGGCAAAGCGGACAATATCTTGTGTGTTTGGGGCGGATGTTACAAAATGGTATCAGAGCCGGTTCTCCTCGCTATGGGGGGGTCTAACCCTACACGAGGACGTGTAGCCCTAAGGGGGGTGGATTGTGATGACCAAGATCCAATAGGCCAATAGCCAAGAGCCAAGACTCCTGAGACGGGAATGCCAAGATGGGTGAGGTGAGGTGAGGTAAGGTGAGGTGAGGTGTACAAGGCCATAAGTTAGCCCCACATCGCCTGGAGAGAAGGAGATCCTGAGCTACTTATATAATTTTCCCTCCCAAACATAGAAGACGCGTTTTAAAACCGTGCGCCGCTACGGATTTCGTAAGAACTCTGTAGTTAAGCGTGCTCGGGCGAGAGTAGTACCAGGATGGGTGACCCCCTGGGAAGTTCTCGTGCGGGCACGGGCAAAGCGGACAATATCTTGTGTGTTTGGGGCGGATGTTACAAAATGGTATCAGAGCCGGTTCTCCTCGGGATGGGGGGGTCTAACCCTACACGAGGAAGTGTAGCCCTGAGGGGGGTGGATTGTGACGACCAAGATCCAATAGGCCAATAGCCAAGAGCCAAGACTCCTGAGGCGGGAATGCCAAGATGGATGAGGTGAGGTGCGGTAAGGTGAGGTGTACAAGGCCATGAGTTAGCCCCACATCGCCTGGAGAGAAGGAGATCCTGAGCTACTTATATAATTTCCCCTCCCAAACATAGAAGACGCGTTTTAAAACCGTGCGCCGCTACGGATTTCGTAAGAACTCTGTAGTTAAGCGTGCTCGGGCGAGAGTAGTACCAGGATGGGTGACCCCCTGGGAAGTTCTCGTGCGGGCACGGGCAAAGCGGACAATATCTTGTGTGTTTGGGGCGGATGTTACATATCATTTCAAGATTCCCTTCGAATTCACAACTCCATTTTATTTGGAAGTTACTGTCCCATTACTACCTCTAGACCTTTCCCTTCTTCATTAGTTGAACACAAGTTTTCCCTGAAACTTTGAAATTTCCTTCGAACCCTTTGTGCCAAATTATTTGGACCCTTCTTCCATGTCCCTCATGGACCACTTGTTCACAATATTCTATGCAAATGCTGAAAGCAAGAATGGTTGTCTCCGAGTCATTCATCAGGAGATCTTACGTAAGTTGATGATCTCGACTTCCCTCTTCCAATGGTATGGAGCCCAGCATAGGTATATTCTTTATTTGTTGTAGGTGTTTCACTTGATCTGCCACCTGATTCGTCTGATTCACCACCATTTCACCAAGTTGTACCACTAGATGGACCAGTTCCTCCAAATCTGACTGATTCTACTCCTGGAGTGACGTCATATTTTATTCATGTATCACCATATGAGGTCCGCCAAACTTCGTGGAGTTCCACTAAAGCAAATTGGAATATTTTCTATTCCACCAGTAATAACCGCAGAAGTCACCAGATACATCAATAGATTCACTGTTAGATTCAGATAGCACCTTAACCGGTGTTACCATGGGAGGACGCCCAAAGGGCATTAGCATGGGAGAAAACCTAATCAGCAAGCTCAATTGCATTAGGGCACAAGGCCAACTATATAAAAGAGTACAACATGGTGTGGTTACCTAGGGGTGAGAATACCACGCAACATATAAAAGGAAAATGTGAAATATAAGATAACCCCTAACACCCCCCTCAAACTTAAGATCGTGACGAGAAAGTAAGTTAATGGACCCTCTCAAATGACTTCAAAATCAATTCAAATGTGGCCTTATGGGAGGGGCAATGTTCATGTGCCGACCACTCTAGTGTCTGTCCTAAACTTGGTCGTTTAGAGAGTCACCAAAGCACAGCCTGTACAGGTGACCTTTATTGCCCTCAACCTGACTCATACAAAGCATATGTTTACATGCACTCTCGAATGACTCTAAACAAGAATCAACAAGTCTTCAAGCCTCCTCCCCCTAGGTCTAATTCATATTGAATGAGCCTTCGGACACGCTTGAACATACGTCGAGTTAATTGTATCTTTTAAAAGGAACTAAGTCCTCGTACCTCCTGAATATTGACATGATATGCATTAAGAGGACAAGTCAATGGACACCCCTCTGATGTGAACTATTAGGACCACTACGTTCGTAACTTGGACTCAATTTCCAAGCTCATAGTCAAATATATGGAACATTACGTCCTTAAATAGGATCAAAATGCAAGTTTGAATGCCAAATCTAGGGACCATTGAACTGGGTAAGTTAAAACTCAAAAAAAAAAAAAATCATGGGCCAGTAATTCTTAAACTAGTCCATAATGCAAGTTTGAAAGCCCCATATGGCAATTACCCCATTAAATTAGTTCATAATGCAAGTGCAAAAGAGAAGTCTATCCACCTCTAGCCCCTAAATTGGACCTACACCGATCAAATGATAAGTAAATTATCAAATGGCACCCCTTTTTCAAAAGACACGTTTGGAAGTTAATTTTTGTAATAAAAAACCTTCCAAAAGAGAAGTCTACCCACCTCTAGCCTACGTTTACAGATGACACCCCTTTTTCAAAAGACACCCTTCACATCCCCCTTCCTCCCCTATGCTCGTGCAAGTTGCCACCCACCAACGCGTCTGCTCCAGTGATGAAAATGGCTAGTGATGGACTGATAAGCGATAACAATGTCAGTTGTGTGAAGCAAATGCGACGGTCATGATGCATTCCATGCCCGCTTATGACGAAATAATGAAATATCACGGTGTATCGTGACCGCTGCTTCTGTGTCGCACAGGTGAGGTTGTTATTGCCCTATCACTGGCGATCCCCTAGGCGGGCGGTTTTCCCTAAGCAGAATTTTCTAAACCACTAGAACAATCAATAAACATGATACGAGTAATAAGTAAAAGACAAAAAAGTAAATTACACTTTGCCACCTGAAGGTTAGATAAAAAACACTTAACCACTCTATAGTTAAAAAACTAAAATTTACCCCCTTCAATTCAGTTTTGATCAGATTAAAATTAACAAATGAGGACATTTAAGTAGTTGACAAAAGGGGGTATTGTACTAACATTTCAAACTTTAGGGTGCGATTTGGAACAAATTAAACTACAGGGAGGTTAAGTGTTTCTAAGCTAAACTTCAGGAGGCAAATTGTAATTTACCCAAGAAGAAATAACTAAAATCCAATTTATACCAATCCTAGTCTTGAAAGATTCGCCACCCATTCATGTTCTTCACCAAAAAGATTTCAACAAGAACTCTGATGGGTGGGGAATACCCAAAATAGCAAATCCCCGCTGTATGGAATAGGAGAGGGTGGATTGGAAGTGAAAACCCTAACAGATTAAATCAGTTGCCACTTTGATTAACTGATTGATGGAGGCGAGAGAGAGAGAGGGTGAAGGTGGGGAAGGAATGAACCCCATGTCGTTGTTGTAGTCCTCGTCGGCCATTGCCTTGTGAAAACCTTGCTCCCACTCTTCTCTCCAACTTACAGGGCTACTGCTCTCAAATTCGACGAGAGGAGAAGGTGAGGCTGGCGCTGCTTGGTTTTAAAGATCGCAAAGCTAGGGGTGGCAATGAACTCCGAAAACCCGAAACATGGTTTGGGTAGGGTATGGGTACAAGAACTCTACCTAATTAACTTTTGGGTATGGGTATGGCCCTATGGGTACCTCAATACCCACACCCGAAACCTGAAAGCCCATCTAACTTGTGTATACTGAATATACAATTCGACTCCAAACACTTTGTCATATACCCAAATTCTAACCGAACTCATATTCCTTCCCAAACTTATACTCTACTAAAAGCACCACAGTAGTAAGAAACCAATAGAGCTTCTTAATATTGCATTGTGATACCTTGATTTTTTTCGTCAAGTAATTGCATATATAATGGAGAAAAAGAGACAAAATTATACCCGTTTCATACCCGAAGCCCTAACCAAAACCCAAAATCCGATTGGATATGGATCGGGTATGGACCCTTGTCTACCCGACTGGGTATGGTCGGGTATGAACCATGTCATACCCAAATGGGTAGTAGGTGTAGGTGTAGGGGTAGGGTCCAACCCAAACCCGACCGATTGCCACCCCTACGCAGAACCACTGCTTCTCTGGTGGGGCTATTCACACTATTCATACAGTCATACTACTAAGGGCTTTCAAAGGGCAACCTACGTTTACAGATGGCACCCCTTTTTCAAAAGACACCATTCACCTCTCTTCCTCTTCTATGCTCGTGCAACTAAGTAGGGTTGTGCAAAAACCGACCCGAACCGTCTAACCGAACCGAAACCGACCAAAATTTAACCGAAAAAACCGAACCGAACATCAAACCGAACCGAAAACAAACCGAACCGACAAAACCGATTAAATCGGTTTCGGTTTCGGTTCCCGGGTATGAAACACCGAACCGAAACCGAAAAAACCGACCCGACTTCTTAAATCATAAACACAACGGCCATAATACTTTTGTTTCCAGTAAGTGCAAGTACGAAGTAATTATGTTAGATCTACAATGCTTCAAAAGAGTGAACGTCGGTTGATTTTGCTTTGAACTTTCATTTTGGCACTATGTAAGAACATAATCATCCACTTATTTGTGATGAACTGACGATTAAGATTCAAGAGACAAGGGTTCTAGCATAACTCATATTAACCGAAACCGAACCGAAAACCGATCACACCGAACCGACAAAAACTGACCATTTCGGTTTCGGTTTCGGTTTTGATTTTTCGAAAACCGAAAAAAAATAAAACCGACAAAACCGACACCGAAACCGACCGACAAAACCGACGCTCACCCCTACGTGCAAGTTGCCACCCACCAACGTGTCTGCTCCAGGGATGAAAATGGCTAGTGATAGACTGATAGGCGATAACAACGTCAGTTGTGCGATGCAGATGCAACGGTCACGATACATGCCATGCCTGCTTATGACAAAATAATGAAATATCACGGTGCATGGTGGCCGCTGCTGCTGCGTTGCACAAGTGAGGTTGTTACTTGCCTATCACTGGCTATTTTGATGATACGGGTAATAAGTAAAAGAAAAAAAGGTAAATTACACTTTGCCCCCCTGAAGTTTAGATAAAAAACACTTAACCCCCCTATAGTTAAAAAACTACATTTTGCCCCCTTTAATTAGGTTTTGATCAGATAAAAATTATCAAATGAGAAAATTAAGTAGTTGACAAAAGGGGGTATTGTGCTAACATTTCAAACTTTAGGATGCGATTTGGAACAAAATAAACAACAGGGAGGTTAAGTGTTTTTGAGCTAAATGCCAGGGGGGTCAAAGTGTAATTTATCCAAGTAGAAAAAACTAAGGGGGTGTTAGTCAATTAGGATTTGGTGAAGAGTTCCTTGTATTTAAGATTACATCATTAGTGGTTGTGAACTTCTTTGTGGTATTGTAGATTTAAGCGTTAGTGGTTGCAGAGTCCACAACGTGAACTCCTGATCCAGGCGTTGGTCAATATTTTATATGACCTTGGACTCCTAAGTTAGGCGTTAGTCAATAATCATGGTACAAGTCTATGACTTCATAACAAAAGGGATTTACAAACCCTAGTATATATAATTTTTGCCCATCAAAAATTCCACCTCAAAGGTGGAATTTTAAATCCCCTACGTGAGACTTTCTCTTTGCAAGGTATCATTGGCATCTCCCGGAATCCTAGCACCCGTGCTCGTGATCGTGGAAGCGGACGTCGGATCCCCAACAACCATCATTCTCCTCTTCTAGGTATCTCTCTATCTCCCTCCTTCCTTTTCTTTGGGTATACCCAACCCCTCTCGACCGCCCTCTCCCTTCACCCCCCCCTCGGTCGGAACAAAATACAGTAGAGAGAGAGAGAGAGAGAGAAAGACGCCCTCTGGATCCGTCTGGTTCCGATCAAGACGCCTGTCCGGCTCCGATCGTAATGCTCGTCCGGGGCCGATCGCGACGCCCATCCGGCTCCGTCGTGACGCCTGCCTCCTCGATCATATATTGGACTTATTATTTGCTACTTCCAATTTGTATGTTATTTGTGAAAATGACCTCCTTGGTTGATGGTATGCTAAAGTCTTTTGGCATGATACAATTGGTAATCTTGTTTGAAATATGATCTTATTTATAAAAAAATTATCAATTTCTATATGTAAAATTACTAAAATCTTTGATATTAATTTTTTTTACCATTTGACTTATGTAAAAATTGGCCAAACTATTTATCCAAAATGGTGAGGCAATCTTGGATAGCAGAGGTAATGTTGATTAAATCGAGCTTAATTTTGATTCATTGCTCTTGTACATTTTTTTAATGAACGTATTAATACTTTTCGTATTAGTCCTTCAAAATTGTTCGGCAAATGTGTTAGTCAAATGGGATTTTATGTCCAAGTCCACAACAAAAATCCCACGTGAACTTCTAAAACAGGGATTTATGAGATCGTGGACTTCTCAAAAAAGCCTGCTGACTCCTAAACTAACCCAGAGACTCTTTAAAAAAAGTTCGCGGACTCTCAAAGACCGCAAATCCACGAACTCCTGAATAATGATTCTAAAATCCCAATTGACTAACACCCCCTAAGGGTCTGTTCTTTTGCAGGGAAAACAGGGCGAAAACCCATTAAAGAGACGGAAATAGGGTTTCCGCCCTGATTTCCGGCGTTCTTTTAGGGAGGAGATCGGAGAAACAGATTTTCCCGGTGAAACAATTTCCTTGCCGATCGTGGAAACAAAGTCGGCGCTAATATGGGCTGAAATAGGGTTTCTCCACCACGAAGACAGCAGCTATCAAGGGCGATCTTCACGAGATTCCTCCCACAGCATCTGCAGAACCTCCAGCCATCATTCCGATCAAATTTGGGCCGAACCTTGTATGATTTCCAAGGTGATCTCTAGCTCTATGCATTAGCTTTCCATTGATACTCTGTTTTTCGAGTTTTGATATGAACTCTATCGAGTTTTGATATGAACTCCATTGATACTCTGTTTTTCAACTGGATATGTGTTTTTTTGTGGGCTTTTTTATGGTTTTAATTCATTCTTGTCTGGCTTTTGCAACTCTATGGTGGAGTAGAAAGCAATCCATCCTATCCGTCTCTTGATTTGATGCCTTCTCTTCCGCTGAAGAACACTTGATATGAGAATTATTTTTATGAGCTATCAGATTTCTACAGATTTAATGAGATTAAATCTGATACCATATCTGAATTATGCTGGATATTCACTAACATTAATAGAGTATAGAAGGCTTTTTCATGATCAGAACTTGAATAGTTCAATTTCTTCTTGGATGCTGTGAGTAATCTGCATCTTTCCATTTTAACATTGTGATTTCATTGCCTGAAAAACCTGCAGAAATTGATTGTCGCTGCATACTTTGTTGGAAATATCTGTGAACAGCCCAATCCTTATTCGGTGCCAGAAACTAGTTGATTATGCTGTCAGCAAGTAACCCTAGTCACATGTTCATGTCAACATACATTTGATGCTTGCATGTTAAAAACATATAGGGTATATGCCCTAGTTTCTAGTTGTATCCAGATAGAATGAATCACGTAAGCCCGAATGAGTCGGCAATCTGGTAAACCTATACTATTCGAACTATAAATTTTCACAACCAAGAGATGATTGAATTCTCAAGAGGATTCGGAGAGGAACATGACAATCAGAAATAAGCAGTTCTTGTATATTTGTTACATGTGACCTGATATGTTCAATTCACAATTCATACTTAAAGAAACTATGTATAGGTCACACATACTGAAACTATGATAAGCTTCTTATAATTTGTTGTAAACTTAACTTTAAGAAATCTTAAATAATCTATAGTCTTTACATTACTTATGTAAAATTTATGGTTGTTAGGGTTTTCCTTCTTGTGCAGTGGTGTATTCTTTGGATTTGCACTATTTATTTTCTAAAATCTTTTACTAGTTTTAGCTGTGAAGCAAAATCGCCACTTTCTACATTCAGTAATGAACCATTGCTCTTAAGATTCAACACGACCTTTGAGCTCTAACATGCCATGGATAGTGACTCCCTCCTTTCTTTCTCGCACATTTTTATAAAAAGATCCTTTTTTCATTTGTTCTGATGTTTTTTTTTTTCAAAAGAAGTGCTTGATGGAAATATTGAACTAAACTTTAAGCCACATGGATTTTGGCTTTACTTGTTTGAATTTGACATAGACTGACACCTGAGTCTTTACTAGCTTAGGGTCCTTTACAACTCAAAAGCTTACGCTTTAAATTCTAAACACAACATCTCTTAACCAATGTAAAACCCCTTTCCCCCCAAAACTAAGTTAATGAACATTGATAACCTGCCGACCTTTATCAGTGCCCATATTTTGGAAACTATATAATTGTAGTATAGTACCTTGCAAAATATGCCCTTTGACTGCTCAAGAAACATTTGGTTTATTGCTAACCTTTCAATGTTCATCGTTTGTTGCGTTCTTATTGACTTTGCCTTATAATTGGTTGAATCTTGTTTGGATCATCTAAATGATCATGAGATTCTGATATTTTGCTATTTGTTGCATCGTCTATTTGTTGTGACTTCTTTGTTGCCTGATTTGCAATGATGTAATTTTCTATAGCAATTTACTATAACATGTGCTTATGATGGTCAAGCTGGGGTAAATATTTTACTACCGAATTAGCTATGGTCTTTACCATCAAAACCCTGCACAATCTCCTTTTGAATTTTGTAGAATCTTGAATCTTCTATTACTGGATTGTGACACCCAAATAGTGCCTATACTTGAGAGGATATACTCAAAATATCCTAGTCTATAAACATCAAAGAGTTGCCACGACAGTGTATTGTATATAGTCATAGAAATCTAGACCTTTATGGAAACATGTTCAGAGGCATCGAATCCGATGAACGATCTATGTTAAGTTTATGTTGCCTGAAGTATGACGGGCCATATTATGAAAACTTATTGGGCACTAGGGCAATATTAGGCACTAGGACAATATTAAGTCTAATGCTATCACTTCTTCTAGTCAAGTCCAACCCTATTCAGTTGCAAGTTCGACGACAGGACTATATAGCTCATTTAGAAAAGAGGGTTTGGTCGGGTCGAAAAGGAGAGAGATTGGAAATTCCCCGTTGGAGAAGTCATTTAACCTTGAAGCACGTGAGCAATTTGATAGGTGATTGCAAGATTGTTCTATTTACCTTTTCACTTTGCAAAATACCCGCACTATGTGAGTTCATACACTTTGATTTAATTGTTATAAAGATCTTGAATTGTAAACGTTATACTTGATAACTTCTTAAATATATAAATTGAGTCTTTGTTTGTACATTTAATTCAACGTAGATACTTATATTAAACGCATTCTATTAATTATTGTATGCTAACCATTGTTATATAAATTTAATAACGTAGATGGAGATGGAACAACAGGCTGCAGTACAAGCCATTATCGGTGCTTGTACCATATGGTTAGTAGTGCTTAAAATGGTATTACGTCGCAAACGACAACAATACATAACAAGAGAACCACAACAAGATAGATACGAACGAAGACAAAAATATCTCAATCTTTTGTTGCATGAGAAAAATAAAGATACACATAATCTTTTACAGGTCAATCAGCCTACATTTGAGTTATTAGTCAAAGCTTTGAAGTCAAAGGGATTACGGTCTACAAAAAATATGGAAGTGGATGAACAAGTTGCTATGTTCTTAAATATACTCGGACATGACGACAGGTTGAGATCGGTAGCATTCCACTTTAGCCGTTCATTGTCTACAGTTCATCGTCATTTTCTGAATGTTCTGAACGTTGTGATGAAACTTTATATGGACGTCGTCAAGCAACCCGGCCCTAATACGCCAGCGACCAGTGGGATTACCCCCAGGCCTTGTCACCATTTCTTTCGGGTAACTTTTCTTTTCTACCCAAATTTATATATACTACTAAATCTAAAATTTTGATTGCTAATTATATTGTATGCATAAATTAATGTAGGATGCAATTGGTGCAATTGATGGTACATATATTCCTGCAAAGGTCAAACTTGAGGATCAACCTCGATATAGAACAAGGAAACATAGGATTTGCCAAAACGTAATAGGGGCTGTAGGTTTCGATATGAAATTTACATATGTCTTGGCCGGTTGGGAGGGTTCAGCCAGCGATGCTAAGGTACTATCATCTGCAGTAAGAGATGTGCCCACTAAGCTGGTTATACCTTCAGATAATAACTGATATATATACTGTATATGGTTTTAATATATGCTTATAGGTGCCTACTAAGAAACTATTAGAAAATAAAATTAATTCTTTCTATTAATATTGTTTCAATCTAAATATACAGAAAAATATTATCTAGTTGATGCTGGTTATGGTCATTATCCTGGATTTTTAGCACCATACCGACAAATACGGTATCATAGATCAGAGT
Source organism: Chamaelirium japonicum (assembly GCA_947650365.1). NCBI lineage: Eukaryota > Viridiplantae > Streptophyta > Magnoliopsida > Liliales > Melanthiaceae > Chamaelirium > Chamaelirium japonicum. Next base: position 62,129,447 of record OX393552.1, read on the forward strand.
ATCGTCGTGGCTACAATCCCGCAACAGCACAAGAGTTGTATAACTACAGGCACTCGTCAATGCGTAATATTGTTGAACGTGCCTTTGGTATGTTGAAGAAAAGATAGGCTATACTGAGGACATAACCTTTTTTCGATATTGATGTACAAGGGAGGATTGTACTAGCTTGTTGTGCACTGCATAACTTTATCTTAACTGTAGATCCCACTGATTTATTGGAAGATGAGGCCGACATTATTATAGATGATGACTCTCCTCCTAGGGATGGGGGAACGTTGGAGGATATTACAGTGCTTGAAAAAAATACTGCATGGGACAATAAGAGGGACCATATTGCTGCCGATATGTGGTTGGAATACGGTCATGAACATTGATTGTAATTCAATAATTGAGTAATGGACCATATTACTACTCATATTTCTATCGATATTTTGTTTTTATGGATGTCAACATTGTTCTTTAAATATTCAATAATTGTTTTTTTCTTCATATGCATATGATATTTGTGCTTTTATCCTAATAAAGTAATCATTTTAAGATGAGTCTGCCTAAAGAAAAGAAAAATTATATTGTCTGGACCCCTGAGATGAACCGTATATGCATGGATGCATTTATGGTGGAGTATGAAAAGGGGGGAAAGCTGACAATGGTTGGAAGCCACACGTATATCAAGCTGTTGTGAAAGTCATGGGAGAAAAAACAGGTATTCAAATGACAAAGAAAAATTTAAAGAACAGGACAAAAACATGGAGAGCTTGGTACAATGCTATAATTACTTTGACCAATCAAAGCGGGTTCGGGTGGAATGATGCCAAAAAGATGATAGAGGCTGATGACATCACATGGACTGAATATTTGAAGGTAAATATTTTCAATTTTAAAATTCAAAATATTTAACTTTTTCATGGGACTAATTTTCTTTTTTTTTTGTAGAGTCACCCCACTACCACACAATTTAGGCATAAAGCAATAATCGATTTTGATAAAATCTCACAAATTGTTGAAAATGATCAGGCAACCGGTTCTCGTGCCATAACAGGACATGATACCATTTTGATTGATGAAGAGCATCAAAGCCTACAACGCAACCCAGTAGATGATGATACTCAGTTTGGTTATGGTATTCATAACATTACTAATGATGATCTTGAGCCATTCCCTTCCTCTGCAGCTTCGCCTTCGCCTTCGCCTGCACCTGCACCTGCACCTGCACCTACACCGGCACCGGCACCGGCACGTGCACCTGGATCATCGTTTGCTACTGCTTCAGCCTCTAGTAAGTGGAAGAGAAAGAGTAAAAATGAAAATAATGAAAATATTATGTTGAACCAGAGGATTCAACTAATGACTCAGGCTATTGACAACTTATGCCCAGTCCCTGACATCAATTGCATCTGGGAGGAGATCTTGAAAGTGGAAGGCCTAACTGAAGATGAAGCAATAGAGTGTGTGGAGTTTCTCAGTAGTGATAAGGCGAAGGCCACATTTTTTTATACTTTACCTATTCACAAGCGGAGGCAATGGCTAGATCGAAAAATTCTTAATTTGTAATAAGTAACATAAATCGGTCATAAACATTTGACTGTTTTGTGTTAGGTTGAAGTATTTGGTTTATGTTTCTATTTTGCTTTTAGAAATAAATTGTCAGCTTTCTTTCTGATAATCATTTTGCTTGGTTTCAATTCTATTATAAAAATTGATGATCAGAGAGTTGAATGCATTACAAGGTCAGAGCAATTCTATTCTTTATTATCACAGTCTGTTTCGAATGATGCCGTGCATAAATACATTGTTGAATGCCTTGTATTGCATTATATTGTCGATTGCCTTGGATTGCATCCGGCTTCAAGTTGGTAACCCATTACTGATTGCCTTGGATTGTGTTCAGCTTCGAGTTTATAACCCATTACTAATTGCCTTGAATTGTGTTCACCTTCAAGTTGCTAGCCCATTGATCATAATTGGGTTCAGAAGGACTGTCAGCGGTTACAGTTCACATTAAAGTTCTCTTTTTATTGTGAAAAACATAAAGGAAAAAAAAAAAGAATGTTTTTTTTTGTTGTTGTTGGGGCATATATGTATGTTTGTCATGGAAGAAAGGTGAGTTATTCTGTCAAAGGCAGCAGTTTGTTGTTGTTACGTTCTTGTGAAGGAAATTGTATGGACCATAGCTTTTCTGTTGCTTTGCTTTTTTTGGATTGTTGTGTGGTGGAATTTAATTGGAGCATTAGCAAATACTCGGAGGAAGGGGAAGGTTTTGGGTGGTAGTAGGTTCTAAAGCTTTTTCTATTTGATGACTCGCTGATGGATACGACAAATGGCAGAGCATGGTGAAATTGATCTTCAATTTGTGGGATAATTTGTTCTTTCTTTTTTGCTTTCGAGGGGGGAGGAATCGAATCCACGAGCTCCTCACCCAAGCACAAGTTGCTTTGCCAACTCCACTATCCCCTGATGAGTATGCTGGAATGGGCCATGCCGCCATGACTAGGAGGTCATAAACCATACTTGTAATAGTCGAGCTTTGTTCAGACTATTTTGGGCCAACTTTATGATTCCTTCTCTGATATTGCTGTTAGTTTTTCCAACCTTTTTCTTAGAACTTCAGGCCATGTTATTTTAGGCCTTCTCTATTTTTACTTGCCCTTCAACAGAATTCTGAGCCCTGCTCCTTACTGAAGCATGTCTTTGTTGCATTCATGTCTTTACTGAAGCATGTCTTTGCTGCATTCATGTCTTTGCTGCATTCATGTCTTTGCTCCTTACTGAAGCATGTCTTTGCTGAATTCTGAGCCCTGCTCCTTCTATAATCATGTCTTTGCTGCATTCAGTGATTAATGTGAACTGAAGCAGGTCGCTATATGTTAAAAAGAGAACTTTAATCTGAGAACTTTTCCTATGTGTGCACTTGTGTTTTTGTGGAGGGATTTTCTGTTTCATCACCACAAATGACATGTCTGTATGATAAATATGCTGCAGCCCGCTGCGATTCGGTCTTGGATCTACCATGAAGAAGTACCCTGCTCATATTGGTGCAAAATCTGAAGACTATTTGTGCGATTCAGTCTCGGATTCATTCTATTTATTGTTGTTGTCCCATTATTTTTCTGTAGACTGTTTAGATTTCTTCTCTTCATTTCCCTGCTATAAAGAACAGTGGAAATCTAATAGATTTCCACTGTGTTTGATTTCTTCCTTTTATTTCCCTGCCAAAAAGAACAAAGAAAATTAGCGGCATGAAAAGAATTTCTGCAGAAATTAATTTCTGCAGAAATTGTTTCCTTTATTTTATTTCCTAGGAAACTAAAAGAACAGACCCTAAAACGCAATTTATAGCCAAAACCCTAGTTTGAAAGATTCGCCACCCATTCATGTTCTTCGCCCAAAAAATTTCAGCAAGAACTCTGATGGGTGGGGAATAGCATATCCCGGAATCGGAGCTGGTGGATTGGAAGCGGAAACCCTTGCCGCTTCGATTACTGATTGATGGAGGAGAGAGAGAGAGAGAGAGAGAGAGAGAGAGAGAGAGAGAGAGGACGAAGGTGGGGAAGGAGCGAACCCCATATCGTCGTTGTAGTCTTCGTCGGCCATTGGTTGTCGCTCCCACCCTTCTCTCCAACTCGCGGACTGCTGCTTTCTCGATGAGAGGAGGAGATACGGCCCACGGGCGCTGGTCACTAGGCCCGGAATGGTCCAATGAACTCCAAAAAGGAGGAGAGCTGCTATTGGAATACCAATATTCCCTACCCAAATACCGGGAAAATTTTCAGCACATCCTGCGTACGCTACAACCGTTGCCCAGAGCCTATCAGAACGCTCTAAGGGCTGGGGGCCACTACCCCAATGTGCTGGGGCCTGCTACCCCACCGCGGTTGTAGCATTCGTAGGATGTCCTGAAAACTTTACCCCAAACACCGTTTCGAAGTTTTTTTTTTATTACAAAATTACCCCGAAATAAAATAATCAATTTTTTTTTTTTTCGACTGTCAACTAGAGCCAAACAAGATATAGTATGTTTGGTCGGCCGAACATTATATAGTACGTTCGGCAAATCACGACTGAACATACTGCATCATGTTTGGGTGGGCGAACGGATTGTACCATATTTGGTCATGGTCGGCCGAACGTACTGTATAATGTTCGACTCTAGTCTGCCGAACGTAAGGTTTAGATGCCAGTAGACGACGACAGAGGAAAAATCGATTGGGGGGGGAACCTAAGGCGTCTGGGCGGGGGAGCTCGGAAGGAGATGAGCTCGAGGAGGGGCAGAGAGCGGAGAAGAGCTCGTCGGAATGGAGCTAGTCAGAGCGGTCGATGGAGAAGGTAGAGTGTTAGGCAAAGAAAAAATCGACGGGGGGAGGAACCTACTACGCATAGGCGGGTGAGCTCAGGGAGGGACGAAGAGCGAAGAGGAGTTTGTCGGAGCAGTTGATGGAGTAAGTAGGGTGTTAGGGTATGAGTGTGTATGTGTGTGGAGTACTAGTAATTTGGGGTAGAAGGTTTGTTTTTTAAAAATTGGAGGTATGCAGTGAGTAAATATATAAAATTTTAAAACTGGACGGTGTGGGGTGGTGTGTGACGAATATTTGGTGTGTGAAAATGAATACTTGGTGTGCCAATAGACCCATTGACTTCATTTACTCTCTCTTGTTCTTTTCAGATGAAAGAAATTAAGTGAGGAAATAATATTTCATCTATTCATTTCCACTCCATGTTCTTTTGGAAGGAAGGAAATTAAGTGAGTTATAGAGAGTAGGGGTGGCAATCCTTGACCCGACTCGAACCCAACGAGTTTGGGTTTTGGCCTAAACGGATTTGGGTCATAAACGGGTCGACCCGACTGAACCGTTTATTTAATGGGTCGAGTTTGGGTTTGTACTTATAACCCGATTTGACCCGTTTACCAAATGGTTTGTGTCAACCCGACCCAACCTGATTAAACACGGTCCAATCCGACTTGATTTGACTCAACTCGACTGTTTTACATAGGTTATGTTGACCCAACTTCTAGCCAACCCGACCCGTTAAATAAACGAGCTAAACGGGTCGGGTTTGGGTTTAATTTTTTGACCACCTGTTTATTAAACAGGTCAGGTTCGGGTTTGGTGTTTTGCTTTTATACCTATGTCTCAATCCAACCCATTGCCACCCCTAATAGAGAGAAAGGAAATCTATTTTATCAGTTCATTTCCACCTAACTTAAGGAAACGAGGTTTTCGTCCAAATTTGAGAGGAAATAAAATAGACCGGTTCAGAGGAAATGAAGTCCGTAGATAAATTCATTTTCACCGACTTAAAACGAAAAGAACAATGGAAATGGATGTGAAGTCAGCAAGTGGATTCATTTTCACCCTCGTTTCTGCCCAAAAGAACGCACCCTTAAAGGTGATGACATGCAAATGAAAATTTGAAATATATAGAGGGACATTTTTATCTTTTGTCCTTAGGCTTAAAAGAAACTCATGTTTTGGACTGTTCACTAAGTCCCATTCCATAAACCCAAAACTTGGTTTGGGTAGGGTATGGGTACCTCAATACCCATACCCGAAGCCCAAAACCTAACTGCCCCTCTAACTTGTGTATACTAAATATATAGCTTGACTCTAAACACTGTCATATACCCAAATTTTAACCAAACTCATATCCTTGCCCAAACCAAAAGAGCTTCTTAATATTGTATTGTGATGCCTTTATTTTTTTGGGTTTTTTATAAAATAGCAATTAAAAAAGAAAATATTATTATAATAGCAATCCCCTAAAAATAATTTTAAAAGTAGCCAAAAGACAACCACGTGGCGGGAGCTCGCAGTAAAGCACCTGCCACGCTGACTACCGGTTTTTTTTTCCTCTGGCCCTTAAAGTCGGTATTTCGAATATGGTTTTCATTAACCATTAATCCCTTCCCATCAATGAGTCTGAAACTACATCCTAGACTAAAAACCATATTTCACATATGTTTTCTAAAACATACATGTGAATTACCGACTTCACTATCAAAATTGAAAAAAAAAAATCGACAGAACTAACAATCCAATTCAATGGTATAGACTTAAAACCATATGTGAAATTTGTTTTTTAAAACATACATATGAATTACCGACTTTACTGTTAATGACCCAGCCTGAAAACCATGTTTCACATATGTTTTCTAAAACACATATGTGGATTACCGATTTCACTGTCACATATGTTTCACACATATGTGAAGTCATTGACAGTGAGTCAATTTCAACAACTTAAATTTTTTTGTTTTTCAATTTGACAGTTAAATCGGTAATCCACATATGTGTTTTAGAAAACATATGTGAAATATGATTTTCAGGTTGGGTCATTGACAGTGAAGTCAGTAACTCAAATATGTGTTTTAGAAGTCACATGGGTTTCAGGCTGGGTCATTGATAGTGAAGTCAGTTTCAACAACTTTTTTTTTTTTTTTTTTCAATTTTGACAGTGTAATCGGTAATCCACATATGTGTTTTAGAAAACATATATGAAACATGGTTTTCAGGCTGGGTCATTAACAGTAAAGTCGGTAATTCACATATGTGTTTTAAAAACCATATTTCACATATGGTTTTCAGTCTACACCATTGAATAGGATTTTAAGTTATGTCAAAATTTTTTTTTTCAATTTTGATAGTGAAGTCGGTAATTCACATGTGTGTTTTAGAAAACATATGTGAAATATTGTTTTCAATCTGGGATGCCGTTTTAGACTCATTGATGGGGAGGGATTAAAGATTAATGAAAACCATATTCGAAATATTGACTTTAAGGGCCAAGGGGAAAAAAAAAAAAATTTGGCAGCCAGCGTGGCGGGTGCTTTACTGCGTGCTCCTGCCTCGTGGCTATCTTTAGGTTACTTTTGAAATTATTTTTAGGGGATGACTATTAAAATAATATTTTTTTTAAAAAAAATGCTAGTTTGAAAAAAAAAAACCTATTTTCCCCCTCAAGTAATTGCATATATGATGGAGAAAAAGAGACAAAATTATACCCATTTCATACCCTGAAGCCTGAACCAAAACTCGAAACCCGATTGGGTGTGGATCGGGTATGGAGACTCTTCTACCCGACTGGGTATGGGTCGGGTATGGACCCTGTCATACTCGAAAACGGGTATGGGTATGGGTATGGGTATGGGTAGGGGGTAGGGGTAGGGTCTGACTCAAACCTGACCGATTGCCACCCCTACGCAAAACCACTGCATCTCTGGTGGGGGCATTCACACTACTCATACTACTAAGGGCACCACAGTTTCAAAGGGCAATCTACGTTTACAGATGACACCCCTTTTTCAAAAGACACCTCACATCCTTCACCTCTCCCTTCCTCCTCTATGCTTGTGCAAGTTGCTGCCCACCATCGCCTCTGCTCCAGTGATAAAAATGGCCGGCTAGTGATAGACCGATAACAACCTCAGTTGTGCGATGCAGATGCGACAGTCACGACGCATGCCATGTCCTCTTATGACGAAACATCACAATGTATCATGGCCGCTGCTTCTGCGTCGCACATGTGAGGTTGTTACTGGCCTATCATGCCATTTTGATCATTGGAGCAGAGTCGAACTCCTCATATAATGGGTAGGATTCTTTTGCTCTATGTGGTTTGTAAGGGCCCAACAAGGAACACCTCAAACCCTTTTATCTCTTATTGATGGGATGGTCCTTCAACGTTTGCATCCACCCTCATCCATGAGCTCAACAAAGTAACCGAACTAGCTAGAGCCAGGTCTGATGCTGGTACTGATCAAGATGACCCTCTATTTGTTTGGGTTGATCCAGCCATGGTTAGTTCAGTGGATGTCGTGTCATCACAGTTGGCAGGGTTCAGCGTAAGTAAACCCTTTATTAAATCGATGCAAGCAAGAATCAATGGCAAGTCTCAGGTACCAATCCCCTCGAAACTTTAGCACCTCAACTAGCAAATTAGGCCATTTTCACTTCCAAAGATAACACATACATCATAAACTTGTAACATTAATGTTGGCATGGTCCTAATCAATTTGGCTTCGAGAAAAGAGAGAGAGAGAGAGAGAGAGAGAGAGAGAGAGAGAGAGAGAGAGAGAGAGAGAGACTTTAAATATTTATAGATTTTCAATTTAAACAACGGACAAACTATCTGTCTTAGAAAATGGATTGTTTCATACACTCCCTAACAAATATTGATATTATAAATAGCGCCCTTGCTTTTTAAGTTCTCGCATATCAAAATTTTTCAAAAGAACCCTATAACTAATTTTTTGGACAATTTTACCCTTGGACTACTCGGTCTTTGTGTTCGCCGTCGCCGATGGTGCTCGAGCAGATTGTTGCCATCCTTCCTTATCATCATCATAATCCTCAATCCGTCCGGATCGTCTCCATCCTCCTCTTTGTGACGGTGGAGTGCATAAGCCCAATGACGGCCGAGGATAAATTGGTCATAAAGTTGTTCATATGCGTCTTTTTGACGAAAAAAAAGAGCTATGTGAGGGTGTAATTAATAAAATTTAAAAATTAAGGAGGTTATTTATAATAATAATATTTATTAGGAGTGTGTATGCAAAAATACGAGTAATTTTATTCACACCCCAAAATAGATGAGTATACCTCATTTCACATTATTCTCAGGTTTTCCCCTCTCCCATATGTTCTTTTGGCAAGTATACCCTCCTTGTACCCCGCTTGCATACCCTATCACCCCTATTGCGTACCCACTTGTCCTTCATACCCTTGCATCCACATGCATCCCCTCCTTCCTCCCCTTCCTTTCCTCCTTCCTCACTGTTGGAGTCACCACCGCCTCCCCTTCCCCTCCTCCTACAACTCTTGTCGGAACTGTTGGAGCTTCCCCTCTTCCTCCTCCTTTTCCATCTCACTGGTTAACCATTTCCTTTATACTCGTGCCTGGTTTAAGTGCTTCAGGTAGGCAACTATCAAGACTGGTTTTATTGAGAGCTCGTAGGATCACTCTTTGTTTGTGTGGTACTCACCTCATAACCGGGTGATTATCCTGCTGCACGTTGATGACATGATCATCATAGGTTATGACTTCACTGCGATCACCTTTTTTCAGCAGCACCTCTGGCACCAGTTCCAGAGGAAGGACTTCAGTTCATTTCGCTACTTTCTTGGACTTGAGATCACCCACAATGAGCGAGGGATTTTGCTCTCCCAGCAGAAGTACACTGCAAACATCCTCAATTGACCTACTATTTTCAATGATCGCTCCACTGACACTCCACCCTGGCTTCATATGAAGCTCCGTTCTATAGACGATGAGTCTCTCTTAGACCCTACTCAGTATAGATAGATTGTTGATTAGTTGGTCTACATCTGCATCACTAGGCCCGACATTGCCCGCACAGTTAGGGATGGCAACGGGTCGGGTTTGGGACGGGTCGGCATATCTCGACCCCGTCCCACTAAGGAATACCTTATCCCAAACCTGTCCCAAAACCCGTGTAGGGTTTGAATGATCAATCCCAAACCTATCCCAGTAACACTAGTAAAAACTCAAACCCGTCCCATCCCATCCCATCCCAATTATGTTTATGATGGACAAGTCTAAGCTAGTTGATTATATTTTGAACTAAACTTATTTTGGTTATGAGAAGCAATGAACATATTGAGATCTAAATTTATTATAACATAAAACAACAGTTTTCATATTTTTGTTCAATATATATACATTGAATAAATTAAACAGATGCACTACAATGAAAATATATAACTTGCTACAAGTCTACAACTATTAAACATCATAAACATATTGATAGATTAAATCAGATATGTTCTAGAAATTTTATAAACAAAAGGCATGAGTTGTATTATCTCCTTAAATATAGTATTGGTACAACATAAAATAGGTTACTAAACATATCCGAGTAAATTATGAAACGGTAAAAAAAATAACATATATGTAATCGGGTCGGGGTAGACTGGTGTATAAGTAATACACCAGTTTAACTGCCGTATATCAAGGTCGCTATCATTATGGAATGAAACCGCCAGGCTAAGACGCATTTAAACGGGCTTTTAAGTTATACATTGTTTAAATGGCGTATTAGTCCGTTGATTGTAAAAGCCAAACATCCAATCCGTTTTTAAATAATATATTAATGTTTTATTTTTAAAAAAAAAATATTGTTTTTTTCAATAATCTAAGGATAGGGGTCAACACCCCACACACACACAGGATTTCTCAAAAATAAAAATAAAAACCATATTAACTTACAAACTCATCCTAAAGTCCGAGTGGATAGAGAGGGCCAACAATGTATATCAAAGGGCTTAACAGTAACTCCCTACTTGATTCAGGAGTTTATTTTAAGTCCAGAATTTTAGCTTTTAATGGCTGACAGGCATTGATCAGAGAGTGATAGAATACTTGATTGAAACCATGATCCCCAGTACCCAAAAAAATTATATTGATAGTGGTTGAGAACAGGAGATCAGTGATCCACAGGAGTTCAGTGATCCACCCATGATGCGCCCAAAGTTGACCAGCACCCAGCATTGGCAATTTGGCATGCACTAACTTAGAGTGTAGGCTGACTTCCAAACCCTGAGATCCTCATCACAGTTTTGTGAGGAGTCCACCCTTTGAGACCACTCTCTCTCAATGGAGTCCATCATTGCAATGGCTAAAGATGCCCACCAATGTAAAGATTGGACGGCCACTGATCTGCAATTTAAGAAGAGGATGTCCACTCCCATTGACCATGTGGGACTAAACCGTGTGAGACAAGACCATCTCAACGCCCTTAGTAATTGGGTATATTAAGATAAGGATGTCCGCTCCCATTATGGATGTGGGACTAAACCGTACAAGGCAGACCATCTCAAGATTCTCAACAAAGGGCAGTCCGAACATTTCACACCAGTACTACATGAATAAATAGAGATTCAGCGTTGAGAGGGCGATGAGAGGGCTTCCAATGGGTCGTGGGGTTTTGTTTTTCCTGCCATGAAGGGAGAGAGAGACAGGAAAAGGACAGGAAGAATAGGTAAATTGTATAGGATATGTTGGTCTTCTAGCTTTGGATTAGCAGGGGAGGAGAACCCTTGATGTGTGTGTGTGCGTGAGAGAGAGAGAGAGAGAGAGAGAGAGAGAGAGAGAGAGGGGTTGAATCATGAATAAACAAGGAGGTTGAATCATGAATAAACAATGAAATAAAACATGGGTCGTCTCTACTTTCATGTCTAATCCATTTTCTAGATAGAATTTCTGAGGGAGCTAGGAGAAATACGTCCCATTTGATGTGAAACATGGAGAGGGAAATAGAAGGAAGAGTGGAGATGGATCGAAAAATAACGGAGGGGGAGTCGCAGAGCATGTTCAAGAGGATCTGTGTCTTTTGCGGTAGCAACTCCGGCAACCGGGGCGTATTCAGCGACGCGGCTCTTTACCTGGGTCGCGAACTGGTATGGTTCTCCGTTCGCATCATCTGGGTGTTAGCAAAAAAAAAAAAAGATTTGGACTATTGGGTTTTCTTATTATTTTCATCCCCAAGTGATTGGAAGCGCAAAAGGGGAGACTTGGGTATTCTTTCAAGGATTGGAGCAAATGGGTCGTCTCCCTCTTCTTCCATGATGGCTGTGTCCAATCCTTTGATTGGCTTCATTTAGCTTTTTGGATGTGGATTGCAGGTGAAGAGGAGAATAAATTTGGTTTATGGTGGAGGGAGTGTGGGATTGATGGGCCTGATCTCTCAGACAGTTCATGATGGGGGTTGCCATGTCATTGGGTACTTTCTGATCCAGAGGCTTTTCCCTGTCATTTGATTTCATTTCCTAATCTGTACTCCAGCTTGGTGTTCTTCTGAAACTTTGCTTTGGTCTTGATCTTATCTAATGGCTGCATGCAGGGTCATCCCTAAAGCTCTCATGCCTCTTGAGGTCTGTGAATTTCTACAATAGCCTCTCATGTTGGAGTCCTTTATATTTTTATACAGAGGTCTATAGTATGCCTATGTTTTTTGTCCTCTCAACTTACTAGAAAGCTTCAAATTCTTTACTATGGAATGATGAAGAAAAATTGCAAATGGTAGGATTCAGGTTACTAGTAATCACAAAATTATGTCATATTTTGATATGAGTGTAGATTCTTTGGTTGTGGCTTCTGAAATTTTATCCTCTATTGCTTGCATGTTTATTTGGCAGCCCTTCTCACTTGTTTTCCTCTCTATAGTGAGAAATCAAAGTAAACTGAGAACTGGTAGAAATTGCTCTAAACATACTGGAAAATTCTCAGTAGATGTATATATTTTTAAATTTTGGAAGGGACCAGATGGTCAGTACATCACCTATTAGTGCGCAAGCACAAGTCAACAAGGATTGAAACTCGCCACAAGAGCGAGAGAAATACCCTGATTTTTAATAACCTCACGGGCTGGAAGGGTCGTCACTAAGGCAAGAGGGAAACCTGTCACTACAGTTCGGGAGGAAATATGATGTAGCACTTGTTCACGTACTGCATATACCTTATCAACTGAGCTATCAATCAGAGGCTATCAGTAGATATTTCAATAGCAATGGTTTACTTAGCAGATGCCCTGCATAAATTCAAATCCACATCTATGATTGAACTTTTTTTGGTATAAAAATTAGAATGCTTTGGGTGAACTTGTAGGAGATGGAGAAGAAATAAACATAGATCATATTAACTAAATGAGTGTTGGAAATAAGAAATTTAGTATCCGTTGCCCATCTATGTTGATTGAACTGATTTCTATAGGTATGCATATGATGCATTTGACAGATATCTGGACCCACTGTGGGTGAAGTAAAAACTGTAGATGACATGCATGAGCGCAAAGCTGAAATGGCGCGGCAATCAGATGCTTTTATTGCTCTTCCTGGTATATTTCCTAAAATCATCTTGCTTATGGTGAATACGGGTTTATGGAACTTCACTTCGTGAGAATTTGAATCTATAGGAGGGTATGGAACAATGGAGGAGCTGTTGGAGATTATAACATGGTCGCAACTAGGGATTCATAATAAACCAGTATGAGTTGATCTGTCATACTTAAACCATTTCAGCTTGCCGCAAAAGATGGATGATTTGTAATTCCTATTTGCACAGATCGGTCTCTTGAACGTGGATGGTTACTACAATTCGTTGCTTGCATTGTTTGATAATGGTGTGAAAGAAGGTTTCATTAAGCCAGCTGCAAGACATATAGTTGTTTCGGCTCCAACCGCAAAAGAACTTTTAATTAAAATGGAGGTAGTTTTCAGTTTCTGTTTAAAATTTATATCATCTTTTCTATTGGTACGTTTGATGGATAGAATTTTATCCAGTATAGCATTTTCTTGATGGTCATAGCATTAAAAAGTATGTAATGTCATATAAATGTGTGCACTTTTTGTATTCCTGGTAAAGATTCTTGTTTCACATTGGATTGCAGCAATACGCTCCACTGCATGAACAAGTTGCTCCGTCTACAAGCTGGGAGATTGCACACCTAGGTTATTCGAAACCATCAAATCCACCTTGACATTTGGTTCTTTCTACTATTGCTTAATTCTCTATTGATGAGATGTGATTCTCTCTACCAATTGTATGTGAGAATCCATGCAGGTGGGTATTACTGTCTATCAGATGTCTTTCCTTGAACTGTTTAGAATTTAATTGAACCACCCATGTTTTCTCTAAAACAGCAACAGTTTTAAATCTTGCGTATGGCTCTTGCTTGCAGTGACAAATTCGACAAAAAGTTACCAAATTTTTTCTCTAGTTATATTCACAAGAACAGTTCTGTGGCTATTCGATATAAATTGTCCTATCCCTTACTAATTTACTCAAAATCACAAGAGTAATCTGTCCTTCACTCTAGCCACAATAGCTTCATATGACGGCCATGTCTCCATATGTCAGTATGTAAGGACATGAATCTTAGTTTTTCATTTCATAGTTTGATTCAGTTTTTTATGACTGCCTTTCAACCCAATATCAACCCTCAACCTTTCTCATCCGGGCTTGGGACCAACAATGACGGTTTTACATAAAGAATCTTAGTGCATACCAAATTAGAGTAATCATATTATACAGGACTAGCAGAAAATTCATATCTGCATATAAGTACAAGTCTACAAGGTCTCGGGGACACATTTAAATCAATAGTGCATACCAAATTAGAGTAATCATATTATATAGGGCTAGCAGAAAATTCATATCTGCATATAAGTACATATCTTAGTGCATTGATTTTTACATTTTATGTACCTGGTACTAAGTTACTAACTAATACTCTCGAAAAGTGTTAATGGTCTGTTTCGGTAGGAGATAGTACTTCAATTTGAGGATTCCTTTACCAAAAATTGGCATTTAATGATTTGCTTGACTACTTTCTGCTTAACTTAAATCTTGAGATAGAAATCAACCACTATTGAATTTTGAGCCACCTTCGTATTGTAGTTTTGCGCCAAGTATCCGTTGCTCAAGAAAAAAGAAAGAGTAGTAATAGGGGAGCCCCATTATATAGGCCTCATTAGCAAGTCCCATGATGTGGCAATCATCCAACGGATTAACTCTCACATGTGAATAAGATAGCAAAGTTCAAATGTCTTAATTGCCCTCAACAACAGGCTCTATACATGGCAAGCATCAACTCCTATATTCATCAGATTTTTTAAATAATATTTTTGGGAGTTGGATTTTCCACTTTAAAAAATCCATAACTTCTTGTATACATATCAAAATTTTGTAAAATTTATATTTTTTGAATCTACTCACGGAGCTCTACAAAACTAGACCCCTGTTGCCTATGAAATCCTAAGGAAATAATTCAGATATATGACTATCCTATAATTAAGTAACATTTATCGAATTAAGTGACCGTTGCTGAATGTTATAAAAACCTGAAAAATGTTACTTTCAAAATCTTGGTTTCACGTAAACTGACAAAATGTGACTTACAAAAGCAAATGTCATATAAAACTGACAGTTGCAAAACCAAGAGATACTTTATCGGACACAAACTGTCGATAAAAGTGTCTCTTAATTTTACAACTATCAATTTACATGACATTTAGTTTTAAAAAGTGATATTTAGTCAGTTTAGGTGGCAATTTGGTTCTGAAGGTGACACTTTTCATTTATTTTTAACTATAAGTAAAGGTCACTTAATTTTGGTGAAATGTCACATAATTATGGATCACTTATATCCGAGGTTTTCTTTCTAGAATTTCCTAGTCACAATCTAGGAAGCATGGACACTTCCCCAGGCCTCTCGTACCCGTGTCGGACACGTGTCGGACACCGACACTCGTTGGACACTCGCCGGACACGCACCGGACACGCATGTGCCGTGTCCTACGTGCCTCTGAGAGCTGGACACGGTCGGACACTCCTCGGACACTCGGGACACTGCGAGTTAATGGACTGTTCGGTATAGGGTCGGGTTACAAGCTGTGGTGATTTAGTTTTGACTTCAACCTATCCGATCCTTTGATATTATAACATCAGAGAATCAAATAAGTTGAAGCCATTTGGGCCTAAGTGTGATTCACTTGTCAGGATGGTTACGATTCAGGTTTGGCTTTAACTTATCTTATCCTCTGAGGTTTCAGATAGGTTCAAGTCAAAACTAAAACACAACCATTATTTTCCATACCATTTAGAGCTGTCTGCGATTCACCGATTGGGCTGGATATAACTAACGATAGCGATTCGGTATGCATTAACTTTTCATTTTAGTTGTTTTCTATGAGGTTTTTTCGGTTATTAAAATATATATGAATTGCAAACACACATAAAATATAAATTTGAAAATATTAATTTATTTTGTCGTGTCCCCGCCGTACCCGTGTCCTCCTTTTTTAGGATTTGCCGTGTCGGTGAACCCGTGTCGTGTCGTACTCGTGTCCCCGTACCAGTGTCAGTGCTTCTTAGGTCACAATGGGTCTAGTTTGGTAGATCTTGATTAGTAGATTCCAAAAATATAATTTTTTCATAATTTCGATAGGTATACAAAAAGTTGTGGATTTTTTAAAATGAAAAACACAACTCCCAAAAAACAACAGTCAACTCATTATTTAATCTTTTTTAAAAAATGAAGGTAGGACAAACAAAGGGTAGGACTATCATCAAATTAATCGGTTTGAACTGCCACGTCATGGAGCTTGCTTGGGGCCTATAGAAGGTGAGACCCGAATCTTTTTCCAAAAAGAAAATACAAAGGCAGTTAACCAACTTCTGAACAGGCAATAAACATTAAAAAAGTTGGTACATACGCCTTGTTTTGTATTAGGCTTCTTTATAGATTTTAGATGTGACAAAATAAGATTATTTCTAGTGCTTTATAATTTTGTCGTAAGATATATGTATTAGGAGTTCATGGTTTTAATCACAACCATTTGGGTCTATCAGGGTTCGACATCAGGTTCTGTGAAAATTTCTAAGTGATCCCAAATACCTCTGAAGTTGGGTTCAAGCTTTCTTCCTTCAGCGTCTGGATGCCCTCTATTATCAATCAATTCCTCTGAACTTGTGGCACTAATCTAACATGTCATTTTTACTGTTAGATGACATCTCTAGTGTGTTCTTTCAGTGGGTTGTGCTTGTCATTTCTGAAAATGACTGCCATCCAAATGGGTCCTCTAGAGGGTAAAGGGAACCATAGTCTGATCCAAAAGGTCTTGTTCTGGGTGTTACTTGTCGGGAGCTCTGTATTGGCTCTGCTCACATCAATATTTTGTTGGTGGGCCTCAAGAGTGCTCCCTGGTCTGCACTTACTAGAACAAAAGGTGGAAAGGGATTGTGTGTGTGTGTGTGTGTGTGTGTGTGTGTGTGTGTGTGTGTGTGGATTCTACGAGCATTGAGAGAGTGATGTCTAATGGATAACCCATCATGGAACATGAATGAGTGCTTGTGGATCTTTTTCTTGGGGCTACTACTGCTTTGACCTTAAACAAATTGCACAATAATGGGTTGTGGTGTTACATGTAATGGTCGACCCAGTCATTATCATCTAGATCAACATCAACCTTTGGTTATTGTTATCAACGTATCATGATATCATCTATATTGTTTCTATGTCACTTCCTTCTCATGTTCAGCCCAGGTTAAACTATTACATTCATAACTTTCTGTTGGACACCAAAGTCATCACATGTTTTGGGGTGTTTGGACATGAACACACATACACTATTTTTAACAGGATATATGGCTAAATTTAGGCATGTTGATGGCTCAATGTGCTAAAAATTTAGCCATGTTTAACAAAATTTGATCATTAGTACACGTTATTTGAACCGGATAGAATGAAGCACCTTTGCCCCGACCACCTCATCCGACCATGGATTCTCCTTCGTCCTTGGGTACAATTCCTCTAGGTCTAAGACCTCCGCCCCATCCCCTTCGCCTGTCTATGACGGTGGAGCTCCCCTTCTTGGAAAATATTCGAGCAAACTACTAGCTCTTCAAGAGATGGATGTCCGTCAACTTCCCCGATAAGGTTCCTGCTATAGATATCGTTAGGGCAATGATTGCTATTTGATCGTCCCCTTCTTGGGTCTGAGAAGGAGTACAGGTTGACAAACAGACACACCGCGTTGATTTCCCCTCCAGGCCAGTTGTTGAAGAAGCGGTAGCCAAAAAGGATATATGCTGGAGATGACACATTCTCTTATTCAAAGAGTGGAGCTTGATCATGTTGCGGTAGACCCACTTTTTTGGGATACCTTTTGGGTCACCTTGAGGGGTTTTCCAGACCACTATTGGGAACATGATGATATTGAGCAGATCGTCTTCCCTTACAGGATCCTCAGAGGCTTTGAGCAAGATCATCACAAAAAGAACCCTAGCAATGCCACGAGGGTTCTTTTTCACATGTACGACCTAGATACATACCCCACGCCCATCATCAACAAGACCGGCTCCTTTTTTTACAAAATCAAGGTTGAAATCGATCGGGACCACTTCCAATCGCCATGCACGATCCCTAGCGGAGCATAGGAGGTAGCGGGGTGGCCTACCTGGCCGAACCCTCCACCACCGCCACCTTGGGCTGGGACTTGGTCTGGACGAACCCGAGCAACTCAACCAAATTCTGAATTTGGACAATCACGGGCTACAATATTTGAGAATTTGGATGGGCATGGGTAATTTTTTTTACCTGACTTTGAATTTGGGCAAACATGATCAATCGTATGAGAAACCCAAGGAGAATATATATATATATATATATATATATATATATATATATATATATATATATATATATAGGGGCATGCTATAGTGCGGCATGTGGTACGTGCGGCATTGCACCGCAGCCGTCTAATGCACACCGTCTAATGCACGCGCTGCGTGCATCAGGCGGCTGCGGTGCGATGCCGCAGTTACCGCATTATAGCATTTCTCGCAGTTACCGCATTATAGCATTTCTCTCTCTCTCTCTCTCTCTCTCTCTCTATATATATATATATATATATATATATATATATATATATATATATATATATATATATATATAAAGAGAGAAAGAGAGAGGAATGCATATGTTCATTTGAAAATCATTCGATGAAAAGCGCATGGCAAGTAACACTGCACGACTGCACCACTGGACCACTCAGTCGTTCAAAATCCATAGCCATAGACTCATAGTTGATGGAAAACAACTCCATTAATGCCCCAAAAGTCACCATTAAAGGTCATATGAAGTTATGAACTATTCGGCATTCAGCTACCTTCTCTACAATCAGGTAGCAAGCTGGGATTCATGGATGTTTTATTAGAGAATGTATTTGGTGATAGTTTTATGTTTGCTCGAACTAGACCCTACCAACTCGATCAACCGGACCAGATTGACTGAATCTAGGCAACCCGAGGAACTTGCTGAACTTCCATGGTCCAAACACGGGTAGACCCTCTATGGGTTCCTCGGGCAACTCGGACAAAGACAATGTAACTTGAGTCAAGCATGGTCAGACCTCCAAACTCGACCAACTTAACCATGTCCACCCCTACCACCACCGCAGCGAGACCCTCAACCCACCGGATTGGGAGCTCTCGCTCCTATGCACACACATTGTCTTTTTTTTTTTCTCTCTTTTTGAAGAATCCATCAAGAAGAAGGGGGTTAGGCATAAACCCCTATCCGTTCATTAATAGGGAATAAAAGGAATGTACAAGATCAGTTAGATTGTTCAAGGGGATTCAAAGGGAGAAAAGAAACGAAAGAGGTTAAATTTTGACCTCCCTTACAAAGTAGAAACCCATAGATTGAGTAGGTGCCTAATCCTGAGTAGAACGTCATATGACGAAGAACGTTTGACCGAGAAAATCCTCATATTCCTCTCCAACCAGAGCGTGCAACATATAGCCATGACGAGCATGCCCCATCCTCTTCTACATTCTTGAACAAATGGTGTCATCTTCAGGATGCGAGACCAGTGAGGCGACTCTCTCGGAGATCCCCAATTAGCCCCCTAAAAGTATCTATCATCCTGAAAATATTTATTAAACTCCCCGTCTGTGAATTCTGCTTCTAAATCTGAAGAGTCTTCGAACCGCCTGGTCTCATTGGATCCCGGGATCCCCAAACACATTTAAGAATGGGAATAACCTCTTTTGAGAAATTGTTCTTGAAGTAATGGTTGTCGCATAAAATATGTTGTTTCCTAGACAAGCATTGGTTATGGGCTGTAATTTTTAGAATGAAAATGGATCTCTTTTTACCACTATGTATTGTATGGAAGAAACTGAGGTTAAGATCTCCTTTAACCCAACATTCTCTAGAGCGTTGCTTCCACATCACCTCCTCCTTCAAGAGCACTTTTGAAAAATAATTGTCAACCACCCATCACTCGAGAGTCTACCGACTCGGCTTTGACTTCCAAGTGAAGGATTGGATGCTCCCCAAGGATTAACCCCCTGAAGCAGAGATAGTTTTTGTTTTGGACGCTCCCAAAATGTTCATTCTCTTAGGATTTTATGTATGTCTCAGGGTTCTCGACCTGCTGGCTAAGTGAAGGATTGGTCAACCAATGGGACCAGTTTGGTCCACCAGACTTTGACTAACTCGTTGAATCTAAGTCGAGGGTCCGCATTGTTTCGACTCTAACGATGAGTTTAAAAATTGTAGCTAAAGACTTACGAAGAAGGAGAGGGTGTGATCAGAGAGGCAAGCAAGTAGGGTGACTTGGACTGTGTAGGGAATATATTCTCCCATTTCTCTGAAATAAAAAACATATATCTTTGCTAACACTTTGAATTCTCATTTGTTATTCTATTTAAATGCTCTACAACCCATCCACCCCATATCGGAAGATCCACAAGATCGACTGCACAATTCAATTTGCAAAAAGTCCTCTATGTTCCTCCTACTACCAAATTGCCGCTTCTCTCATAGGCGAACCTAGTGACGTTGAAATGGCCTCCTACAACCCAGATGTCTTTGAAGGAGGCTCTAACAGCTAGGAACTCTGTCTAGAAATCAGCTTGAAGTCTAGCATCATTTGGGTCGTACACCTAGGAAATAATCCATTTCGTCATGATATTGTTATTCACCAGTTCAACTATGAGGAACAAAGAGACCAGCCAAGTTAAAGGACAAGGAGAACATTCTCCTAGATCATCATATGCCCCTGAAACCCTGATAACATATTTGGATTTTCAAGTGTCTACCCTCCTCGATCCAAGGGAGTTGAGAAAGCATCTAGCAGGATTATCAGTCTTGGTCTCTTGCAAACACATGATATCAACGGCATTGAGCGAGGCAAAGGCGTTAGTTGCACTCCGCTAACCAAAGTTCCCAAACCATGAACATTCTAGGAGAAAATTTGCATAGAGACAAGTTATTGGATCCCTAGATAACACACTAAACCATAAAGTGTGGTCATACATCATGAAGAGGAAAAACAACCAAGTAGCGTCATTTCCATGTGGCCATGCAATGTCAGAATCTCCGGAGGGTGGGAGCAAAATAAGATTGCAAAAATACACCAAAAAAATATGATTATAGGATCCAACCCTGATCCCGTAGGCCCACCCCAACCTCTAAACAAAATAACTAATATTTGACCCAACTTGTCCTCCCCTATCCTTCGCCATTCTTGTGAAATTAGCGATAAACTTCTTCGCTTCTTCCATGGCATCACCACCTTGGAAGCCTCCATCCACAACAATTTAGAGATATAGCTTCGTCTTGCATGATATTAAAGGGGAGACATGGCTCTATAGGTGCAGGAACATTGTCCATCTTGAGCACTTAGACTTTTAAGCGGGTCTTTTTTTGGGTTGGATCCACCAAAATTTTTTAGCATCGTACGCAGGTTGCACCACACCGTAGTTGTCTTCAAGTTTGCTGCATCCCTCAACCACTTGATTAGTCAAAAAGATACTAACTAGAAGATTACCGTTAGCTAAATCAAGTGAAAGAGACAAAAGAGGTAACAAAAGATGGTATGTGAGGGACCAATCGAAAAGTCGGGGTGGAGAAGGCCTCAAGGCGTGCGAGCCTAGGTCCTCAGAGGATGCAACCTCACAACCATTGATAGCAGGAGTCCCAGAAGCTGCAAGTGCGATAGAAGGTGCATGCGAGATTGTACCATGGTCTGCCCCTGTGTGAGGACTCTCTCAATGGGGAAAGGAAGTTTGAATACAGAGCAGGAGAGGAGAGTCCGCAACAATCCGTATCACCATCCATCTCGGGTCAAACTCTCATATTACTCGATCGAGGACCTAGTGATAGTTGTTGGTTTAGCAACCCTTCCCAATCCCAAACCATGAGCCCCCAGAAAGAATGCTCATTTGAGTGTAACTAGTCTCTAAAGTCGACCAGCCCAACTAACTCTGCTTCCAAGGGAGCATCCTCCTCTGACTCGTTTGACTCCGAGTTATCTGCCTGGATCTCAACGTCGTTTCATTTAGCAATGGGGGATAGACTGCTATAGATGGAGTTGGCCGCATACGACTATCATGTATGTGTCCTCATAAAGTTCATCCCCTACGAGTTTTGGTATTAAACATCTAACAAGATCCCGTGTAGCATGTGTTACGTCTTATGACTTAAGGGTTATTGGGGAATGGGGCCTCCAGATCGGAGATATTGCCAGACTTGCACAAGTTGTTGACGATTGCCTTCACATTGCCCAAATGGATTGACAATCTTCTTTGTGGCCTTGTTGTTCTTCCAGACGTAAGTCGGCATGTTGAAGATATGAAGGTAGATCCGATGGCCCTTCCAGGCCCCAAGGCACGTGAGGGAACCGACCAGAAGGAGAACTCGACCTTTGGGTGGCGGAGCGGAATGGAGCCTAAGTAGGGAACTCCACAAGGGAGGAGTTTTTAGAGAGTTTATGAGCTCTTCAATCCCAGTCAACACCCAAAAGTTCACCATGAGAGTTTAGACTCCCTAAAGGTGGTGGAGCCCTCAAGCACTTGGCAAACTACGTGCCTAGTAATGGAGCTCACGTTGATTACTAGATCTCTGGTGCAGGGGACGTCAACGTTGATCTCCGCTGCCAAATCACACTGTGTAACACTCAAGGACTGCATTTTTTTTTAGGAGTTTAAGTTATATCCTCAGAAAAAATGAAAATTTTACCACTATTGAAGAATTCTTCCAATAATCCATAGGATCTTGCGACTAGGATAGCAGTGAGAAAACCAGCCATAAAATCCTAAACAACCATGTGCCCATGGGGCCAGGCTTGTTTGTGCTATACAGGGCAAGAAGAAACACAGCACACATGTGTTTTAGAAGTTTCCACTGTAGGAGACAGCAGTAGAACCTAACAGCCTTTGTCTGAAACATGGTTGGTTGGCACCTACAGATTAGCATGTCTTAAGATTCTCTATGTCCATG
This sequence comes from Chamaelirium japonicum, assembly GCA_947650365.1. Classification (NCBI taxonomy): domain Eukaryota; kingdom Viridiplantae; phylum Streptophyta; class Magnoliopsida; order Liliales; family Melanthiaceae; genus Chamaelirium; species Chamaelirium japonicum. The sequence goes on from OX393552.1 coordinate 62,152,248, forward strand.
TTCCAATTCAAAGGAATAATCCACATCTCTCTTCGGTTCATATGGATGAAATTTAAATGCAGTTGAAAGAGATTGACTGAGTTAAAAAAAAGGAAGCCTAGTGCACCTGACAACAGAATGGAAGCCAAATAAGAATCACCAAATGCTTCGACATAACCAAACAAATGAACATTATCGTATATCAAGAGTGTTGTCATCCCCATCGTCGCATAACCTTGGTTTTTGCAGAGGGTTTGACAGAGTTGGCCCATAATCTCTGCTCGAAAACAACATTCAGCCATGGAGTGTAACATTCAAGAACTAGAAAGTAGTGACCCACATTGCTCTATTTTGATTATATTGTAGATTAGGTGCATATATATAAGTATATTCTAAGGCTACTTGTGTATATTCATGGAAGTCTGTCATCAGGACTCAGGAATAGTTAGAGCAAGGTGAGCTTTAGACTAGTTAGGACAAAACAACTGATTCATGGGTTTAGTTAGTGATAAGACTACTCAGTTTGATTTCTCACTTCCTTATAGTTTATTCTAGTTAACCACATTGTTAAAGGGTTCGTCTAAACTCAAACTGGTTCACTCGAATCAGCTCAGATTTTGACCAATCCAAATCAAAACGAATTGCCCGAATCAGACCCGAAGTTTCTGATTTATCTTTTATTATTATCATTTTTTACTGAAGTGGTCGAACCTACCCCGAATCCAAACTGGAACAGGTTTGTTTTTCCCCCAATTCGAGCCCGAACCCGAGTTCTCAAACCATGGTTATCCATGCTAAAAAACTATAACCACACTTTCGACAGTTATTGTTATCAAAATCAGGGGATCTGAACTGATTTCAAGTATTGTTCTAAGATCAATTGTGTAAATGCTAGAGTTCCTTGCTATGAGGGGTGTGGTGATACAGGTTACTGGATCGTTATTTTGGAACCTCTCAGGTTTGGATCCTGAGTTCTGGGCATCTCCACCATCAACTGCTCTTATCGGGTGGCCTTTACACTTGCTCTCACCGATTCATCTGTCCATGCATGTGTACTTTTCACTTGGGATCCTGGCAGCTCCAACTGGAACCGATCTGGGTCGATAGACCTGTTCGATGTGGTTGGATTGGGTAAATCGTGTCCTAACTCTGTATGCTCATGCGACCAGTTATCTTAAAGAGATGCTATTCAGCCCGAAGGTTTTCCCGAGTCCGCTCAGCCCGATTGATGTGGCAGCCTACAAGAGGTGGCTGAATCTCACTAGTGACATTTAAATCTTTAACACCACCAGTCGTACGTTGCCACGTCAATCGGGCTAAGAGGAATCATGAAAACCTTCAGGCTGAATAGCATTTCTCTATCTTAAAACATTGTTCCTTCCATGGATTTACCCTTCATGATCCATATGTGACATCATTTTTCATGTGTTCAAGGATATAGCTCCATTGGAAACAGTCTTAAAATGACGATTATCATTGATTCTTGTTAGCTTTATTTTTTAAAAAATCGGCTTGAGTATTTATAGGTGCAAAGGATTGATTCAAACCACACTTGTTTTGGAATATAACCTCTCTTAAGTTCCTATGGACCGCAAGTGGTCGGTGCAGGGCCTGCTGTAGTGTGTTGCAGCTTCTGACTGTCCAGTAAAGGGGTTGATACGATTGAAATGGATCATGTTCTCTCTAGAGGCCCTTCCTCGACTGGGGTTTTGAGCTCTACACCAGTTGATCCCCTCAAACAAATGGGAGTAGACTGTGGTCTACGTTTGTCTGATGAGGAGATACAGGAGCTTAGGAATTTTGAGCTCGCTAAGTCGAGAGCTTTCGCCCTAGGTCCTCAGTGCGAAAGGTCGTTGACATAACTCTCTAGTTCTAGAAATTTCATGCTTACTAATTTTTGGCTCTTAGTCCTTGTCGGGGTCAAAGGCTAGGTGTTTTTCTTTTCTCCCTTTCTCGTCGGCAACTATACTTCGTACTTCTCTCTCTCTCTCTCTCTCTCTCTCTCTCTCTCTCTCTCTCTCTCTCTCTCTCTCTCTCTCTCTCATGGGGATACCATCTTGCTAAACATTACATGCAAAACCACATTATTCTAATAAATAAGCATCACTCTCAGCCAGAAAACTTACATTATGTTACAAAAGCAAGATGGCAGTGGTGGCCAATGGAAACCTCTTGCAGGGTACATAAACACAACAACAAGAAGTTGAACAACTCCAGCTCACATAAATATAACCCACAGATGCTAAAGCTCCATGATGTCATACTGCCATAAAATACTCACTTCAACATAGAAAGTCGGTTGTTCGACATAATAACAATTTTCCTCCTCCATGCGTCTCATCGAACCTATGTTCCTTTGTGGCACTGGACTCGACAGTTTGGATTTGGAAGACGAACGCAAAGTATCCGAGCCATCACTGCTCTTCGAATCAATATAAGAAAAGGCCTTCTTTTGAAGCAGAGCTTCCCCTGATGCCGTTCTATTAGTATAGCAACTCTTTTGCTCCGCCCTGATCGATTCTGTCGAGTTCATGTAGTTGGGCCTACTGCTTTTGGTCTCCTGAGTTCTTTCTGATGCTAAGTTGGCCGCGCAGGATATCGGGGTAGATGTGCAGATCGAAGACGCTTTCGTTGTAATGGAATTCAGAGCTTGGGGTGGAGAGGGAGTGAGCTCCACATCGGTTGCTGTTGATTGTAGACGGAGGCTTTGCTGAAACCCTGGTAGTGACATTGTTCTTCTTGACCTCAAAGAACTTGATTCTGAAAGTTTTACACCATTTTTGTAAGATTGGACCTCAGGCGGTTCAGTTTGGGCTCGCTGATCTATCAACCTATTCTCCCATGGTTTCGCTGCCATCCACCGTTCTAACCCAGCTCCAATTTGAGCTGCCCTTATCAAAGGGATCGCAGGTTTGTTGGTCCTTACATTAAAGGTTGACCTACATTGCTGAAACAAGGCAAACCAAAGTTTTCAATCAGCTTAAATAGAGCTGAAGAACCAGACATGAAGACTGATCAGTGTGTATGGAGGGAAGAAGGAGAGAAAGAAACAGAAGTCTTTGATATTGTAGTTCAAGATGCTTCTTGAATTGACCTGTTTAGAAAGAGATTAAGCAACTGCCCTCTCTCTCTTAATAGCTCCCTCGCTCCTAATCTGTAACCTTGCTTTAACTTCTTTTAATGTGCCTCTACTGTCACACCATCCTTCCTGAAAAACCATAAGATATATAATTCAGACTTCTGAAAGTTCATAGAAAAGACTGAAGAACATTCCATGACTCATTTTAGCAAAGCTGAACAATTGTTCATGGATCACTGTAAATAATTCATAACCATTTCTGATGTCGCCTAGGTCCGAATGCTTACGGGTTCTCGACCACCAATTTAATTCTGACTTTTGGATTCTATTGCTACCATTTACTACCACTAGATATTGGAAAGAAAAGAAAAATCAATCGGATATTCGACTGAGGATCACCTTGGCTTCTTTCTAGGGATCCGTTTTGTTGTGGCGGATTTCTAGCATGTTCTGCACGGCCTGCCCCTCGGTAGACATCCTGGCGTGCCATGCCTGGACATGCGCTTGGACTCGGACGAGGGCCTGCACGCACTTCTGTGTCACGGCAGCCTGCTTCCTCACCAATCCTTTTAGTGCCTTTGATGCTCTTCTTGCCTGCAGTACCATATAACATGAACTGTCAGCCTTCTTTCCAATAGCACTTTATTTTGAACCTTAGAACATGGACTAGAAAAACATAGCAATTTGCATTCCACTACGTGAAGCGTGAAAGCAAACGGAGCCGATTCTGGGAGTACGGGATTCTGCAAAAAGTCCGTTTGGTAAGGTCAAAATTGTTTTTTGTTCGGAGAGCCCAAATTGGAGCCTTCAATATGCTGAAACATCGCTCAATGATATTCCTAAGTGAGGAATGATGCTGATTGCATAACTTTTTTGCCCTTCGAGGTTTTCTATTATCACCTCTCCTATATTTAGTTAAGAGATATCGCTCATGTCGGTGTGGACCCATGTATTCTCGGATAGTTGGGTAGTCTGCATTTACCACATAATATTTTTTTGCACCACTAAATATTATATAAAATTTCATAATATGAAAACAACATGATTATAAGCTTCATTCTTACCAGGTGATGGATAAGGAAACCCAAGTGAGGGCTTGATAATGGCTTCCATGAATACTCTTGAACCAATAGTCGTACCCTCCCAATCGGTATACACAAATGTGAATCGCATGTCGAAAAAACATACTACCATCACATTTTGTGTAATGGTTGTTTATCTCCCCCAATAAGGAATTTGATTAGTTGTCAACACATGTGCACTTATATGTGTTCCATCAATTGCACCTATGCAGTTCTACATAACATATAAAAAAATATTCTTTAGTCATAATAATAACAATTGAAATTTATAATAATAATATTTTTTTAATTTATCTCGAACCATATGGGTAGTACTTCTCGTTGTGTTTGATCTGAGGAGAAACGATGTCGAAGCTAGGTGGGACGACTATTTTCTTGTCTCATACACAAATAGCTCGTAATACGATGTTGAAATGTCGTGACGTCATCTCCCTACAATATTGAAAATGATCATAAATTAATCTATTGTTGCCACGATATCCTAACGTCATCAAGAAAATACTCACTTGCTCTTCAACACTAACATATCTAGTATCTCTTAGGAATCCCCTACCCTCAATAAAGTGCACATGTTGAGAAAAACGTGTTATTCCAAATGTAACATATCAATGCATTGTTGTTCATTTTGAGTAACAACACGCATTACATACTCAGAACTTGTTAGGAAGTCATCTATTTATAGTTTTATACAAAGAGTCCTCAGTGCATATAATCTAGCTGATATGGTAGTAGCAAACACCATATCAAAAAATACCTCGTCATCAATTGATTTGTCGATCATGTTAGATACCTCTAAATCATCAGACGATTGAGGGGATACTGACCCCTCAGGATCGCTAGACATCATAGTTTGATATCTTGTCGATTTTTCAATCTAAACATATTCAAGTTAAAAAGAACAATATAGGGATAACTATGAACTTTTGTAAACAATGAACCATGACACATATTATAATAAGATAAACGAATATCTAAAATAAAACCAATATGAGAAAATATATGTCAACTTTTCAAATCTAAACAATAGCTCATGATAAAAAAAAATGAGTTTGTTTTATCAATTCAAGTAATAGTTTATAGTAGATAAAAAAGATCTAGTTATTACATGCCAACTATTAAAAACAAAATAATGGATCATCAATTTAAATGCTTCACCCTCCACCTCCTATGCTTATCAAACATAGACATGAATGTGTAGTATTACATGCTAATAGAAAATAAAAAATGATCATCGGTCCAAATGCTTCACCCATCACCTTCTATGCAAATCAAACATAAACATGAATGTCTCAATCTAGCTTTTCACCTGAAGATTCTCAACAGCCTTCATATATTTCTCTATTGAAATGTCCTCGAGCTTCCCTGGGACTTTCATGCAGACACCGATAGAAAAATCAACATTACGGCTAGATGAAGAGGAAGTCCTAGAGTATTTCTCCCATGTTATCTCTACAATACTACTTAAGGCTTCTACAATTGAGTCTCCCTTGGTCAATGCTAGCAGTAGTAGGCTGAGTACAGTAAGAGGAGGCTTATGAATTTAGTGTAGGTATGCCTATTGTCCGTGCTTCAGGAACTTGTGTCCCTGAGATATAGTCTGAACAGTCATCAAGAAACGCAAACTCACTGTTATAGGGGCTTGGAGGAAGATCCTCGTTGATAGATCATGCCATGTCGCCTCTGACAATAATATCACCATAAATTATGCATAACTTAGAAAATTCAGGATAACCTTGCATCTTGATTCACCTATAAAATACATAACAATGTTATTTGATATTTTTATTTACCTAATATTTTAGTATTCATTATAGGAAAGAAATAATACCATATGGTAATCCTCCCACAGTTGATCATGTGTTGTCGTATTGTAAGTGATAGGGTTCAATCCAAACCCAGTGTGGTCAACAAGCTTTTGAAAGTTTTTGTACCTTTGACGCAACTTGTTAAACTTGTTTCTAAATTGTTTTGAATCATAGGACGTTTGTGTTTTACTAAATAACTCAACACGTATTTTCTTCTAGCCAGACTTTAAAAATGTCAAAGTAGTTAGGTCCCCTTTCTTAACATGCGTGGGTGTGTATGTGTGTGGGTGTATAAATGGGTGGATAGGTGTAGAAAAGATTTTCATGATCATGGGTCCAATTAGTCATCACAATCCTCTGAGACCCAATCTCCAGAGGAGTAGAAAATGTAGATGCCATCTATTACAATAATCAAAGTAGATTCCGATGATATAATTAATAGAAATATTTTTTTTAAATCAAGTTTTCTAAACAACAATCATAACAATCTACATAAGGTTTTCTAGATTTTTTATCAAAAAATCTTAATAATATTGGTCAGCACATGTGATGCATGCAATTTACACGTGTTTCATAGTTTTAAACATCATGAACTTGCGAACCCTCTCAGTCTAATTAGTTGAAAAATGGTAATTGCAATTCATGTATAACTATTGATTTATCAAAGTAAATTGAGAATGAGAAACGCTATTCAACCCTTTGAGAATTGGGAAATCCTTCGGCCTGAATAGCATCTCTTTAAGAACCCATATTATATGTGACATAAGAGAAATGCTATTCAGTCAGAAAGTTTTTCCGATTCCGCTCAGCCCGATTGATGTGGTCGTGTACAAGTAGTGGTTGAATCTCACGAGTGACATTCAAACCGATTTGAATTTCTAACACCACCACTCGTACACGACCACGTCAATCGGGCTAAGTGCAATCGAGAAAACCTTTGGGCGGAATAACATTTCTCTTAATAAAAAAATTATACATAAATATGAATACTATGGCAAAAAGTATTAATAAATTAGTTTTGCACACTTTCAAAAGGGAAATGCTAGGTAGCCAACTAGGTTGCCAACTTTTGGGATGTCAACTTTACGTAGCATCTGCCTAGGGCTCATCCCTTGGTCCCCACAAAAATGTTCCCAGTAGTGGTAGAGCCACATAGGAGCCGGGGCGGCAGCTGCCCCCCCCAACACCACACACACACACACACAGAATTTTGGGATCTCAACATCCCACGCCTCTATACTTGGGCAAAAATACAAAATGCCTTTGTGATGCCCCCCAGGATGGCCAACTGTCCCATAGGCTGCCCCTTGTGGCTCTCCTCATAGCGCAAAGTGGAAGGCCCAATAGCGATCTCAAGCGCTAGTGAATATGATTGGTTGATTCGGCACAACGATCTCAATGCACCACAACACTTGTGCATTTGTTCAGAGTTTTCACAATGATCTTGACACACCATAACCATCCGTGCTTTTCAACTAATATGGCTTCCCAGGAGCTCAAAGCTCGAAACTTTAGGCCATGTTTGGATACGCTTTGGATCCCTGATTCTGGGATCCTAGAAGCCTAGATCATAAAAACCCACGGAGAGCATGTTTGGCGAGTATAGTGAGTCCAAATTTGAGATCTTTCGGAGAGCCCAATTGGGATTCTGGAAAAAAAAAAATTCTGAGTTTTCTTTAAACGTGGGTGCTTCAATTGGAGCTTGTATGAAATGCAGTCTTTGATGGTTGGTCAGTATTGTGAGCAAAATCTGAGAGAGTTCAGAACTAAGAGGGTGCCCATCTTTTTTATTTTTTTTTTCATTTGGGGTAATGTGTCTAAGGTCCTTGACTAGAAGTTGATATAATGATAAGGACTGGTCCTCTCGTTTGAAAAAGATCCATTTTAATCTTAGACCGTTTGAAAAATAACTATTTTACCCCTACACACAGCTATACAATGAATCACATGAAAAGCAACAAGGGTGTGTGAGAGGTTCCATATATACAATTGATCCATCCCGTGAACAGGACCAGCTAAAGTTTCTTTTAGCCTAAGGTCCTTGTATTTGTTTTAAAACCCAAAATTACCCTTTCCCTACTCTCTTCTCCCATCTCTCTCTCGATGCGACCATCGCCGGTAAGGAGGGAGAAGGTGGGGCTCTGTCTGGTGCATCGCACCCCACCTTAATGACAGCCACCATCGACCGATGCATCCCACCCCAGCCCAACAGTATCCACCGCTGGTGAGGGGGAGGTGGTGGGGCTCCGGCCGGTGCATCGCACCCCGCCTTGAGGCTAGCCACCACAGACTGTTGCATCACATCCCAGCACGACGGCAACAATCGTCGGTAAGGAGGGAAGAGGTGGTAAAAGGAGGTAGGGTCCGGCGACGGCGAGCTACGAAGGCGTGTAGATCTGGCAAGATTCATTGATTCGGTGACATTGCAAATAAAATTTAAAACGAATTAGTTGGTATTTTCGTCCATAGATTTTCTAAGTCCTTGAGCTTAAAAGTCGGGCGAGAAAACGGGATAGGCCGTGCGCACGACTGACATCGGCATGAAAGTCGGGCGAGAAAACGGGATAGATCATGCGCACGACCTCCCTAGGTCGTGCGCACAACATGGTATGGCAGTACACCGGCAAAGCAGTTCGGTCTGCATTTTTTCGTGGGATTCCTTTTCCAAGTTGGATACGAATGTATGGCTATAAATAGAAGGTCCTAGGACGAAACTAGGGTATCATGGAGGCGCAAGAGCAATCCAAGAGAGAGTTTACAGGTATCCGTCATCAAGGGAGATGGAAGGAAATCCATTGAAGACCGGAAGGTTTTGGGGATGGTTTTCTTTAATGTACTTCAGGGTGTAGGGTTGCGAAATCTATTATCTCTAGGGGCATCTCTTTGTGGGTGTATGAGACCCGATAGCCTCGGATGGCAACAAATTATTATCAGAACTAAGATTCGGGGTGATACTAACAAATTGGTATCAAAGCATATTATTGGGGATTCAGAAGGCTCTAGTTCGATGTGGCAGAACAAGGTAGACCGAGAAAGGGGGCCGAGACGCACATGGTACGACAGAGGACCTGGAAGCGGCTCTCAAGAAGGAAGCCGGAGGTGTGGGGGGAGGTTATGGTATAGCACCTCCGGGGAGGCTTGTTGCTACGATGGCTGGCGCCCTAGACGAAGGGCATGACGAAAAAATACACGGTTTAGTACTCTCCGGGTTGTTCGAGTCTTTGGAGAAGTCTTCGAGGGGGAGGTTGCAGCCGAGCACCTCCTCCCTCGGGGTAGTTCGAGACACTGAAGGCGTTGGCCGGGAGGTGGGTGCGGTATAGACACCTACTCCTCGGCTTGACGGATCGCGACGGCAAGTTATGGCACGGTATGTGCATGTGCCTTGATTAGGGGGGGGGGGGGGGGGGGGGGGGACCTCGATGGCACAGTAGTCACCGACAACATCGTGTTCAGCTGCCGACAAGCGTACTGATGTTGGTTGCCAATGAGTGATTGGTAGCGGTGTCGACGAGCATCGGTATTGATCATCAACAAACGATGTGAGCACTGACGGGTGCGGTGGTGGCAGGCACGGCCGTGGGCATAGCTGTGGTCTAGCTAGGTGCGGTGGCTGTTGATAGACAGTGGACAAATGGCGACCACGATCATGGTAGTTGCGGACTCAGCCGTGGCACACCTGTGGTGCAGTAGGGTGTGGAAGATGTTCACATGTTAATTGATAGGCAACAACTTTGGAGCGATGGATGCGGGTAGTGTCACAAGGTGAATCAAGGGTCATTGTTTACAACGGAGTCGTTGACAGGCGATGGTAGGAGCTTCCATGATCATGACATTAGCTGGGAGAGCGACGACACATGCATGGTGTTTGGTGAATAATAATGGTGCAGGTAGAGCCCGCTTAAGAGCAAGGTTGATCAGGAGGTCAGCTAATTCAAAAGACTTAGACAATCACAAAGTTTGGTGATTAGGATCTCGGTGCGGGGGCAAAGGCGGTGACAGCGATCAGAAGATGGATTCACGGTTCAAAGAGATGATGTTCGTGATTCATGGAGGTGCTCATGTCGTGTTATAAAACCAATATGGAGATTGTTGAAGATGTGGCTTCAAACAAACCAGAGCACAAGGGGTGAAGGAGTCGACCAGGATGGTCGTGCGTATGACCTAGCTCGTTCGCCCAGGATGCATGGTCGTGCGCACGACTGGCATCAGCAGAAAAAGTCGGGTGAGAAAACGGGATAGATCGTGTGTACAACCTCCGAAGGTCCTGCGCACGACTTGGTATGACAGTACGCCGATGAGTCAGTTTGGCTCGTGCTTTCTCGTGGGATTCTTTCTTCAAGTTGGATACAAATATATTACAATAAATAGGAGGTCCTAGGGCAAACCTAAGATATCATGGAGGTACAATAGCAGTCGTCATCAAGGGAGAAGAAAGGGAATCCATTGGAGACCGGAAGGTCTCGGGGAGGGTTTTCTTCGGTATTTTTTGGGGTGTAGGGCTGCATGATCTATTCTCTCTGGAGGTATCTTTTTGTGGGTGTATGAGTGATTGGTGAGTGATAAGAATATTTGTACTCAGGTTTTTTTTCATACTAGTAAATTCGTTGATCAGCCATTGTCGGAATTTCTTGGGTGTTTTGCATGTGTCTATCGATACGCTCGGTCATGTTGATGGTCGTCTCCATCTTGGTGCTTCCACGTCCGTCTTGTTCTATTGCACGAGGGACTCAGATCACAACATTATCTACCGCTCATAGTGAGTGTGATGCATTCTCCCACTTGGTGCAACTATCGCCTATGGTTCTACGCAACAATAAAATAAAAGGCCATTCGAAGATACGTGGACATCCTGTCTCTCCTAGAACTAGCTACAATCTCTTTACCCAATAAATAACAAAAAAAAATGGATGGGGCCCAACAGTTTGACATACGACAACAAGATCGCCCGACGCGTGGCGAACCGACCGACCATATAGATAAGTTAACACATAGAAATGTTATTCAACCAACTCAATAGCCAAACCCCATCACCAACCTCCCTACTCTGGGCTCATTTGCTTTTGAATCTCACTATTGATATTTTGAAAGTCATTAGTATCCTATCAAACATCACTAGTGACATTCTTTTTGATTGCCGCCCAATAGCTACCATCCACCTATATAGGTTGGTGATGGGGTTGGCCATTGGGGTTGGTTAAATGGCATGACGATGACGAAACAGCGATTGGCAGGCTGTAAATAAGTTGGAAAACGGGTTGGCCAAGTAGCATTGCCCCAAAACAAGACCCGATGACCTTTGTGGAAGTAGGGGGTCCATATGTACTCCTAGATTTTTGTTCAGATTTTTGTTGGGGTTTTTATTTGGTGGAATTATTTCCCAGATATCAGTTTATTATTGCATTCCGACGGCTGTGATTTAATCCTGCATATCGAAAGATCTTTGTTTCCTTACTATTCAGTGCTAACATTGTCGGAAGATGTTTTGCTTCCATTTTGTTCCTTTCTCATATATATCACATACCGACATGCCTTATCCCTCTCAGAGCATCTCCAACAGTCTCAAGCATAGACAACCCCCTCTGCATATGCCAAAATTATTTCAAAAGGAGTGGGTCCCACACGGTTTTCGAAAAAATCAGCCCCTAGTTGGGAGATCGTTGGAGAGGGGCTCTTTCCAAATGGGCGATTTGGGTGAGGTGGCTCCCCAAGTGGGGCCCGTAATTGATCCATAGGAGCTCCTCCCAACTCGGAGTCTGTTGGAGATGCTCGTATCCGTAGGAGCTCCTAAGATATGATATGGTGAGGTTTAAGAATTTTGTTTTGATTGGCAAACTAACTTCCACCCCCAATACGGTGGCGAGTTTGTTTCGGAAGGCTAAGCCCCCCCTCCCAAGGTCCGGATCTTTATGTGCATGACGTTAAAGGATTGGATTTTGACTCGAGTGAATCTGTTACGCCGTCATCACCTAGGTGTTGTGGATGTGTCGTGCAGTGGCGGACTCAGGATTTTTCTCAGGAGGGGCATAATTATTAAACAGTAACAACAATCATTGCCTCACAGTTTGAGGCTTCGACCAACAACGTGACAACGTCCCTACCCTTCCTTCGATCGCACATCAAAAGGCCTGCTAGGATTTTGCCACGAGTGGAGTATTATTTCGGTCCTCGGAGTCCTTCGACAATTATGGGCTATAACTAGCCGACTCGGTCGGGTTGCACGGGCCGTGAAAATAGACCAGATCCTTTTTTTTTTTTTTTTTTTTTTGAAAATTTTCATACATACCACCAAAAGCATGTAAATATGCCACGTTTTCCACTCGATTCTCATTCACTAAGGGCCACGGGGATGAACCCTACAGGGATGCCATTGCGCGGGTGGTGGCTGATGGTGGTGGGCGTCGACCGGCTAGTGGTGGGCGTCAATTTCCAGTGGATAGCAGAGTCGGCCGTGGGTCACCAGTGCGGGCAGCGGCAACAGGTGGTGGTTGATCGGGGTGATGGTCGGCGGTGACCGATGACCTATGGGACGGTGGTCGGTGGGTATGGCGATGGACATTGATTGATGGGGCATGGTGGCCAACCAATGAGCAGCTTCGAATGGGCACATCCACGTGAAGTTGGCAACCAAAAGTTAGCAAACAAAATTGCTAGCATTGTTTTTTAGATAAATTACACTTGCCCCCACCCCCCCCCCCCCCACCCCCCACCCAGGAGTTTAGCTAAAAAACATTTAACCCCCCTATAGTTAAAAAACTACATTTTGCCCCCCTTCAATTCAATTTTGACCGGATAAATATACCAAATGAGGAAACCAAGTAATTAACAAAAGGGGTATTGTGCTAACATTTTATACTTTAGAGAGTGATTTGGAACAAAATAAACTACATGGGGTTTAAGTTTTTTGAGCTAAACTTCAAGGGGGGAAAGTATAGTTTACCCTTGGTTTTCTTTCCCAAAGTGAGGGGGGACTTGAGCCCCCCCTAGGCCCAATGTAGATCCGCCCCTGGTGTCGTGCACTTGTTGTGATAGGAGTTAGCATGAGACTACTGCTCGCCTGCTTCTCTATAGCCCCTTCGCCATTGATGTTTGATGGAGGATCTACGCAGTGTCAGGTGTTCGTGGCAGACCACCGTCCCTGATCTCGCTTTGGACTTCATGGAAGTAGAGGCATATCCGCAGTTCGTGGTAACGAGAATCAGACATCGTTGCTTAAGTGGTCTGTACGCACATGAGGCAGAAGTACAATACGTGAGACGTGTGAGTGTCATGGTTACCAATTTTTAACTGTTCAGTCTGTTCTGTGAGTGTTTGTAACTCTCTTTCTTTTTTTATTTTTCTAATAAAACTGTGAGTGCTTGTAACTCCCTTTTTTTTTTTTTTCTTTTCTAATAAAACGGTTAAGAGTCCATGACTAACCCCCCTTCACCTCCACCGATCAATCACAATCGTTCGTTAGTCATTACATCCAATCCAATCGGTGAATCATACTCAACTCCAAATGTCTAGCAAAAGGACGGGCACTCAGTCCAAATGAACGGCTGTTGCTTGAACTTAGGATCCGCGCCACAAATTTATATCAGCTTTAAATCAAGTGCATTGAGAAATTAATTATTTAGTGAAACTGTTGCACGAGCTGACGTGGTGAAACAGCTACTCACAGCCATCTGATAGACTGATACAATTTGGATCAGAACCGTTAGTATCTGTTGTACCGGTAAAACGGTCAAGTTTGGGCCGACCGCCGTGGATCACACTCATCACTTCAATGCAGGCACGGGGACCACAAATTTGGGACCATCTGTGATTCGGCGTCCGAGATGCGTGGTTCTAATTTTTTTAAAAAATTTAATTTAATGCTTACCAAAAATAAAAATTTATTAAACATATAAATTAATTTTATTCTTTCCACATCCACATGGCTTTGATTATACAAATACAGCTCTTCTTACTCGAAATAATTATAAAAAAAATGTAAAAAAAATTGACGGCCTGCTTTGACGATCGAAATTATGACCAGCCAGTGGCATTGTGTCACATTAGCCACAAGGCCCACAAACCTAGTGAAAATTATCATTTTAAAAGGTAAGGAGGTAATTTGAAGGAGCTAAGGAGGTAATTTTCATTGGGGTGTGGCGTATGTGTCGTAATGCCATTGGCTGGCTGTAATTCTAGTCGTCAAATCTTTTTCCTCCCATCTTTGTTGGAGAGGTTCCTTGTTCCACTCCTAGCATGGACACTGGAACGAACTTTTCCTCAAGATCATTGTGCCTTATTTATACGTGCAAATCTTAGACATTGATGTCATGTTCATCGAATAATAAAATTATTGGTTATTTGACTTTGCCTTCCAAATTTTGCCTTGAATTCGACTTTACCCCCCAAAACTAACTGTTCCGTCAGCTCACCCCCCAAAACTTTATTTCTTTTCTGTCAGCTCACCCTTTCTCTTAGATGGTTGGCTGACGGAACAGTTAGTTTTGGGGGGTAAAGTCTAATTAATGAAAATATGGACGGTAAAGTCTAATTCAAGGCAAATTTGAGGGGCAAAGTCAAAATAACCCTAAAAATTAATAAATAGCAGCTGATGCTCCCTTGTATTGATCTCTTTGAGTCTTTGCTCTAGCATCCTGTTCTATGACAGCCTGGCCGGTCCAGCAATAAAATAAAAGAGAAGTGAATGAGCAAAAACCTGTATGAACCTGGAAAGGAGTCCAGCCGTGACTTCGCCTTTAATTCTGCCACCTAAATTCTTGCACCACAAGCTACTTCTTGCTTGAGAAAGCATCAGATAAGAAATCCTGTGAACTAGGATTCCTTCTTATTCTTTTATGCCTTAGTGGCGCAACTAGTACTGGGGGCCACAGCACCGTAAGCTCAAATCTAGGGCGCAACTTTCAGTCAAAACCAAAACTGCACCGCCACACCAAAACCACTCCATGCGATGCACCATGGTTTAACATTATAATGGTTTTTCCTACCGAAAAAACATTATAATGGTTTAAATGGTGCAGTTTTGGACAAAACCGAAACTGTACAACACCAAAACCGCAACGCGACAGTTTTATATTTTGCCAAACCAAAACCGTACCATACGGTGCGGTTTTCCGCGATTCTCGGTTTTAAACCACACCGTTGTCATCCCTACCTGGTGTCCCTGCTTCAACAGTGTTCGGATCTCCAACCGATAGCTCATTTGGTAAGACGCACGCAACCTATTCGATCAAGGTTCTGAGTAAGTGTTACGATATATTTTCTTTCGTTATATAACGGTGGGCCTCCCTTCCTGTCTTAGAGGCGGGCTTTCCTACCTGTGGGGTTATTAAAAATCAGGACATTTCTGCCGCATTGAGCCAACTCAGCGGCACGCGATAAGACCAAATTTTCTGATTTCCAATTCCTTGTATGGAGGGAGATTGGAATCACATGAATCTCCAAAAGAGTAACAGAGCACTTCTATCACAAAAAGCCAAGTAATAAACTGTAAGAGCCACAAATGCTCTCCCCAACAAAGGTGTGAATTACATTTCCTCCACAGCTCTCACATGAGAAACTCACCCCCTCTGTTGCAACCCCTCCAACCACACAAAGGAGCATTCAACACACACACAAACTTCCTCTTCATCTCCTCTAATTACAGTACTCAGCAGGCTACAAACCTAAAAACCCCATTAGCCTGCAATTCACACACACAACAGAAACCCTCTATAAGACCCCTCGGCGGCGGCGGCGGCGGTCGATGGCAATAGACACCAATCAGAAACGAAAAACTGTACAACCGGAAAAGAATCCTCCGAGCCACCATCACCTTATCTCCCAGAGGCTGCGGCAAGGGCCTTCTCCTCCGAATACTTGGCGATTCTCGGCATCGGAAAGGCCGGGAGTTCGGGTCTGCGGGAAACCGGCGCCGCCGGAGCAGGCTCGGGCTTTCTTGGCGTGTAGCTGAAGGAGAGGTCTCTGTTCGCGGCGAGAGCCATTAGCTCCGATTCCTCCAGCCCCTTCGCCGGCCCGAGGCTGCACCGATCCGTGTTGTGCTTGGCCATTGCGTCCTTGAACTTCTTGATCTGCAGACCATGAGGAAATGATGGGGGGTTAATAACCAACTACCCAAATCGATCATTAGTCCTATTTGGATCACAAACTGATTGGGGGGGGGGGGGCGCTTACAGTGGCGTTAGTGCAGCTGAAGCTACAGACACGGCCCTGAGCTCCCCTGTAGAACCTAAAGAAGGGGAGGACATGGACGTTCAAGCTGTAACACATGGACTTGTTGCTCCTCGTAGTTTACTTGGAGGAAGAGGGCATCTGGGTTCATCTCCGCAAACTGGCAGATCTGCACAAACAGAGATTAGACATCGAATTAAACTCTGTAATGGCAGATTTTCACATGATTAAAAACCCAATTACGCGGTTAATTCATTCGAAAAAAAAAAAAACAATAAAATGAAATATCATACCTTCGGGTGGAGGGCCTTGCAAGCCCCCACATCCAGGGGAGAAGAAATCTAAAACGACATCCTATCCCCTGCAGCCAACAAAGAATCAACGAGGTCCTGCGCCGACTGAATCTCCTTCATGTTGGATTGCAGCCCCCTTCGCCCACCATTTCATAGCCTTTCCGATACAAAGGCTCATCTGCAGTTCCAGACGAAATCATTGGCAACTCTGTTTTACCCTAAAAAGTAAAAACCCAAATTTGAAAAGAAAAAGGGGTAAACCCAAAGGGGAAAAAAAGGAAAACCGGGTTAAAATCAAATACAATTTCAAAGATTCTTTTGTGCGTGAAAACCCAGATAAAAAACCATAGAAATGTGTAGATTTCAGGAGAGAAATCGATAAAAAGGTGTGTGTGTGGGGGGGGGGGGGGGGGGGGGAGTAAGGTCATGGGGCATCGACGGACCTGTACAGGGAGGGGATGAAGGGTACCCTTTATGGGTTTCACCCTCCGTTCCTCTGTGACCAATTTCCTCCCATGGAAATCGCTTTTAAGGGGAGAAGATCCCGCAGAATTCGATGACGAAGAGCGGCGGAACCCAACAGAGGAGGGGCTCCTCCTCTCGCAGGGTAGGGGTGCGGATCGACCCCCGCAGAGAAAGATGAGATCGCTTCGGCTCAAAACGTCCGCCATGGTTTGCAAAGATCGAAGCTTTTTCGTAACCAGAGAGAGAGACGAGAGAAAGAGAGAGAGAGAGAAAGGGAGGGAGAGAAGAAATGGAGGAGGAGAGGACGGAAAGGCTTTTATTGCCGTTTATAACCTTTTCTTTCTCTCGTTCTCGCTCATCCAGAATCTCGACCGTAGGTTGAGTGAATGCACGGAGCCCGGGTTTAACGGTTGATGCGACGGAAACGTGGTCTCCTCGCGCGAAGGCACGCTCTTTGCTTGCGGATCCTTGAAAGGTGGATATGCTTTGGATAAAAGCGAAGAACAGCCACGTCAGCTTATTCGACACTGTAGATTGACCAAGAAAAGGTGACCGTGGCTCGGAGCCACAAGTTCAACGCTGTCTGGACGTTTCGGTGCAAGTCCCCATCCCAAGTCTTGCTTGGTGGGCTGGCAACGTAGCACAGTGATTTGAGTTTCGTGGTGGGTTCGCTAAACACACGTATCGAGTTCGGATCTCCACCAGTCGGTGCGCCCGGCGCGCATCACAGCCGCACGCAGTCGGCTGGAGTGCGATTCACTTTCAGGTCGCCTCCCATCGTACGAACACGCGATCTAGTG
>OX393552.1:62170411-62481222 GCA_947650365.1 Chamaelirium japonicum
ACACTAGATCGCGTGTTGTTCGATTCCCATCCGTCCGATCGATGGGAATCGAACGGACAGGAAACTTTTTCGCTGTTACTGTAGCGGCTACAGTAACAGCGAAAAAACTCATGTCCGTTCGATTCCCATCGATCGGACGGATGGGAATCGAACCGAACCAATTGTGTTAATTCGATTCCCATCCGTCCGATCGATGGGAATCGGACGACCCTAAATCATTTTCGCTGTTATTGTAGCCGCTACAGTAACAGCGAAAATGATTCCTGTCCATTCGATTCCCATCGATCGGACGGATGGGAATCGAACCGAACGCAGCGCACTGCATGCACGGGATCAGGCGGCTGAGATCGACGGGATCAGACGGTTGCGGTTTTGATCAGATTTCAACGGGATTTTGGGGGCGGGCCACGTGGGATTTTAACTGGAATGGGACACGTGGCGCGTGCTGGGGCTCCGGTGCAGCGTTAACGCTGCACCTGAGGTCCAGGCTCCCCGTCCCCATATATATATATATATATATATATATATATATATATATATATATATATATATATATATATATATATATATATATATATATATATATATATATATATATATATATATATATATATATATATATATATATATATATATATATATATATATATATATATAGGGTAGTGATACATTACGGCCGGCTAACGTGCGGCCACCCCCTTTGGGGGTATTTTTGGAATTTTATTTTTTTGGGGATTGATCACCCACCCTTGGATTGGACACACAAAAAATTTCAGCCCGATTCAAGACTTGTAGGCCGTCCAAATGTGTTGATCTTTTATCGGTCGTTCATTTTTTTCGCCATTTTGATCAACACATTTGGACGGCCTACAGGTCTTCGATCGGGCCACCCCCTTCGGGGGTATTTTTTCGGCCGGTAACGTGCCGGTAACGTGCGGCCTCCCCCTTCGGGGGTATTTTTGGTATTTTTTTTAGGGATTGATCACCCATCCTTGGATTGGACACACAAAAAATTTCAGCCCAATCCAAGACCTGTAGGCCGTCCAAATGTGTTGATCTTTTATCGGTCGTTCATTTTTATCGCCATTTTGATCAACACATTTGGATGGCCTACATGTCATGGATCGGGCTGAAATTTTTTGTGTGTCCAATCCAAGGGTGGGTGGTCAATCCCCGAAAAAATAAATACCAAAAATACCCCCGAAGGGGGTGCCGCACATTACCGACCGTAATGTATCACTACTATATATATATATATATATATATATATATATATATATATATATATATATATATATATATATATATATATATATATATATATATATATATATATATATATATATATATATATATATATATATATATATGGGTCAGGATCGGATGACCCAGCAAAATTTTGACCCATTAATAACCCAGCACCCTTTGAGGCACTTAGAGGTTATAGAATGGGTTGATTTTTTGTAGGGATGTTGTCTATGGTATGTTGATCATCCTCATAAAAAATTAGCCCATTCTAAAACTTCTAGGTGCATCAAATGGTGCTCTTCAAATCAACGGTTAAAATTGGCAGTGAAAAACCGTTGATTTGAAGTGCACATTTGATGCACTTAGAGGTTTTAGAATGGGCTGATTTTTTGTGAGGATGATCAACATACCATAGACAACATCCCTACAAAAAATCAGCCCATTCTATAACCTCTAAGTACCTCAAAGGGTGCCGGGTTATTAATGGGTCAAATTTTGCTGGGTCATCCGATCCTGACCCTATATATATATATATATATATATATATATATATATATATATATATATATATATATATATATATATATATATATATATATATATATATATATATATATATATATATATATATATATATATATTCAGACCACCCTCCATGCTCTTCTCTCGCCTACCACCGATGCCGTTAACGTGGGTCGAGTGTTTGCTTGCTTTTTGGCAAGCGGTCCGTAGGGTCTTGGCCTAGAGCTTTTTGGAGAGGGCCTCCAGCTAGTCTATGCTCTTCTAAGAAAATCAACAACAACCAACATGGAATATGTGGGTGTAGTAGTTGGGTGTTACTGTAGAAGGCGGCCGCTTAGGTGGCAGCGAATGTCTCAACAGTGACCGTTGTTGGTGGTTTCGGGGTTGTCAGTCCGTCGAGACGAGGCCGGTGTTGCCGTCAAAAGTGTTTTGTTGCCGAAGACGGTCAGATGTGTTACAGTCAAATACGATGGTGTGAGTGGGGGTGGTGATGTCCGGGGGTGTATTGCTGCCAAAGATGACCTGCTTCAATGCCGACAGGTGTTGCCGCCGAAATCGGTCCACTGCAATGCCGACAAACACAAGCATGAACTATTCTATATAACATGACACTACAGTATTATATGTACGAAAGATAAGAATGCCTGTCATCATTCCTGATTTAAAAGTGCACGGCACAAGTAATCATAACCTACCATTACACCAAACCTCCATTTTTTTTTTTGATTTTTTGCAATTAAAACCTCCATTGGTGAATTGTCAACTCAATTATTCATTCCCGATTTAAAGCTGAATGCAACAACTTAATCACAGCACTTTATTACACCCAGCCCCCATGCTTCATCAACTCAACAAATTTTGCTTTTAAATCAAAGTTTTTCGGCCAACCTTGCCGCTGCGTAGTGACGTGGTAAATGACCATACCGTCTGTTGCACCCAGATAACCAGCATCGGTCGGTGAATCACACTCAGCCCAACTGGCAAGTAGAGGATGGTTGAGATAAGGTGCAACAACAGGATGGCCCCGATCCGGCAAATTGGATGGTTGAATTTGTGCTCTCGATGAATGCATGTTAGTCTTATCGACACACTCACACAGAGAGGGAGAACCAAAAAAAAACTCTTGGCTTGGTTGTACTTCCTCTCTCTCCCATCGAGAGGTTCCCTATTCGACACTCGGTATGGACACAGTGAGCGTACTTTGCTCAAGGCCGTTGTTTCTTATTTGCTCGTGCGAATCATGGCTGTTGGTTTTGTTGGTTTTTGATGGCCCTTTACGAGAGAGTTACTTAAGTAGGTGGACCGAGTTGGTTGTCGCGGTCCTGGTCAGACCGGGTTACTCAGCCAAGAGGCTTGACAGGGTTGGTGGTGAACCTAGCCTTATTCTCATGTGCACTCAATAACCGGTCGATGCCCTGATGGGTTGCGTCTACCGGTTGGACACATCTATTATAAATAGATGTGCAGGGGTGAAGTCCTCATACGCACGTCATTAGAGCTGCCGTTGTGAATCCAGAGGGATTTAGGAGGACCCATCGAATCCGCGAGAGACGGTAGCGTGTGGAAGATCTTCACCCGATATTGCGAACGATCTCTCTCTTCACACGAAGGTATGTTCTTCATCCAAGACGACGATCTCGGTCTGTCGATCGGGGTTGTTCTCGTGTAGAAAACCCAATAATTGGTATCAGAGCAAAGTTTAGATCCTGTTCGTCGTTCTCGGCTGACGATTCCATTGTTTTCCCTCGTGATTTAATCTCGTTGGTGATTTCTCGTTCTCGGAAGAAATCCGATCAAAGCCGGCCACGGCCGAGTAATTTTTTGTCCCGTGTCGTGCGCGACACACGAAACCCGAACCACGACCCGCGTGCAGCACAGGGTCACCGGCAGCCAGATTTGCAATTGCACAGCAGCACCCGAGCGGCAGCAGGCTCCGGCGGGCTCCGGCGCGCAACAGCAGCGGTTGCGGGCTCCGGCGCGCGACAGCAGCGGCTGCGGGCTCCGGCTTGCAGCAGCAGCGGCTGCGGGCTCCGACATGCGACAGCAGCAGCTGCAGGCTCCGGCGCGCGACTACTGAGACGGCGAGCTCCGGCGCACAGCAGCAGCGACGGCCGGCCCCGGCGGCGCGAGCAGGCGGCGGCTGTGTGTGGGCGTGGGGAAGGGTGGCGGCGGGTTAGGGTTTCTCCGAAATCGGGGAAGATGAACAGTGTTTATCAATTTTTTGGGTTTCGCTCGGTGTAAACCCTACAGCATTTTACCCGACCCGCCAACTACTTAAGTGCTAAACTCGATTGGTTAATTGGGCTCGAACCCGACATTACGCCTAGACCCGACCCGAAGCACTGGTTCGGACCCAGGCCCAGGCTCAGGCCCAAGCCCAAGTCCTGGGCCGACCCAGACCCGAACCCAGATACAAGCCCAAGACCTGAGCCCAGCCCAGACCCGATCTAAACCTGAGCCCAGATCCTGGTTCAGGCAGGCTCAGGCCCAACCTGAGCCCAGATTCTGGTTCGGGCAGGCCAAGGCCCAACCTGAGCCCCAGATCCTGGCCCAGTCAGTTCTGATGCTGTTTATTATATTTCTGTTTAATCTGGGCCGTTGGTTTCAGTCCTGTGAATATAGGCTCAATCGGAGGCAATATGATCGATCCATATATGGATCTTGACTAATTAAGCTGTTCCGGACACATCGGTACGGTTCGATTTCACAGATTCAGACTGTTTTACAACTTGATGCATATATGGTACAAATAGCTGATAATTTAATGCATTCTAAATGTGATCTTGTGTTGATTTACATCATTGTTATGTTTATATGTGCTAAACAATAGGCACACAGATAATATGCAATTGACAGCTGATGGTTGCCATTGAACTCTATTAGGGTATATATTAGCATTATACTACATATTAGGCCTTCCATGGGTTTTAGAGAAGACCAAGTGACCGTCTGAGGCTCATTTTCGAAATGAGTCAGATTTGCCCAAAGATAGGCGGCTCATGGAGATTGTGGGTAGTCAGATTGGAGTGCTTCCACTAGAGTCACTAGGCATCCTATTGTATTAGGGTTTGATTCTGCCCAAAGGTGTTTCAGACTACTGAGTGCAGTATAATAAGTAGAATAATAGCCTGTGATTGGGGAAGATAGGATAACTCTTCTGCCCAAAGGTGTTGGATAGTGTCCAACTCAACCCTATTACAGCTGACTAGGTATGTGCACGTTTCTATACGTGACTTGGGAAACTGAAGCACATCAAGGGATTTGGCCAAAGCTGAGTCTTAATGGTGTGAGGGAGTTGTCCTAGAAGAGAACTTAGCACATGAAGTCCTCTTCGCTTGATTTGAATTATAACCCCTAATTCATGTCAACATGTATATAAATAGTATCGAACTATCACTAAATTTGTAATTCTCTTTTCAGAGATGGATTTGTTAGCTATTTCGAAGAATCTAGCTGGTATTGAGCCCCTGAATGGCTCTACTTGTTCATCTTGGAAGATGAATATTGAGATATTGCTTGGTTGTATGGATTATGACTTTGTGCTTACGGAGCCAAAGCTGACAGTGCTTACAGACTCTTCTTCTGAGGCCCAGAAAACCCACTTTGCTAAGTGGGAGAAAACAAACCGTCTTTCTATGATGATGATTAGGGCCACCATTAGCGAGGAGCTTCGAGGTGGCATTGCCAAGACTGAGACTGCAGCAGAGTTGATAGTATTACTGAAAAGCCAGTTCGTAGGCACCAAGAAGTCCCTGGTGTATAACAATATGCTTCAGATCTTGAATCTAAAGTATAACGGTAATGGCAGCGTTCGTGAGCATATTCTTAAGCTCTCGAAGCTGGCTGTAGGCATCAGAGAGTAGGGTCTTCAATTGGAGGAGGAGCTTCTAGTTTATATTGCAGTGATCTCTTTGTCGAAGTCTTTCGACACTTTCAAGGTGAACTTCAATGCTTAGGAGATCAAGTGGGATCTTAATCAGCTTATCACCATATGTGTAACTGAGGAAGAGAGACTGAAGGGAGGAAAGAAGGAGTCTGCTAATTTAGGTTTTGATGGTACTGGGAAGAAGCCATTTAAGTCGAAACTTTAGCAACAGAAGCAGACCTTCAAACAGAAAGGGAAGTTTCAGAAGCAGTTTCAGGCCAAGGGCAAGCAGATGGCCAAAGGCACGAAGTCAGAGGCCTCTGGATGTTGGCACTGTGGGAAGCCAGGGGATTTGATGAAAAACTGTAGAGTCAAGCAGAATGCTGAGACACAGTCTTCTGGAGGTACGACTTTAGTCTATTGTGAGTCTAATGCTGTAGGTATACCGTTAGATTCATGGTGGGTCGATTCAGGAGCTTTTGTTCATGTGTCCCACACTTTGCAAGGGCTCAGGAGCAGAAGAAGACCCAGGTCGGAGGATAGGCTTTTCCTCGGTAATGATGACCCGATGAGGGTGGAGGCGGTTTGTAGCTACGGCTTGGTGCTGGATTCGGGTCACATTCTGATGTTGAAGTACGCTTTCTACATTCCGACCTTTAGGCGGAATGTGCTTTCTATTAGTAGATTATCAGATTCTAGATATGTGTTTGCTTTTAGTAAGAACGGTCTACTTATTTCTCTGAATGGTATGACTGTTGGCAGTGGTTTTTTAGTGGATGGTTTATTCAGATTATCTTTATGTTCTTCTTCTGTCTCTTGTTTATCTGAGCCACTAGATGCTACTTTATCTGGGTCGAAGCGTTCGTTTCTAGCAAAGGATTCTGCTGTGCTTTGGCATAAGAGACTAGGCCATATCTCTAGGAAGAGAGTAGAGGCCTTGGTGAAAGGTGAGATTCTACCTAGTTTAGATTTTTCAGACTTTGGTACTTGTGTGGACTGCCTCAGAGGAAAGATGATTAAGCAGAGAAAGCTCACAGCTACCAGAGCTTCAGAGCTCTTAAAGTTGATTCACACGGATATTTATGGTCCATTCCCAGTCAAAGCTCGTGGTGGTCATAGTTATTTCATCACTTTATAGACGACTTCTCTAGATATACCTATGTATATCTTCTCCACCATAAGTCAGAGGCTTGGAGGTCTTCCAGACATACCACTTGGAGGTGGAGAAACAACTTGATAAGAAGATCAAGGTAGTTTACTCAGATCGTGGAGGATAATATTTTGGAAGGATAAACCAGGATGGTATGAATTATGGCCCTTTCTCTGAGTATCTGAGGCAGCAGGGGATTGTTTCCCAGTATACCACACCTAACACTCCTGAGCAGAACGATGTGGCAGAAAGGAAGAACATGACTTATCAGGAGGCTGTTCGTAGTATGATGAGTCACTCTTCTCTTCCAGAGAAGTTTTGGAGAGAAGCTTTGAAGACATCGGTTTATATTCTGAATCATGTGCTTGCAAAACTGCCCAAGAAATCTCTTACAAGAGATGAAAAGGTTCGGCTCCTAACCTCCATCATTTGCATGTTTGGGGTTGCCCGGCAGAGGCTAAGCTATATAATCCAGAAATAAAGAAACTTGATTTTTGCACAGTTCGATATTTCTTTATTGGCTATCCTGAGAGATCGAAGGATTTTCGGTTCTACTGTCCTTCCAAACCATTGAAGATAGTGGAGACTAATAGGGCTGTATTTCTGGAGGATGCATAATTCAGTGGGAGCCAAAACCATTTGATACCCTTTTCAGAGAGAACTCTTCGGAAGGTGTTGTGTCAGCACCATTTTTCCCAATTATTCAGCCAGACGTTATAGCAGATACGACACCAGCACCTACTGAGACGGTGGCTGAGGTTGATCCACTGCCAATTCAGGCTGTACCGGTTCTAGATACTCTAGTAGAGCCAGTCCAGCCAAGGAGGTTAGATCGACAGCATAGGTCAGCTATCCCAGACTATTATAAGGTCTATTTTCAGGATATTCAAAGTGAGGGATTTGATATTACTAACCCTACTTCCTTTCATGAAGCTAGGGTTGCAATGAACTCGACAGTGGCTGGAGGCCATGAAAAAGGAGTTGTAATCTATGGAGAAGAATCATGTTTGGGATCTTGTTGTGATATCAGAAAATCGGAAGGCGGTGGAATGCAAGTGGATCTTTAAGACCAAGAGAGATGCTGATGGCAAGATCGAGAGATTCAAGGCCAGATTGGTGGCTAAAGGTTTCAGGCAGAAGGAGGGTATTGACTTTGGTGGGACTTACTCTTCGGTTTCCACTAAGGACTCCTTGAGAGTGATTATGGCCGTTGTAGCCCATCACAACCTGGAATTGCACTAGATGGATGTTAAGACAACGTTTCTGAATGGTGATCTGACAGAGGACATTTTCATGTCACAGCCAAAGGGCTTTACAGTTAGTGGGAGCGAACAACTAGTTTGCCAATTGAGGAAGTTCATTTATGGGTTGAAGCAGGCTTCCAAGCAGTGGTACCTGAAGTTTGATCAGGTTTCTACAGAATATGGTTTCCAAGAGAATATAGCTGACAGATGCATATATCTGAAAGCCAGTGGGAGCTATTGTACTCGTCCTCTATGTTGATGATATTCTCTTGGAGAGTAATGACATTCACATGCTCCATGATGCTAAGCATTTTTTATCGAAGAAATTCGATATGAAGGATATGGGTCAAGCAGATTATGTGCTTGGGATCAAGATTCATAGAGATAGAGCAGCAGGGATTTTGAGACTCTCGCAGATAGCTTATGTTGAGAAGGTACTAAAGAGGTTCGGGATGGATAGGTGTGCTTCGGATGAGGCACCAGTACTGAAGAGAGAGATATTTTCCCAGGATCAGTGTCCCAAGAATCAGGCTGAGAGGAGTCAAATGGATACACATGAGTACGCTTCCATTGTGGGGAGCGTCATGTATGCTATAACTTGTATTTGATTAGATATCATTTTTGCTATTGGGATATTGGGTCGTTATGTGCAGAATCCGGGTATAGCTCATATGCGTGCAGCTAAGAAAGTTCTAAGGTATCTTTAGCGTACCAAAGAGTTCATGCTTACCTACAGGTAGGGTGGTGAGCTTCAGGTGATTGGTTACACCGACTCAGACTTTGCTGGCTGTAAAGACACTCTGAAATCCACTTCGGGTTATGTTTTCCTGATGGCGGGAGGAGATATTTCATGGAGAAGCTCCAAACAGTCAATTATGACTGACTCCACTATGCATGCAAAGTATGTTACTTACTATGAGACTACAAAGCATGCTCTTTGGCTGAAGAACTTCGTTGGAGGCTTAGGTATTGTGGATTCGATCCAAAAGCCTTTGCTAATTTTTTGTGACAATAAGGCTGTTTGTCAGTATGTCAAGAATGAGAAGATTACCAGACGCAACAAGCACTTGGATATCAAGTATTTGCTTGTCTGTGAGAAAGTCAAAGGGGAAGTGGTGGAGATCCAGCATATTCGCACAGAGCTGATGGTAGCTGTCCCTCTCACCAAGGGACTTGCACCAAAGGTTTTCCATAGCCATGTAACCCGTATGGGCTTGATGGAGTCCTTGTATCAGTAGTTGAGTCTCTTTACTTTGTGTTTAGTCACTGATGTTTCGTCTTTAGATGAATAAAGTTCGATGTCATTTTCTTATATGATTTATGTCAAATGTAAGCAAGATCATTGCCTGAAGTACACAGTACTCAAGTGACATTGAAACTAGGCATGCTTAGGCAACATGTTAGATAGTCTAATGTACCTGGAGTAAGATGACTTACTCAAGATATTAAGACTAGACATGCTTTGACAACATGTCGGAACGTCCAATAAGCCTGGAGTACATGGTACTCAAAAGAGACCTGGGCTAGGCATGGGTGGGCACCATGTCGAAACGCCTTCATTCTATTTGTAGTTGATTGGGTATCAACATAGGTATTAGAATGACATGCTTGGACAAGCATGAGGTTGGACATCATGGGCTTGGGTACTAGACCAAGTGATATTATGCTCAGATAACCCATAGACACATGAGAAATCCACCAGAGTTGTTTGTTGGAGTTCTTTGTGGGTCTGATAGGTTGACCATGGATATG
The DNA here is from genome assembly GCA_947650365.1 of Chamaelirium japonicum. Taxonomy (NCBI): domain Eukaryota; kingdom Viridiplantae; phylum Streptophyta; class Magnoliopsida; order Liliales; family Melanthiaceae; genus Chamaelirium; species Chamaelirium japonicum. Next base: position 62,180,193 of record OX393552.1, read on the forward strand.
AACCAACATAGGATATGCTGGAACAATCATGATCTTCTATCAGGGTCATTTTGAACAAAAACATGAATGGTCCCTTAGTACATTTATTTCAAAATTGATCCGGATCATGTTTTTCAACACTGAGTGACTCTCCAAATGTTTAAAACAAAAAAATTCATTACAAAATTATATATGTGTATTTGAAACAAGTTCCCACACTTATATGGTGTAAAAAGCCAAGTGGGAGGTTGTTGGTTTTTGATGGTCATTTACGGGAGAGTTACAGAACTAGGTGGACCAGGTTGGTTGCCGCGGTCCTGGTTAGACCGGACGACTCAGCCAAGAGGCTTGACAAGGTTGGTGGTGAACCTAGCCTCATTCTCATGTGCATCCAATAACCAGTTGATGCCCTGATGGGTTGCGTCTACCGATTGGACACATCTATTATAAATAGATGTGCAGGGGTGAAGTCCCCATACGCACGTAATTAAAGTTGCCGTTGTGAATCCAAAGGGATTTAGGAGGACCCATCGCATCCGCGGGAGGCGGCAGCGTGTGGAAGATCTTCACCCGATATTGCGAACGATCACTCTTCACACGAAGGTATGTTCTTCATCCAAGACGACGATCTCGGTATATCAATCGGGGTTGTTCTTGTGTAGAAAACCCAACAGGTTTATGAAATTAATAAATAACAGCTGTTGTCTGAACGTTTCGGGTGCAAGTCCCCGTCCCAATTCTTGCTTGGTAGGCTGGTAATGTTGGACAGTGATTTGAGTTTCGTGGTGGGTTCGTGAGATTCACACGATAGAGTTCAGATCTCCACCAATCGGTCGGGCCTGGTTGGTGGGCCTGGCGCGCATCACAGCCGCGCGCAGTCGACTGGAGTGTGATTCACTTTCAGGTCGCCTCCCATCGTCCGGTTGTGATGGGCGCGGACCCATCGACCGGAGAAGATCCGAACTCCTCTTTTTGGTGTTAACATGCTTAAGTCTTCTATATAAATGTCTTTTTTTGGAACAACTTCCATATAAGTATTAAAGAATATTTAATCTTTTATTTCCTATCAGAGTAATAATATTGAGTACAGTTGATTTTGTTAGTAATATAATCGTGTGTTTGGAAGCATGAAAAGGCTAAGATTCCCCATGGGAGATTATAAATCTCTGAAAGCAGAGATATCTCCTAAAGGTTTTGACTCATTTTTCTTTGTTTGGATGGTTGGGGATTCTTTGAAGTAAGAAATTCTTCTTTTTTTCTTTTTTCTTTGTTTGGGAGTTGAGAAATAATGATGCAAGATTCTCTGGTGAAATAATGATTTTTCTTTTGGAATATTCTGTTTTATTGAAAAAAACAAATCCCTCTTTCCCCTCAGTGATGAGGTGGCATTTTCCAAAAAGGGCTTTCGACTAAATCTCCCTTTTAAGAGCTTGGTTAGAGTGACGCACAAGAGAGACCACGGTTCGAAGTCGGGCAACCGCAGGTGTATAAAGTATTTTTTTTTCTCACCAAAGATGGAAAGTTTGTTTTTGCACAGATGCATCATTTTATTTATAGGCATCACGGCGTAAGACAAACCCGAGATTCAATCCCACGATCAACCCGGAAGCAAAACAATGAGGTTAACGACAGTTATCGATATTTGATTTATGACCACTGCTATTCAACCAACACAGTACACATGCACCCCATAGTCAACCTTCCTACGTGGCATGTGATCAAGCTGTCCCTTCTGCTCGGTTGGGCTGAGTGTGATTCACCTATTGGGGTTGGGTGCAACGAACAATTGTGATTGTGCCACGTATAAAGGTTGACTATGGGGTTGGCTATAAGGTTTGTTATGAAGCATTTTTCTTGATTTATCCATCCCACGATCTATATAACATGGCATGATGATCTACAAACTGATTAGACAAAATGGAACAAGTTGACTAGATAAAAAAGCCAGGCTAAATCTGACAGTTCCTTTAAAATCCGGCTTATTTATCTCTCTATCTATCTCTCTCACCGCATGATCAATCTCTATTTTTCTCTCTTTCCTCCCACCCCTATAGGCTGCACGGTTGAGATTTAGTCTGATGTAATTAAGAGGGAATAAGGGAGAGGGAATAAAAGGTCAGGCCGGGCTGTGATCAAGAGTTACTGAAATTTCGTTACAGATTTTAAATTTCATCCTTCTACAAACATTTGTGATGCCGATTTGGTCGATCTCGTCCCCAAATTTTGAATTTCAAAATACGTCCCCAAAATTTCGTCTCCAATTAAGTCCCCAAATTTTATCGATCCCTTTTTCGTCGGCTTGAGAGAGAGACCTCCCGTCTGTTGCACAGGCCATGGCTGCCGCCCACGTCAACCTATCGCAAGCCGCCAATGCTCTCTCTCTTCACACCCAGTCGGCCATGGCTGCCCTCCATATCTCTCTTTCTTTTTTGAAAAGTGCTCTCTCTCTGCCTCTCTCTCTCTCTCTCTCTCTCTCTCTCTCTCTCTCTCTCTCTCTCTTTCCACCCAGCCGCCCTAGCCATGGTTGCCCTGCACATCTCTCTCTCTCTCTCTCTCTCTCTCTCTCTCTCTCTCTCTCTCTCTCTTCAGATGCCTTTGATCTCTTCTTTCTTTTGAACCTCTATGTGATTCGGTGAGAAGAGAGCCAATGGGGAGTTCGGATTAAAGTTTCTCATCAGTTTCTTTTTAACTCCTTCAAGTTTTGCCCAAAATCACGTAAGCCCTGTATTTTTTTACCAAAAGCAGTCCCTATAGTTTTAAGTGTTAGCACAATACCTCTTTTGCCAACTACCAAATTTTATCTTTTTGATAATTTCTATCTAATAATAACTGCATTGAAGGGGTCAAATTTTAGTTTATTAACTATAGTTCGGTTGCGGTTAAGTGATTTTGGGCTAAACTTCATGGGGGTAAAGGGTGATTTATCCATCCAAAATAGTGACTTTGTTATTAAAAGGAGAATACAACCCCATTTGTTATTTTTAGTTCTATTTGTATTTATTTCAAATGGGTTCCTATCTTATTGGCAAAGAAAATTTGGTAAGCATTGAACAACAACAACAAAAAAAAAAAAACTAGGAAATGAAAGTTGGTTCAATTGTTTTTATTTTTTTTCTATTGACTTTAAATAATTGGAAACTAACTATCGGTAAGATTTATGTTCATATACCCCGATATTCATATATAATTTTGTTCTTAAATCTTTTTGGTGAGCGGTTCATAGGGTCTTGGCCTTGAGCTTTTTGGAGAGAACCTCTAGCTAGTTTATGTTCTTCAGAGAAAATCAACAGCAACGAACATGGAATCTGTGGGTGTAGTAGTTGGGTGTTACTGTCGAAGGCGACCGCTTAGATGGCAGCGAATGTCCCAACAATGGCCGCTGTTGGTGGTGTCGTGGTTGTCAGCTAGTCGAGACAAAGCCGGTGTTGCCGTCAAAAATGTTTTGTAGCCGAAAACTGTCAGGTGTGTTACCGTCAAATACGACGGTGTGGGTGAAGGTGATGATGTCCGAGGGCGTCTTGCCACTAAAGACGGCCCGCTTCAATGCCGACAGGTGTTACTGTCGAAGACGATCCACTGCAGTGCCGACAAATACGAGCATGCACTATTTTATATAAGATGGCCCTGCAGTATTATGTGTCAGGTTACTAAAGATAGGAATGCCTGTCATCATTCCTGATTTTAAAGTGCAGGGCACAACTAATCATAACCTACCATTACACCTAACCTCCAATTTTTTTTGTTTTTTTTGCAATTAAAACCTCCATTGTTAAATTGTCAACTCAATGATTCATTCCCGATTTAAAGCTGAACGCAACAACTTTTTTTTTTTTTTTGGTACATTCAGAAAGGTGGATCATTACATCATGACCCTAAGGTCTTCAGACACGAGGGCCGTCAGAGAAGAAGGAATATCAGTTACCCAGTAACCCTCCACCTCGGAACTACGTGCATCAGAAGCCAGCCAGTGCGCAACACTATTGGCCACTCTTGGAATCCACTGTATCGTTACCCCCGGCAGCACATCCCAAAGCCGCAAACACTCCATAATGCTTGGGCATAACTCACCCGAACAGCCTTTCCCGACAACAAGAGCCTCACGGGCCTCCTGTGCATCAGTCAGAAGCAAAACCCTGCTATCCGACCCCTTAACGAGTTCCTCAAGAGCTCCATGGATAGCCAGAAGCTCCGCATGTAGAGGTGATTTTGCCACACATCGAAAAGCTGCAGCAGCACAAACCATCCCCTGCCGAGTAGACAGAACCCAAGCCCCACTCGCAAATCGCTCCCTCGGATGGAAAGAACCGTCTGTCCACATAATAAACTCCTCACGGTTAAGCCCCCTCCGCTCCATGCTCCTCGGTACCGGATTATGAAATCCCCGTATAACAGCTTGACTCTGTTTTACCATAACTATCCATGGTACCACCGGCCTCCCAAAGATCTTGTCACACCTAGCTTTCCAGAGGAACCACATAGCAACAGCAATCATCTCATTAGGCATAATGGGATCCCTCTGTCTAAACAAACTACCACTAGCAGGAAGTAAAACCTGCGAGAAGAAGTTAATTCCCGTCTCCAGCAGCATGCAATGCCAAAATTCGACTGCCATAGGGCACTCCCAAAAAACGTGATTGATATCTTCAGCCGGATCGCTACACCAAGGACAGCAGCCATATCCCATCCGAATTCTTTGCCGCAAAATGGAGGCTGTTGGCAGAGCTCCCCAACAACTTCCACAAAAAAATTTGGACTCTCGGCGGAACCCTCAAAAGACAAAAGTTAGCCCCCCACCAGTTATCCTCCAACCCTTCATCGCTATCCCGCGCACCACGTAGTTCCCCTAACATCTTTCGATATTTTGGGCGAAGACCCCTGATCCCCAAACGCTCGAGCTGCAGCCTCTTAATCATTCTTCTCCACCCCACCGAAGCCGTCCGACCCTGCCAGTTATGCCAAGAAGCCAACGACACCTGATATTTATCCCGAATCCATTGAGCACCCATCCCAGAATCCTTAAGCACATACCACAGCTTAGCAATCTCCTGCTGGATCTGCAGATCTTGGAAACAAGAAAGCTGAAGTCCTCCCAAATCCCGGGTCTTCGTAACTGAGTCCCAAGAAATAAGATGTAGGTGTCTCTGTCCATCAAGATGGCCCCACAGGAAATCTCTACAAAGTCGATCCATCGTTTGGAGAACCCCCACTGGTAGGCCCCCCTGCCCCCATTAGATGCACCGGAATAGCTGCCAACACCGACTTAATCAATACTAGCCTCCCTGCTTGCGATAACAACCGCGCCTTCCACCCCGCCAATCGCTGTTCCATTCGGCTGATCACAGTCTTGAAACAAGCATTGGGTATTCTTCCACAATTAATAGGAACCCCCAGATGCACCCAAGGTCCCACCTCCTCCTTCACATTCAAGGCGCGCTCCACCCGCCTTCGAATGGATTTGGTTACACACCGAGAGAACTTGATGCTGGACTTCCCTGGATTAATCGTTAGCCCAGTACCCAACGAGACTTTAGAAAATACCTCCCGGAGACCCCAAGCATCCAACTCCGTAGCTCGGGCAAAGAATAAGAAGTCATCTGCAAAAGCAAGTGTGGCAAGTGGCTGCTCATTCCGACGAGTAGTAAATCCCTCAAGAGCCCCCTCCCTCATACTATTATCGACCTCCCATTGAAAAACTTGAGCTACTAACAAAAAAAGATATGGAGATATTGGATCCCCTTGACGTAATCCACAAGTCGGTCGGAACCCTTGTGTCACCTCCCCATTAATCATTAACCGAATATAGGTCGATTTCACACACTGCATGATCCAAGAAATCCAGATTGTGTGGAATCCCATCCGGACAAGAATCTCCTCCAAAGCATCCCACTGTATTCGGTCATACGCCTTATCTAAGTCCGCTTTAACCACCATAGCTGCTCGTCTCCGAGGAGCAACATGTATAGAGTGTAGGACTTCCTGAGCAAGGAGGACATTATCTCGTATCCGTCTCCCGGGAATAAACGCATGCTGTTCCTCACGAACAATAGATGGTAATAGTAACCGAAGTCTATTAGCCATAATCTTAGAAATAAACTTATAGTGAACATTGCAAAGACTAATCGGTCTATAATCATTGGGAGAAACTGGAACACTCTTCTTCGTTATTAGCACCACCGACGTGTCATTCCAACCCTCCGGCATTCTATGCGAAAGGAAAAAACCCTGAACTTCCCTAATCACATCCTCACCAATAATATCCCAACATTCTTTATAAAACTCCCCATTAAACCCATCAGGTCCGGGAGATTTATTTGCCGGTGATGCAAACACCACCCTCTTGATTTCCCCACTATCAGGAATACGAATCAGGAAATCATTCATTTCATCAGAGACGCACCTCGGGAGATCATGAAGGAGCTGCAGTTGCACCTCAGCAGCGCGTGTCCAACGTCGTCTGAAGAAGTCGATCAACACCTGTTGAATCTGCTTAGGCTCCACTACATCCTCTCCCCCTACCCGAAGACATTTGATACGGTTCCGAGATCTCCTCACTCGGGTGCTAGAGTGGAAGAAACCCGTATTGCGATCACCCTCCCGTAACCACTGCACTCTAGATTTTTGTGCCCACAGGGATTCTTGTTGCCGCAAGGACCAATCCAACTGCCTATGCACCTGCTTCCACTCCTCCGAACCCTCCACCTCCTCCTGAGTCCCAGCCATCTCGTCCGCTCGCCGCCACAACAAATCCACCAGCGAGTGTATATTTCCCACTGAATTCTTATTCCAAAAAGAAAGAGCATGTCGGACGAAAGGTAAATTCGCAGCGCACCCCGCCCCACGAATCCACTGTTTAAGAATCACTTCGTGACACTCCGCTCGAGACAACCAGAAATTATGGAACCGCCACGGTACTCGTTGAGGTCGAGTATTCGCAAGGGTGGACACTAGAATTGGGGAATGATCCGATACACACCGAGGTAGGTGTTTCACAGATGTATCATCAAACCTCATCGTCCATCGATCATTCACAAAACACCGGTCCAGTCTCTCCCATATACGAGCCCCCCCCTTGTCTATTATTACACCATGTAAAAGCCTCACCATTGAACTGAACATCCCTTAACCCACTGATATTAATCATCTCCAAAAATTCTCTAGTGCTCCGCGACCAACAAAATGGCCTACCTCCCCTTTTATCCTCCGGTGTCAACACACAGTTGTAGTTCCCTACCAAACACCAAGGGTATTTCATCCGACTTAATACCTTCAGTTCTGCCCACAAGCCACGCCTATCCTGTTCTGAATTACTCGCATAAATAGAAGAAAGGATAATAGACCTTGCACTATGGTCAATCACCACCAAGTGCAACACTTGCTCCCGCCGAACCAGTGCAGTAACCAACCCCAAGTCCCTACGCCACAAACAGACAATCCCACCAGCCATCCCATTAGACGGAATACAGGCCACTTCAAATTGACCCCAAAATATCGCCTTAATTCGGTTTAAAGAAGATAACCGCACATGACTCTCTACTAGTAAAACTACTTGTGGTGCAAACTTCTTCACTAGCAGTTTAACATGCCCAATCGCCGCCGGACGTAAAAAACCCCGACAATTCCAGAACAGAATATTCATTGAGGAAGAGAGGATAGCAGCGCCGCTGGGAGTCGACCTCCCTTACCTGTTTTCTTTAAGCTATGGCCTCTCATAGCTAGCATATCCGGGACCCTACTCCTGGGCTGCCTCCGCTGGCCGCTAAGCGCACCCGAACTATCCTTCTGCCACACCACGTCTCCCCCACGAACAACTCCCCCTTCCGCACAACTCTCCTCCATCACCTCCGTCTCAATACCATCAACCCCCTGCAATATCTCACAAGTCGTCCCCACTGCCTCTGCATGGTATTCGCCCATCGATAGCTTGGACTCATTCTCAACCCCCAGCTCCTTCCCAGAAAAACCCGGAGGAATTTCGGGTGAAAGTGGCCTACCACCCCGGCCAACCTCCTGCTCACCTCTCAGCTCATCTCCTTCCAAAGATCTCGGTAGACGACACCCAAGATCCTGTATCCCCACACCCTCCATCTCCGACTGGCGGCTGTTGTCCTCCCCCACGATAATCGACCTGCCCATCCGGTTACCCATAGCACGCCCATCAAATCCCGACCCTCGCTGCGCCTCATCCAAACTGTTATGCTTAATAGGAGCCACAGGATCATTACCTGTTTCGAGATCCATCCCCACCTCACCATCTATAACAGGAGTCCGCTCCTCCACGTGCTCTGATTGCTTAGAAAGTGTGTCCCCAGTCTGTTCATGCATTAACTCCAGGGGATGGAAACGAGAGCCCTGATCATGACGTCTCGGAACTTGACTCCGCGCCACAGGTCGCTGGCCACGATCATCCTGAGCCCCTGGCTGACGTGCCTCTCGATCCACCCGTCCACTCTTCATCACTCCAGCACTATTCTTCCCTCCTCTCCCACCACCGCCCATCTTTCTAGCCCCCGGCCGGCGAGCTGCCATCATCCATGGTCCAAAAGTAGACCCTTCCACCTTCGCGCACGTCACCACACTACTTTGCGCTGACACTGGCTGAAATTGTTCCTCACCAACCTCCTCCATTCCCACCCGACGTGGTCCAAACCCCTCCTTCCCACCCCCCGGCGTCGGAACAACGTCTTCAACAACTACTGACCGCACCTCCCCCTTTGATTGCAAACCAACTACAGTTCAATGATCCAGAGTGTGTCCCACACGGCCACAACCAAAGCACACTCTTGGTAGATTCTCATAAACAAACGGCTGGTAGAACCTATAACCCGCACCCTCCTCCCCTCCCGTCGTACCAACATTCGTACCTGGAATGAGGCCCTTCGTGAGATCCACCTCGACACACACCCGCACGAACAACCCCCGCGCCCCTTCCAACGATTTCAGATCCACCCTAATCGGCCTACCCGCTGCCGAAGCTATATCTTTCGCCAGAACTTCATCATAACAGTCCACCGGGAGGCCAGGCAGCCGAATCCAGACCGGAGCACGATCTATGATCTCTGTCGCCGGCTGAAAGAAAGGAGTCCACCGTTTCAACACAAGCACTCTCCTTTCAAAGATCCAAGGGCTACCTTCCCAAACATCCATTAAATCTTCCTCCAATTCAAACCTGAAACAGAAAAATCCATTCGGTAAATCCAAAACTTGAACCTTCCCAGCACAAGGCCAACGTTGCGCTATACGTCACCTTAAAATCTCGAGAGGTAGCTTTGGACCCAAGAACTTCCCCACCAGAGACGTTTGCCAACGGGCTTGGGACGCCCTTAGACGCTCAGGATCCAGGACTACCATCCCGTCCACCAACTGTGCCATCCTCGAACAATGGTTGGCATCAATCCTCCCACTCCACTGATCGCTCCATCGAGTAGTAGCCGCTGCCAGGTAACTCCTGCGACTCCCTTCGGTTCCTCCTGGATCAGCACCCTCCGCCTCTGCATTCGCCTCCGCAGTCGCCATTCCCTTCACCACCACAAATGGCACTGATCGATTGAACGCAACAACTTAATCACAACACTTAATTACACCCAGCCCCCATGCCTCATCAACTCAACAAATTAATGCTTTTAAATCAAAAGCAAAGTTATTCGGCCAGCCTTGCCCGCTGCGTGGTGACGTGGTAAATGACCATACCGTCTGTTGCACCCAGCTAGGCTGGCAATTTCGGAGCCGACACGAATTTAGCGGGTCTGGGTCAGGGCTAAACGGGTTCAGGTCGTAAATGGGTCGACACGATAGACTCGTTTAATAATCATGTTGGGTCCGGGTTTAGGGTCTGGATACGGTAGACCCGGCAAGACCCGTTTAAAATTCACCGGATCGGGTCGGGTCGGGTCTACCCGCAATCCGATACTATAATATATAGTATCAGCGGGTCTATCGGATAATGTTGGGTTGAGTCGGATCGGGTCAACTGAATAAACCCGTGTGGTAAACGGGTCTTATCGGGTCTACCCGTTTATAAACAGGTCGGGAATGGGTTTAGAATCTAGACACGATTAGTTAAACGGGTCGGGTCCGGGTCTACAGGTTTTGGACACCATCTGAAACTAGACCCGGCACAAACCCGACCCGACACGACCCATTGCCACCCCTACACCCAGCATCGGTAGGTGAATCACACTCGGCCCAAATGGCCCGATCCGACAAAGTGGATGGTTAAATTTGTGCTCTCGGTGAATGCATGTTAGTCTTATCGACACAATCACACAGAGAGGGAGAATTACAAAAAAAAAAAGGCCTCTTGGTTAGGTTAAACTTCCTCTCTCTCTCTCTCTCTCTCTCTCTCTCTCTCTCTCTCTCTCTCTCTCTCTCTCTCTCTCTCTCTCTCTCTCTCTCTCTCTCTCTCTCTCTCTCTCTCTCTCTCTCTCTCTCTCTCTCTCTCTCTCCCATCTTGGAGAGGTTCCCGTTCGACTCTTGGTATGGACACCGAGAGTGTACTTCGCTCAAGGCCGTTGTGTCTTATTTGCTCGTGTGAATCCTGGCTGTTGGTTCACAGGATTATAAAATTAATAAATAGCAGCTGCTGCCTCACCACTTTCGAACTCCAGACCTCTTTGAGCCCTTGCTCTAGGATCCTGTTCTCTGATCGCATAGCCGGTCCAGTGAAAAAAAAAAGGGGAAATGGGTGTTAGGTCCTAGACAACAGGTCGATTTGATATACATGACACTCATAAGATCCTTTTAAGGGAATGTCCCAAAAATCAGTTCATAAATCGAAAAAATGCTCTCCCCTTTCTCTCCCTTTCCTCTGTTCTCTCTCTAGCAGCGGCAGTGAGTAGCAGCAACGGTGACAACCTCGGTCTTCGCCTCGTCCTTCCACCTCAAAGGCGCGAGCAGCTTCGCAAGTAGCAACAGCTCGCCACAGTCGCCGAGCAGCGAAGATGAGAGGCGAGCAGCAAATGGGGTTCGGTTCGATTCGTATTAGGTCTAGGATTCACCCCAAGACCTATAGATCTTAAATTTTTGGATTACGTTTAGGTTTTATGATTCGGTTTAGTTTAGAAAGGAGTGGCAGGGAAATGAAAATTTGAAGCACATTGAGGGGTGTTTTTGTCCTCTGTCTTTTGGCTGCAAGTGATCTCTTGTTTTGGACCGTTCACTAAATCCCCCCCCGCCCCCCACCACAAAAAAAAAAAAAAAAAAGAGGAAGAGACACACATAACTAGGTATGTAAAAAAAGCCCATAGGCCCAATCCCGGCCTGAAAGCACCATGGGCCGGGCTCAGGCCACCACCCTGAGCCCGTAGCCCGGCCCAAAAATCCGAACATAATAACGTAGATTTGGTATATATATATATAGACTGTATAGTTATGACATTAACTAAGTGCAGTATAGTGATTATAGATTTTGAGAATTGCCATCAGGTTTTGTGTTCGAACCTAAAAGCCTTTGAAGATTATTTTTATTAAACCACATGTTTAACCCAAACCCGCCCGGCCGAAATGACCAATATATACAGGCTGGGCCTGGGCTCAGATCTTTGGCCCACGGCCTGGCTCGGCCTGAGAAGCCCGACGGGCTACTCCGGACTTAGTATATGCAGGCCCGACCCGGCCCGAGATATTATAGACCCAGCTCGACCCGACCTGGCCCGTTTTACTCCCCTACGCATAACCCAGAAAATTATCATTGTAATAAAGAAGTAATTGGCTTTTTTTTTCCTTAACCCTCAGGTGTTTTGATGATCCATTCACCTTAGCCAAGTCATCATTAGGCTTCTATTCTTTTTTTTGTATTTTGGTTGATGAACCGGCTAGGAAGTCATAGGACAGGCCGCTAAAGCAGGAGCTCAAAGAGGTCCAGAGATCGAAACAAGGAAGGCAACGTAATTGTTATTTTAAATTCGTGAATATGATATCAACGGTTAGGATTCGCACGTGCAAACAAGACAACATCGACTTTGGGGGAAAGTTCACTACATTGTGTCCATACCGGGAGTCCAATAGGAAATCTCTCCGACAACACGGAGAGGAAGTACATGAACAAGAGCATGCTGGCTCCATACTCTTTCAGGAGGATATTGACCTGGTATTCAAAGTGGTCAAGAAATATAATGAGAACAGCTATTGTGTGTTTTCGTCCTGAACCAGTTTCCATGGTCATGACTCATGTGGACACACACACACACAGAGAGAGAGAGAGAGAGAGAGAGAGAGAGAGAGAGAGAGAGAGAGAGAGAGAGAGAGAGAGAGAGAGAGACCTGTACTGCAAGGGGTCCGACTCATCTCCACTGATGATGTCTCCCTATAGATCACTTATGATTTGGGGTACGACAAGTGGCTATCCAAAAATTAATGGCCACAATCTATAGCCAAGGGATGAACCCAAGGGGGATAGCACCACCACCTGCCATGCCACTGCTGTCTGACGCCACCCCACCGACCACCACGCTGGCAACCACCCGTGCCGACCATCGGCCACCCGCTGCGGCCACCACCTGCCACCAACGGTGTGTGGTGGCCGGCGGGACGGCGACAAGGAGGTAGCAACATGTGGTGGGCGATGGCCGGGGGTGGTGGCAACCCTTGGGTTCAGCCCATGGCCATAGATCGTGACCGTTGATTTTCAGATTGCCATTGATCGCTCCCCCAACTATCGATAGGGGAGACGATTGCTCCCCAAATCATCAGCTATTGATACGGTAGATGACCATCCATGGAGAAGAGTCGAACCCTAATTGGGAGCATACCCAAGCTTCTATTCTACTTCTAGAATTGATTCCATAACTGGACTGTCAATTGAGCTGGGCTAGCCCAATACCCGCTTGTTTGGCCGAAAAAATTTGGACCGAGTTTTATATGAACTTGGGCTGGGCTAAGCTTAGATATGATTTCAAGTCTGAACTCGAGTTTAGGTTGTGTTAAGCTCAGCCCGTTTTAAACCCGAATCCAAAATAGTAAGTGTATTAGTTTATTGAACCATCGCCTCTTGATATATTTTGCTAATTTAGAAGATGAAGTTATGCGCAAGTTAATTTTTTTTAGTAAGAGCTACTATTGTTTAGAATGTTATAGCTTTTAAGTGAGATGTATTGTTACTTATAAATTGTAGGAGCATAATGAATGTTATTTTTTTTTATGAGTTTTTCTCTCACAATGCATTTTTTTAGACCAATCCGAACTCGGCTAGCAATCCGAAAAAAAAAATGACTGAATTTAGACTAACAATCAAAACTCTTTCACAGCGGTTGTGGTCTCTAGCACATGGCTGTGGACCTTGTGGTATTCCATGCTTTTAGGTAGGGCTGCAACTCGGATGGGATGGGTAGAATTAGAGGTCTACCCAGGCCCAACCCAAGTTGTAGAACCGTCAACCTACAACCCAACTCAGCCCACCAGCCCAATCCGAGAAGAAATTTTCAAGCTTGGGCTAACCTCGGGTTGGCACAAGTTGGTGGATTGAGTCGGGTTATACGCCGAAAGTTTTTTTTTTTCTTAAAGCAAAATATCAAGGCAAGAAGCCTCTTGCCTTCATTGTCTGATAGTTTGTTGCTCTTCGGGTTGTACGAATACAATCCATTCATGTCTAGGAACAAGAATACTAGTAGCATGTTATACACATCTCGGGTTTGGGTTGGGTCAGATTACCCGGCTCCTTGCCCCAAGCCCAACCTAAATTTAGTTCAGGTTGACTTTCTCCATCCCGAGCCCAATCAATCCTTCGATAAAATGAGTTCAACCCGCCCAAGTTGGCGCCCTACTTAGGCACCATCATGACGCATCCCTTATAGCACACAATGGTATAAATGTCGCTTTGTGCTTCACATATCCGCGGTCGTGCCAACAGAAGCCATCAAATAAATTTAATTTGCATAGGCCCAGTGAAAATGGTCACCTAGGCAGGCTGATAAGGAATCGACTTCCACTGCTTCACTAACGTCTAGGGATGACAACGGTGCGGTGTAGAACCGTAAACCGCAAAAAACCGCACCGCATGGTGCGGTTTTGGTTTGCAAAATATATAACCGTAGCGGTGCGGTTTCGGTTTACGGTTTCGGTGTTGCGGTGCGGTTTCGGTTTTGCCCAAAACCGCACCGTTTAGACCATTATACTATTAAACCGCGGTGCACCGCACCGCACCGCACCACATGGTGCGGTTTCGGTTTTATATATGGTACACCGTCGAGGTGCGGTGCGGTTTCGGTGTTGCGGTGCGGTTTCGGTTTTGCCCAAAACCGCACCGAAACCGCACCGTTGCCATCCCTACTAATGTCTCGACCGCCACCTTGAGTTCTTACCGTCTTGATCAGTTTGGACTGCTTTGTGATCAGAAAATGTTGTTAGACTTGAAAATGTAGTCAACCACAACTTTAAATATTTCAAAAACCATTTGAGTCTTATTGAAAATGGATACGGGTGCTTTTGCGATAAAAATTCGACGGAGGGGGCTAACTGCCTACGGAGCATAGTTCGGAGTTCAAATTGTTCAAGTTGAGGGATCAACATTAAATGAGGTGTATAGTTCAGGGGAGGTTTTAGTAATTTACCCATTAATTTAAGAAGGAATTCACTTGCTACCCAGAAATTCCAGCAATTCTCTTTTAGAATTGAGGCCAAGAAAGCACTTGGATCTGATCAATTGCAAAGAATTTGACTGATAAGTGTTGGATCTATAGGATTAGATCCCGGACAATTTGATGAAATCTAAAACTTTAGTTCAATGATGACTGGAAATCAGCAATTCCAGCAAGTAAACAAAAATGTTTATGCAGAAATTAAGACATTAAGCGGAAAAGGAGACGAAACCACGTACAGAAATTAAATGGCATGGTTGAGAATTAGAATTAGAGACGTAATCTATGCAAGAAACAAGAATTAGCTGAACAAAAATCAAGACCGTACACTGACAGAAGAAATATCGAGTTCGGAAACCAACCTCAATTGTCAACAGATTTTCCTAAGCAAATATGAAATATAATTTAGAAGAAAATAGAGGATGCCAGATTTGATTAGAAAAGACGAAAGAATATTTGACGATTCTTATTCGACACCAAATATATACCTCTTTCAATCGGTGACTTCGAGAACGATTTTGTTCCAACCTCCTTAAAGAGGTTGGAACATTCACGGCCCTCTCATTGGTCCATTTCAAGGGTATGTATGTCATTTCATGCTATTAATCATGGTGAAATTATCAAAAACCCTTGAAATGGACCAATGAGAGAGCCGTGAATGTTCCAACCTCTTTAAGGAGGTTGGAACAAAATCGTTCTCGGTGACTTCTGCCCTCAAGGGTCAAGTAGTCCAGTGCAACCCCAAGATATGCCACTCATAAAGAGGAGCAAGTAAACATTACTATGGTGGTATAGAGTAAAGGCTGGCAAGAGAAGAGAGGCGCAAGAGGAACATTTAATTTAAGGGCACAAGCCTGCCTATGATCATCGGAGGGACTTCCCGGAGGATATTCCATGATCTCAGGATCAAAGAAAGGAGGGCACCACTGAGATGAGAGAAGAGAGTTAAGTGGAGTAAGAAGTTCAAAAAATAGGATAAGTTATGCAGTAGTTAGTTCAACATTTCTCCAAATTGCGGATTGGACCCGGAGTTCATCCCATTTGGGGCTCACTATTAATTTCTGCCAACTATCCCAAAAGTAGAGTGCATTACACCCAATGAGTTGTGGCCCTAAATTACTTCATAAAACTTTCAAAATCTCATTAAGGAACACATGATCATATGGGCACAGCGATGCATGCAAATGAGAAATGTTCTCGGAAATCGTTGAAAATTCAGGCACTTCGAAAGATGGTTCATTTAAAATTTGATTGATGCCAATAAAATTATTAAAATCCATGGACCATGGAGTGATTTTCCAAAAGAGGATGAGAGCATAGCACTTACTCTTTATGAGTTGCCAATAATAATTTTATTGATGCCAATAAAATTACTAAAAAGATATCGGAGAATTCTTTGTGCATAGTATTGGAAAATACGGGGAAACATGATAGCACTACGTGGGAATGCTCAAGTTTATTTTCTATTGCTTCAGATCAGGGCCTCAAGGTCGAAAGGTTACATATTCCTTGCTCTGGAATAAGAAACTGAAGGGATCACATTGATTCCAAAAATCAAGTACTCTACCATCTCTGAACAACATAAAGGTATTTGTCTTTCCATCATGAAGAGCCTCTCTAGCATATTACCATGGTCTTCCTAACAAGAGATGATAAATTTCCATCGTGAAGCCATTGCACCAAACTTAGTCTTGTGATTCTTCTTCATTGGAGAACGATACCAGACAGCGATCCATAACGATCATTTCATCTCTATTTTGTAACCATACGCCTCTATTAGATTTCTCTAGAAATTCTAGAAGTTCCAACTTGTCAACAAGTGAGGTGGCAATGAAGTTGCCAGTACTATCACCGTCGATGACGATTGTACACATTATACCATCCAAAGGTTTAAATTTCAGTTTCGTGTCTAGTTTTAGTCCAAGCCGAAACCAAATTTCAACCGAAACGTTGTAAAAATTTCGAAGTGGTAAAAAGGGGGGTTTTAATGTTTTTTTTTTTTACTTTTAAAATTTAAGTCTTTTTCCTACCAAAAAAAAAAATTAAGTCTTTTAAACTTGTGCATACATATTTACATGAATGGTTTAAATAAAATACAGACCAAACACAAACTAAGCTTGTATACACCATGATAATAAGTGTAAAATACCAGTAAACTTGAAAAAAAAATGATGATCATCAAATATTTTATATATTTACATTGCTTTCATCGTGAAGAAATCAAACTCAATCATCTTCGCTCGTCCAAGTAATTTTGTCAAAATGGCACTGAAACCAACCCGCAAATGTTAAAACCACCCGGTTCTGGTGCCCCTCTCAGATTTCGGCCGAAATTTTGCCGAAATTCACTCAAATGCAGAAACCTAACCGAAATGGCAAAGCCCCTTCGTTTCGGTGATCCCAGCCAAAATCATAAAACCAAGAAGTCCCCTTAGGACCATCCCCTAATTTCAGAAGGGAGGAGTGGAGGCCAGGTGATAGAGTTACTGATTGCCTTGTTCGATAGAGATGTAAGAACCTTGGAGATTGTCATGGATTTACCAAGCCCTGACTATCGAGTGAAGGCTTTTTTCATTTGTTGTTTGTATTTCAATGTCGTTATGTAAGCTCGTCCAAGATGGCAACATCATGGATTGAATATGGAACCTTAGCCCGGTCCTATAACAGGCTTAAGATCTGCTTAAGATTTGAAGTTCATTGCAAACCAAAATTCATAAAACTCTTGTATCATCAATAGACTTAGTCTCTTCCTTCAAGTTATGGAATAATTGAAAAAGGGTCTCTCAGTAGTAGGAACTAACTATAGATCTTGTCTATCATTTATTCTCGAAAGGTGCTTTTCTCCTTCTCTCGTTGGACTAACTTGTTTTTTATTTTTTTCCACCAATTGAGTGTGTGAACCTTCAACTTAAGACTAAGAAATTTTACTCGCTTATCTACAGGTATTTTCGTAAGTTTGAAATACTAGTCAACCTTGTAGACCCAGTCTAGAAAGGAGTCGGGTTTGCAAGTGGCCCTCAAATTTTGGAACATTACGCTTAGTGATGAAAGGAAAGCGTAGATCATTTTCCGGTAAAGTTTTAAATGTCGTTTTCGGTGTCGATGTTGATCGGCCAAAAATAGAAAAAAAAATGTTTTCAATAATTTGTCGGTGAAAAATTTGTAAGATGGAAAGACAAATTTCGATGAAAATATTTCATTTTTCGGTCAAATTTTCAATGGAAATTTGTCGTTTTTCAGACATTTCGATTTTGTTCGCTTGATATGAAAAAGATGGAATAATTTCAGCAAAACTTCAGAATAATTTTTCTGTGACATAAATATGCATATCTAGTAGATATCTAGGACTTTAGATTCATATTTAAAATTTTAAACCACTTAATGAATTACAAAATAGAATGTCATACAAAATCTCAAAGCTACTCAAAGTCTGAAATTGAAAGTAGAATCCATAACCATAGAATAGACAACAATTGTAGAATAGTTGTACAAACTACAAAGTACAAAATACAAATATAGTGCTAGCATGCTCAAGTTCCATACAAAATACAAGCATACAACTGCAAACTATTAATACAAGCAATTATAGAATTTATACAATGCTACCAACCCAAAAATTTATAATTTATTCACAAAGAAAAAGCAGTAGTTGGGAATCCCAGCTTTTCCACCAAATCCACCGACAAATAAACAAATGTTGGTGATGTCACCGACAAGAGCCCGACAAATGATATAATTGTACAGTAATAGGTTTTTATCACCGAAAGCATTGACAAATCAACGACATATGTCGACATCCATCAACAATATTGTAATATCGACAATTCAGGCTTTTTTTTATGTCAGAGCCTCCAAATACCGACATATGTCGGTGATTTTGACCGACATTTGTCGAAATTTGATTCCATGTTTTCCGGTGCCTCTGTAGCAGTTTCATACACACAATGCCTTTAACCATTTATGTGGGGGGTTCTGAATCGAACCGGGCGGTTCGGGTGGCGAGCACAATCCAACAAGCCAAATAAAGACAGACTGGGAATTACGTGGAAAACCCCTTCTCAACGACGAAGGGGAAAAAACCACGGGTGAGGCGAGAATGCACTAAGACTATTCTTTCGGTTACAATCTCTCACCTTAACCCCAATTACATACCCCGAGGACCGGTCTCCCAAACTACCGACCTCTGCAATTTCACTCAGACTACCGACCACTGCAGACAGCGTCTGTCTACCTGTCGCTGCAAACAGTGTCTGGCTGCCGACCGACCGACCTCCGCAGACAGCCTCTGGATGCTGACCGACCGACCTCCGCAGATAGCCTCTGAGTGCTGACCGACCGATCTCCGCAGCTCCGCAAATTCCGGGACGAAACGGGCAGCGTCTCCTCCAGAATTCTTCCTCCTCTGGCTGAAGGGGTAGGTCCCCTTTTATAGTGGCGGGGTGACGGTTACGGCGCTCCGCGAAAATCGGGTGGGTGACGTGTCCCCGCAATGAGCTCAACCGCCGCGGTGACGTGGCGCGCGGTTGATATCTGGTCACTCTGGGTCGGAAATCGCGGGGCGTTGTCAGCACCGCGTGGCCTCCGATATCTTCCGCCTTTTATTGACCGACCGTGCGAGGTAGAGAGGGGGGGGTGTGCTGCCTCCCCCTTTGGTTACATGCCGACCGAAGCCCAAAAGGGGGGGGGGGGTGTGCTGCCTCCCCCTTTGGTTACATGCCGACCGAACCCAGGAGGGGGGGGGGGGGGGGGGCTGTTGTCCCCCCTCCTTTGGTGACCGGCCGACCGAACCCCAAAAGGGGGGGGGGGGGGGGTGTGCTGCCTCCCCCCTTTGGTTACATGCCGACCGAACCCAGGAGAGAGAGGGGGGGGGGGGGGGCTGTTGTCCTCCCTCCTTTGGTGACCGGCCGACCGAACCCCAAAAGGGGGGGGGGGGGGGGTGTGCTGCCTCCCCCCTTTGGTTACATGCCGACCGAACCCAGGAGAGAGGGGGGGGGGGGGGGCTGTTGTCCCCCCTCCTTTGGTGACCGGCCGACCGAACCCAAAAGAGGGGGGGGGGGGGGCTCTGTTGTCCCCCCTCCTTTGGTGACTGGTCGACCGAACCCAAGAGGAGAGGGGGGGCTGCTGCTCCTCTCTGATGACATGCCGACCGAGCCCCCCTTTGCATGATGTCCGGCCGACCGGACGGGTACACACAATACCCCCTCCTGACCGGGCGGTCTTCGGTCCCGTCCGGTCAGGATCACTTCGCCTCGATTTGCGTGCAGCCTCATTCTGCATGTCAGCCTCGACTTGCGCGCCCGCACCGGCTTGCGTGCGTGCCTCGGTTTGCGTGCCCGCCTTAGTTCGGGGCTATTGCAACTCAAAAACAGTTGTCTGGGTTTTTTCTGATTTTTCGCCACATGGCGTCACCGGGCATCGCCACCTCGCCTCCTCGAAATTCGAACCCATCCAGCTCCAACTTCGTCTATAAATAGGACCCAGATGGTTCATTTCTTTCCTCTGCTTCAAATTCCTCCTCTGTGGCTGAAGGTTCATTTGGGAGAAGTTTCGCTTGACTACACGCCGAGGACCTGCGTGTTGGTTCGCTTGGATACACGCCGAGGACCTGCGTGTCGGTTCGCTTGGATACACGTCGAGGACCTACGTGTCGGTTCGCTTGGATACACGTCGAGGACCTGCGTGTCGAAGATGTCTTTCACCTGGTTCTCAGTGACGAACAAGTTCCCTCTGATGGAGGAGGTCCGGGCAGCGTACGGTATTCCAGATATGATTTCGCCACGCTCGGCCAGCTTCGTTGCGGCCTGCGGCTTCCCCTGGCGAGCTTCTCTGGTCACCTGCTGGAGCGCATGAACGTGTCTCCAGGCCAGATAGCTGGCAACGGCTGGAGGATCCTCCGCTGTATAGAGGCACTAGAAGTGTTGGCGGGGCAGCAGCTCTGCGTAGCGTACCTTCTGAAAAAGTACTTCATCAAGGATTACAAGACAACGCCTGGCAGTGTCTTCTTCTACTTCAGTCTGTAGGCGCGCGCAGGTAGTCGCCCTCCCATTGGGGGTTTATCTGACTCGGTGAGGAGTTGGAAGGAGTGCCCCATCGTGGTCGGGGGACCCTGGAGGGGTCGCTTCGAAATCCCCGGTCACGTCTCCCAACTCGCCGCGACCATCGAGGACTACTACCCCTCAAGGCAGCTTCAGTGCCCTGAGGCTGTTGAGGAGGAGCTTGACCAACTCATTAAGCGGGTGACGAACAACGACGACGACTGGCGGCAGCTGTTTCCGAAGCTACCGGTCGTCAGGTCCTACAGCTCCACTCCAAAGAAAGGCAAACAGCCTGCTGCGTCCGGTAGGGAAGAAGAGCCATCTACTTACTCTTCTGAGCTCCCTGACAGGTACGCCAGCTCCGTCAGACGCTTCAACCCAAACACCGCTGCATCTAAACTCTGCGTGATCTTCAGGCGGCGCGCAAGGTCGACTACGGCTGTAGGCGAGTGCAGCCAACCGGCTGCGCGCAACGTAGCTGCGCCGACGGAGAAGTCAAGGAGGCGAGTTTTGCTGAACGAGTCTTCCAGCGACGATGATGTTGGACGCGCTCCTCCCGCTCGCTCCATGCGACGTGCTGCTGCCGACGACCTTTGCTCCCTCCCAAAGACTGGTCAGAGGACGTGCCGTCGACGGGTAGGCAGTATGTGGAGATAGAAGAATCGGAGATGTCTTCCGGTTATAGTCTCTCTCCCTCCCTCGGGCGAGGCGAGCAAGCCATGCCGTCTGGCTCGGCTGGGTCGCGTGGGCGAGCTTCACCCTGCGGTTCCCCTGCTGCACCTACTGTTGCACCACCTACTGCCCCTACCGTTGCACCACCTGCTGCCCCTGCCGCTAGAATGCTCGATCGCGCGGAGGTCTGGGACTTCATGCCTTCGCCTTCCTCCTCTGCTTCTGGGGGCGTCGCCGGGCCACCTCCTCGTTCTCCCCTCGGAGCTACTGAAGCTATGTCTCACCGCCGCTCCCCCGGGCTCTCTGCTCGTCAGGGGGAGGAAGATGATACTGGTGTGGGTAGTCCTGGCTGGGAGCGTCAGCTCGACGACTTTCATGAGGTAAGTCTAGTCGTTAACGAGTTGATTGTAGTAGTAACTTTTCCCCTTAACTCTGTGGTAATGTCGTTTCCTCCTTTGTCAGGCGGCCTGTCGAATTGTCGAGGGGGGTGCTCGAAGGATGACACGGCTTGAGGCCTCCCTTCGGGCTGCTCGGCAGGAGTCGAGAGAGCTACGCGCTCAGCTAGCGGAAGCTCGACGGGTTCATGCCGAAGAGCTTGCCGCAGTCCAGGCTCAGCTCGAAGTCGTGCAGGAGAACGCTTCTGACCCCTTCGAGCTTCAAGAAGCATTGGATTCCGCTCGGGTGGAAAATGACGGGCTGTGGGAAAAGTTCAGGTCGCAGGCGGCTTCGATCAGGAGGTAGCGCGCAGACGCCGAGGCCGCCCAAGCCGCTCATGAGGCCGAAATCGCCGCGTTGAAGGCCTCCCTTGACCAGGCCGAAGCAGTGCATAAGGCTGCGCTTGATCGGCAGCATGCTGACTACACCGCGGAGTGCAAGTCGCTTCTTGTGGAACAGGCGGCAGCATGGCGTAAGAAGGTCGCGAAGCTGCACAGCAAGCTCCCGTCGGGACCGTGGAAAGCTGGGGGAGACGCCTGACCTCTTGATGTTTTGATGTAATAAAACAACTCTCGTTTGTATTGGAACCTCTTAATGTTTCATCTGAATGCCATGATTGCCTTCTTTCTCATCGATTTTGTATCTTAAGTACACATCGATGTTGTGTCGTTGAAATCTGGTTCTCATGTTTTGACTGTATGTCGACGACGCACGTAACTGCACGTCGACGACATGCGTAACTACACGTCGACGCGTGTAACTAAACGTCGACGCGCGTGACTACACGTCGACGACGCGCGACCAAAATCTGGCCCTTATATTAGCAGGGGGTGATATACCCTGCCTTGCTTGCGTTGGTCAATCGGTCGTTCCCCCGCGGGTTCTGTTGATCGATTTTCCCAAGTGTTCACCGGCCGGTCTCGCCCTTCACAGGGTCCTGTCGACCGGTCGGCCAAGTGGTAGAACTCGCTCGGAGTGTTATGTACCACTTGGTTTAGGTTGGTCAACCGGTCGTACCCCGGCGGGGCCTGTCGACCGATCTTCCCAAGTGTTCACCAGCCGGTCTCGCCCTTTACAGGGTCTTGTCGACCGGTCGGCCAAGTGGTAGAACTCGCTCGGAGTGTTATGTACCACTTGGTTTAGGTTGGTCAACCGGTCGTACCCCGGCGGGGCCTGTCGACCGATTTTCCCAGGTGTTCACCGGCCGGTCTCGCCCTTCATAGGGTCCTGTCGACCGGTCGGCCAAGTGGTAGAACTCGCTCGGAGTGTTATATACCACTTGGCTTAGGTTGCCTCGGTTAACCATTTATTCTCACACGTGAACGAGAACGCTGAGCAAATGCATCTTTATTGAATAGATTCAGAACTACAGAACGATTACAAGCATCTCCCATTTAGCTACCCTGGTAGAACTTGCGCAGATTGGTGGCATTCCATGGCCTTGCTAGTGCATCGCCGTCTTGAGTCTTCAGGCGGTAGGCTCCATTCTTTTCCATACCATCGATGATGTATGGTCCTTCCCAGGTAGCTCCCAGCTTGCCACTTCCCAGCTCCTTGGTATTGTCAAAGACTTTCCGCATGACCAAGTCCCCTTGTTTGAATACCCGCCTTCTAACTTTGCGGTCATACGCCCTATTGATGGCCTGATGATAATTGGCTAGGCGCGCTCTCGCTCTTTCCCTCTTCTCTTCCAGCAGGTCTAGGCCATCCAGCAGGAGTTCGTCGTTCCGCTTTGGGTCGGCAGCTACGACTGATCGCTGTGTTGGGACCAAGGTTTCAGTTGGCAGGACTGCTTCGGAGCCATAGGTAAGGCTGAACGGGGACTCTCCCGTCGGTCGCTTCGGCGTCGTCCGGTAGGCCCATAGAACTCCGGGTAAAGCTTCTTCCCACAAACCCTTCTTCTGCTTCAGTTTTTTCTTCAGTATGTCCAGAATGGCGCGGTTCGTCGACTCTGCTTGCCCGTTGCTCTGAGGGTACCGCGGTGTAGAGAAGAACAGCTTGATGTTGTTGCTGGCGCAGAACTTCCTGATTGACTCCGCGTCGAATTGTCGCCCGTTGTCTGCAACAAAAGCCCGCGGCAGTCCGAATCGACAGATGATGCTGCTCCATAGGAACTTTCCCACTTGAACTTCCCCGATCTTCAGCAACGGGATTGCCTCCACCTACTTGGTGAAGTAGTCGGTGGCGACGAGGAGAAACTTCCTCCGGTTGGGCGACGTCGGGAAGGGGCCCAAAATATCCAACCCCCACTGTTGGAAGGGCCAAGGGCTGGATACTGGGTGTAGCTCTTCTGCTGGTTGATGTATGGAGGGAGCATGCTTTTGACATTGCAAGCACCTTTTCACATATCCCCCCGCATCTGCTTCCATGGTGGGCCAGTAGTAGCCCTGCAGCTTTATCTTCCGCGCCAGGGCTCTTCCTCCGGAATGGTTCCCGCACCCCCCTTCATGTACCTCCTTCATGATTTCTGCCGTTTGTTCCTTCGTGAGGCACTTGAGGTACGGTCCGCCAAACGAACGCTTGTACAGCTCGTCGTCGATGAGGGTGTATCTTGGAGCGTGCGCCTTGGTTCTTCGGGCCTCATCGACGTCCTCCGGTAGTATCCCATCAAGTAGGTACTTCTTCATGTTGCCTATCCAATCCGCTCCGACTGCAATAGTATAGGTCGCCTCAATGGCTTGTGTCCTCCTCGTCAGGCAACTATCTTCTGCGGGGCCGACTGTTTGTGGGTCAGCTTGCACCTCAATGAAGACTCGCTTCTCTTTGTCTTCTCCGAGTACCGATGCTAGATTAGCAAGGGCATCCGCCCGCTTGTTTTCCGCTCTGGGGAACTGGTGGAAGCTTATGTCTTCGAACTTGGCGATCAACTCCCGGGCTAGCTTCAGGTAAGCTTGCATCCTTGCGTCGCAGGCTTCGTACCTACCGGTAATCTGATTGATTACCAGTTGGGAGTCGCCGTAGACCTGTAGGCTGGTCACCCCCAGTGCTGTCGCCATCTCCAGTCCTGTCAGCATCGTCTCGTACTCCGCTTCGTTGTTCGTCGTCGGGAAAAGTAGCCGCACTGATTTTTCGAGCTTCGTGTGGTCGGGGGTTACTAGGACTACCCCCACACCACTCCCGACTGCGCACGACGAGCCATCCACGAACAATCTCCAGCCTTTTCCTTCGTCTTCCTGTCCTGCTGCTGCACCGACTCCCACGGGTCGACCGGCAGCTACCGACAGGTCTTCTAACGTCTCCGGCACCGGTGCAGTGTCTTCCGCCGGGAAATCGCTGAGGAAGTCCGCAAGTGCTTGGCCCTTGACTGCTTTCCGAGGCACGTACCGAGGACCAAACTCTTGCAGCTCTGCAGCCCACTTGCTCAGCCGACCTGCTCGAGTAGAGTTATCCAGTACTTCCTTCAGGGGGTGCTCAGTGATGACCTCGATGGGGTGAGCGACGAAGTACGGGCGAAGCCTCCTTGACACGTACACTAATGCCAGGGCTACTTGTTCAATCCGCGCGTACCGAGTTTCAGCTGACGTCATGATGCGGCTGACGTAGTAGACATGCCTCTCCGCTCCTTCACATTCGCATATCAGTACAGCGCTGATTGCTGCCTCTGATACCGAAAGATACACCCCCAGCGTTGCACCTGGCTGGGGGGCTGTCAAGATAGGGGGTCGTCCAAGATACGTCTTCAGCTCCTGAAATGCTTCTTCACAGCGTTGGTCCCAGTCGAAAGGTGCAAGCTTACTCAGCCTCTCGAACAGGGGCTGACACCGGTCTGAGGACTTGGAAATGAAGCGATTGAGGGCGGTGATCCGTCCGGTCAGCTTCTGGACTTCCTTTCGTGACTTTGGCGATAGCATCTCCTCCAAGGCACGGATCTGCTCCGGGTTGGCTTCGAACCCCCGTCGGGTGACCAAGTATCCCAGGAATTTTCCCGACGTCACGCCGAAGGCGCACTTGGCCGGGTTCAACTTCATGATGTACCTCCGCAAGGTTGCGAAGGTTTCCTCCAGGTCTTGCATATGCGTATCCTCAGCCTGACTCTTCACAAGTAAGTCGTCGACGTAGACCTCCACGTTCCTTCCGATTTGGTCGACGAACATCTTGTTCACCAGCCTTTGGTACGTCGCCCCCGCGTTCTTCAATCCAAATGGCATCATCTTGTAGCAGTAGAGCCCTCGACCCGTGACGAAGGTCGTGTGCTCCTGGTCCTCCGGATTCATGGGGATCTGGTGATAGCCCGAGTATCCGTCCATGAACGAGAGCCTCTCGTGCCCCACCGTGGAATCCACCAGGGTATCGATGCGCGGTAGCGGGTAGCTATCCTTTGGGCATGCCTGGTTGAGATTTATGAAATCGATGCAGACCCGAATGGCTCCGGACTTCTTGGGGACGGCGACCACGTTAGCGATCCACTTCGGGTACCGAGCCTCTCTGATGATGCCCGCTCGTAGCAGCTTCTCTACCTCCGTGTTGACAGCTGCTGCTTTTTTCGGTGCTAGCGACCGGGGCTTCTGGCGTATAGGTGCAGCTCCTTCTCGAATGTTGAGGTGATGACAGGATACCTCGGGGTGGATGCCTGGCATATCTTTGACTGACCATGCGAACACGTCCAGGTTTGCCTTGAGAAATGCCGTCATAGCTTCGGCATGATGCTTCGGCAGCCGCGACCCGAGAAAAGTTATCCTCAGATGACTCGCTTCTCCTAAGTCCACGGGCAGAATTGGCTCGATGGCAGGCGACTCCTCCCACTCCGCGTTCGAGCTCTCCAACTCGTCCGGTTCTTTAGATTCAACCGGTCGGTCGGTCTTCTGAGGGTGCGTCATCCTGCTCAGCTCTTTACCTTCAGCTGGTAGGTCAGTCTCCATCGGGTCGCTCGGACCAGTTAGCTCTTTAAGTTCAGCTAACTGACCGGCCTTCTTCAAGCTCCTCGACACATTCAGTTTTTTACGTTCAACTGAATGGTTGGTCTTCTGTAGGTCCCCCGACACTGTCAGCTCTTTACGTTCAGCTGACATGTCGGTCTTCAGCAAGTCCCCCGACACTGTCAGTTCTTTAAGTTCAACTGACAGGTCGGTCTTCTCAGATGCTTGGCCTCCTCGCGCTCCTGCGCTTGATAGGGCGTAGTGCTGGAGCGCTGGTGCTTCTTGACTCTGCTTCGCAGTCCAGAGGTTGAGGATGCCCAACTCAGTGCCGCCTTCACCTGGTTCTCCTCCCTCGATTTGGCATGTCGTCTTCAGATGGATGGCACTGAGCTCGCACTTGGCTGCCGAGGACTGGTCACCTCGAATGCTCATCACGCCCTTGTCGGTCCAAAACTTCACTACCTGGTGGGCCGACGAGGGGACCGCATCCAAGTGGTGGAGCCACGGCCTTCCAAGGATGATGTTGTACGCCGAGTAAGCTTCGATCACAATGAACCGGGTAAGAATAGTGAGATGCCCTGTTGTGATCGGAAGGGTGATCTCACCAACCACCCTTGCAGCCTCCCCTGTGAAGCCCGTTATCGTCGACGACGACTCGGTCATCTGTCCGCGATCTAGCTGCATGGCGTCGAAGGCGCTGAGGAAGAGCACATCTACCGAACTTCCGGCGTCGACCAGAATTCTCTTCTCTAGGCAATTGGCTATCTGGAGCCGTATGACCAGGGGATGGTTGTGAGGCCTCTCTATTCCGACCAGATCAGCCGCCGAAAACTGTACTGCAGCTTCCACTCTTGGCTCGGGACGGATGACAGGGTCGAGTACCACATGGTGGACTTGCCTTGCTTGTTCAATTCGTCGCACCTGTCGGTCGACGGCATTTGATGATGGTACCGGGCCATGGTACCCGTAGACTGCATCTACCTCTCGGAGCTGGCGCCTTTCTGGCAGAGGACCCGGTAAGCGCTGTGCCGTCGCCCCTCGCTGGACTTCCCCTACAGCCTTAGTCTCCTTACGTTGAGGGAGGTCAATGAAGCAGCCAATATGGCCGGCCTCAATGAGATCCTCGATATGATGTTTGAGCACCCGACACTGCAGGGTAGTGTGGCCTTGGCCCTGGTGGTACTCGCAGTACCTTGATGCATCTCTGGCTCCCCTCTTTCCGGGTTCAAGCGGTTGCGCCCACTTGAAGTATGGTTCGCCCTTGATAGCTTCCAGAATCTGGTCTATGGGGGCGTTCAGTACTGTGAACTCTCTGTTCCACTGCGGCCTCGCTGGCCTGTCTTGCCTTTGCCGCTTCGCCTCGTGCCGTGTCGCATCCCCCTGCTGCTTGTTGACATTCTTCACGGCAGCTGGCTTGGCGTAGCCCTGGTGCGGGGCCCTGGTTTCCACCGCCTTCCTCTTGCGGTCCGCGTCTTCGATCTTGATGTACTTCTCAACGCGCCGCGACAGCTCGTCGATCGTCTCCGGGGTTCGCTTGATGAGCGACGCGTTGACGAGCTGGGCAGGCTGAATGGCGTTCTTGAAGGCCGCGATCACCATGCGATCCTGCCCGTCTGCGTCCGCCAAGCTCAGGTACTCGGACCTGAACCTATGGTAGAATTGTCGGAGCGTCTCCTTCTGGGTCATACTCATCCCGAAGAGTGACTCCAGAGTCTTCAGCTCCCGGCGATTGCATCGGTACTGGTCGATGAACCGTGTGCTCAGCTCCGAGAAGGAGGAGATGGACGAGGGCCTGAGCTTGTGGAACCATTCGAGGGGCGTTCCCGACAAGCTGTTGGCGAAGGTCCAGTAGAGGATATGATCATCCTCATGCGGGACCAGAGCATCCCGGAAAGCCAGTACATGCTCCACCGGGTCTTTCGATCCGTCAAACTTGGGAAGGCGTGGAGGATTCCATCCTCGAGGGAATGGCTCCCGGAGTAGCTTCTCGACAAGCGGCGATCGTGCGGCTCCTCGGATGGCGACTTCCTCCAACCGGTCAGGAGCTCGGACCCCCGGTCGGTCTCGCTGGATCTCCTCTCGCTCCCCGAGTCGCTCCGACGCATGTACCCGAATGCGTTCGTGTACGCTCCTCCGGTCAGTAGTATGAGCCGGCTGCCGACTGGCTGGCGTCATCCGAGTGTGATGACTATCACTCGGTTGACGATGAAGTTCTCCGTCTCGCTTCGGGCGATGCACTTGTGCCGAGTCCGTCTTCGAGTGATGCTTGGAGGCAGGCGGCTGTCGGGGGTGTGCCCCGAGCTGGGACCAGACATCCGAGCGTGCCAACGCAGCTCGGGCGTGTTTGTTTCTTTCCGCAGGCTCCGGTCTACTCGAGTCTCGCCCATCGGGATTCGCACTTTGGACCTCCACCGAGCGATTAACCCTGACCTTCACCTGAGGCACTGGTTGCGGCTGCATTTGCACTGGTGGGGCAGCTTGAGTGGGGAGGCTCTGTCCCGCTTGGGCCAACATGCCCTGGTTGAGTAAACCACTCGTCGGTGCGGCCCGCACGAAGTCACGCAACTCCTCGTAGTTGCGCTGCATCGTTTGGAGCTGGGTGGTGAGAGCTTGCTGGGTCATCATCATTGTGGCCAGAAAAACCTCCGACAGACCCCCGGTTAGTGGAGCCAGGGTTGCTACCGGAGCTTGACTGGAGTCCCCGACCCCCAGTATGGGATTCACCAGCGGGACTGCGCGCTCCGCGTCCGCTGATGGTTGAACAAGACGCCCGACGTCATTAGCATCTCCGAGTGGTGCGGCTTCGGACGGAAGCTGCGACGTCGAGCGGGTACGATACGGTCCACCGGTCATCGTTCTTCAACTGTGTGGTCGTGGATCGCTGATTGCAGGTAGCCTCGGACTGGTCGACACCCACGGGTCAACAGTCGAAAGCTCTAGTAGGAAGTCTCGAAGACTATCCCACAGACGGCGTCAAGATTGTGGGGGGTTCTGAATCGAACCGGGCGGTTCGGGTGGCGAGCACAATCCAACAAGCCAAATAAAGACAGACCGGAAATTACGTGGAAAACCCCTTCTCAACGACGAAGGGGAAAAAAACCACGAGTGAGGCGAGAATGCACTAAGACTATTCTTTCGGTTACAATCTCTCACCTTAACCGCAATTACATACCCCGAGGACCGGTCTCCCAAACTACCGACCTCTGCAATTTCACTCAGACTACCGACCGCTGCAGACAGCGTCTGTCTACCTGTCGCTGCAAATAGTGTCTGGCTACCGACCGACCGACCTCCGCAGACAGCCTCTGGGTGCTGACCGACCGACCTCCGCAGACAGCCTCTGGGTGCTGACCGACCGACCTCCGCAGACAGCCTCTGGGTGCTGACCGACCGATCTCCGCAGCTCCGCAAATTCCGGGACGAAACGGGCAGCGTCTCCTCCAGAATTCTTCCTCCTCTGGCTGAAGGGGTAGGTCCCCTTTTATAGTGGCGGGGTGACGGTTACGGCGCTCCGCGAAAATCGGGTGGGTGACGTGTCCCCGCAATGAGCTCAACCGCCGCGGTGACGTGGCGCGCGGTTGACACCTGGTCACTCTGGGTCGGAAATCGCGGGGCGTTGTCAGCACCGCGTGGCCTCCGATATCTTCCGCCTTTTGTTGACCGGCCGTGCGAGGTAGAGAGGGGGGGGTGTGCTGCCTCCCCCTTTGGTTACATGCCGACCGAAGCCCAAAAGGGGGGGGGGGTGCTGCCTCCCCCTTTGGTTACATGCCGACCGAACCCAGGAGAGGGGGGGGGGGGGGGGAGGGGGGCTGTTGTCCCCCCTCCTTTGGTGACCGGCCGACCGAACCCCAAAAGGGGGGGGGGGCTGTTGTCCCCCCTTCTTTGGTGACCGGCCGACCGAACCCCAAAAGGGAGGGGGGGGGGGGGGGGGGGTGCTACCTCCCCCCTTTGGTTACATGCCGACCGAACCCAGGAGAGAGGGGAGGGGGGGGGGCTGTTGTCCCCCCTCCTTTGGTGACCGGCCGACCGAACCCAGGAGAGGGGGGGAGCTGTTGTCCCCCCTCCTTTGGTGACCGGCCGACCGAACCCAAAAGAGGGGGGGGGGCCTCTGTTGTCCCCCCTCCTTTGGTGACCGGCCGACCGAACCCAAGAGGAGAGCGGGGGCTGCTGCTCCTCTCTGATGACATGCCGACCGAGCCCCCCTTTGCCTGATGTCTGGCCGACCGGGCGGGTACACACAATTTCGTTGAATATTATGCTCTATATTGTCCCCCTCAAAGGTCTTGACTAGAATATAAGAGACTTGAGGCATATCATCAAACATATGTCAAGTGCAAGAGTTCCTCTAAAATAACATAGGGCCAAAAAAGTAGCTAACGAGGGTTTTGGTGATTCCTTCATTAGATACAATTTGAAGCACATTAGGAACTAGTACAACAATATCAATAGTGGTATGTTCTTCTTGTAAGTTCTTTATTTACTCCACCTAAAGCTTGGATTATCCTTTTTGCTTTCCCCTCCTCAGTCGTGTACCCCCCACCCGACCCTGCTCTGTCATTCTCTACCGCTCGTGCAACGTACTTTGGAAATCCCCACAAACTCTGCGTTAACCCTAGTATGGTTTAAACCTGTTTAAGCTTCCACTCCCACCCCTCTGTCAGCATCACCCCTCCCAAAATAGAGCTCTCCTCCCTCCCAAAACCTCCTTCCTCCATTTTCGCCGCCTTCCACCACATCAATTCCACCTACTCCTTCACACATGCTCCTCACTTCGCACCAATTATTCCCTTACATCCAATGAACCTAACCCCTTTAAGGGCATTCTAATACAAGATACAAAAATGGATCCTATGTTTATTGTTGGACGCACGAAAGCATTCAGATCCAACACAACTTTCCAAATCCTGATACAATACTTACCAAGGCGGTAGTCGTTGTAGATACGACCTCACATGTACTATATGAAGGGGTGTTAAAATCATATATAATTATAGCTATGCAAGTTAAAATATACAAACACTTTATAGCAATTAAATTAACAAGGCACACTAAATGTTCTCGTTATGCATAAAACAGGTGCTTTTAACAAGCAACTTCAAAGTACAATCAAAAAACACAAAACCGACTTTCTATCAAAATATCGGCATTGCTTTCTAATACCATCTTAAAGAAATATATGGACAAGTATCCTTTGGAATTTGGTAAATTGATCTTCCAAAACAGCTTACCTTATAAGTTCTTTAACGGATGGAGAATGCCCGACTTACTAATAAAAGAAAGGAAAAAGATCATAGGAAATGCTCAACTTCGCCATAGGATTAGCTCGAACGTAGGCAAAAAATAATCAATAAATCACAAACATGTTTCTTTATCCAAGATCATTTAACATTCTACACAAACCTAAGGGACTTTCGTAAAATTGTTTCCGCTATAGAAAAATCATTAACCCGGAAGACTAGAACTTTATTGGAACCTATTTTACATAGAAATAGACCAATGTATATGAGTTTTCTATGTATGCATAATCTTATGGATCTACTCATGTCCTAATGTTCTTAATTTTATTCATTTTTGCTTTTTTTTTCTTTTTTTGAGAGGAAATTTGAGTCCTTTATGAATCAAAAAGGGGTACTACCAAGATAATCACAAAAGGCTATGAGATTATTTGTCTCAAATTATGGAGACTAATTGAACAAAAGAAGACTCCACAAAAGGGATTGAAGAGGATTCACGATAGGCTATCAATCTGATGACAACCCACAAAAGGATTGTGCGAGCATTTACACAATTTTGAAGAGTTACCTCCAGTCAGTGCAGCGGCGGACGGCGGAGGATCCTTAGTGAGAGAGTGCCAATCCAACAGGGTCGCCACCACCCCGCCCCAGCTGGCGCCGACGTTTCCTCCGGTTAGGATATTGACCACTGACGGTGATAAGCCGGCGGCGTCGGCGGTGGACGAATCAGAAGATCGGGATGGAAGTATGGAGCGGCGCTCGCCGCCCTTCTGCTTCCTCCACTACCCAGAGGAGGGCAACTGGGACGACACCTCCCTCAGATTCAAGCAACCCACCAAGGTCATGATCGACGAACCCAAGCGCGCGGGTTACGTCTGTGGCGGCGGCGGTGGTGGCGGCGGCGGCGGAATTTTGATGGTTCAGAAGCAGCTCGAACGCCGCCGGGAGATAGAAGGCCGGGCCCAGTTCGGGCTAGCCCGAGTGAGACCACTAAGCCACCACGCAAAACAAGTTGCATTCAACACCCATGATTTCAAACATTTGTTGCAATCAACTTTTTAGGGCTGCAAATGGACCAAACAGTTCATGAGTAGCTCGCAAACAAGCTCAGTAAAAGATCGCTCGAGCTTGTTCCATTACTATTTGAGCCAAGCCCAAGCCTAGAGTTTAGGCTCATTTAATAAATAAGTCAAGCTCAAACATACTAAAGCTTATCTCGATTGGGCTTCGTTAATATGTTCATTTAGTGATAGTGAGCAAGTTCGTGAATAGGCTTGTGAATAAGTCCATAAAAGGCATGAATAGACCAAATATATATAGTCAAAGATTTGGTTTAAGATAGAGTTCATAAGCAAGCTTGATATGAGCTTGTTCGAGTAGGCTCGTTTATTAAACAAATCAAGCTTAAACATACCAAAGTTCGGCTCGGCTCGATTACTAAGCAACCCAAGTCCAAGCTTGAACAACCAAGCTTCTAACCAAATCAAACTCAAACAGACCAAAGCTCGGATCATTTACAGCCCTAATCACTTTATGGCAAATCTAGAAGGTGAGATGTAATATGATTTTTAAGCTTATCAAGGCGTCCCCCATCGATAACATAGGAATGGTGAATTTAATGGTCCGGAACTAGGGGTGTAACAAAAGCCCATTAGTCTGAACCCGACTCGAGCCTGACCTGAAAGGAAACCCGAAAGCCCGATACAATTACTATGTACTTATTATATAAATATTGAGTTGGTACATATGACATAAAAAAGGAGCACATTGTACTTAACCCCCAAAATTATATGCTAATTAGTTAGTCATCCCTTTTTTAATCATTATTAGACTTACCCCCCAATTTGACTTACACCCCCAAATTACTATACGATAATTAGCCAGAATGAGGGGTTATGCCTAAATATCATTTAGTTAATTATGGGGGTGTATGCCTAAATATCATATTGTTATGGTGGTGTAAGTCGAACTTTTAGGAGACGTAAGTCTAATATCGATTAAAAGGGGGTGACTTACTAATTAGCATATAATTTTGAACCATCAGATGCAACGTACCACTCAAGTCCAAATCCCTCGTACTACTACTTTGAAGAAGGTGGTGGTGGTGTGAAGTGAAAGATGAACCCAAGTTGGGTTGAAGCCATAGCTTTTGAATCTAGAATGGAACGTGGAAGGTGATGCTTCATCTTAACATAGTCAAAGCTCTGCAACCACTCCATCAGCATCAGCTTCACACCCAAATTAAGATGGCAACAAAGCATCACATTCTCTGCCTCGTCTTTTTGTTTCTATTTAATGGGTAGACAACAACCTCTGTACCATCTGGGTTCAAAGGAGTCCTCATGCCAGATGCCATTGTCAATGAATGACCCAGGCATCTGTGTCTTATTCGAAAAAAATATCAAGTCGCGCGCATTCATGAGGTTTCTTTGCTAGAGCTGCAACTTGGGCGGGTTGGATCCGACCCAACCTAAGCCCAACCTGAATTTTGGATGGGTTTGGGTTGATGTATTTGAAGATTGGGTTGGGTTAAGGTTGAAAAAAATACAATCCGAGTTGAATTTGAGTCAGGCTCGGGTTGAGGGGTCGGGCAACCCGACCCAACCTGAATCCGAGCACGCATGTATATCTATGAGTCTGTGATATATAGGTAACAATCACAACCATCCGGAGTACTTATATACTAAGGGGGTCACAGTCACAGTCATCCGTTTGGACCGTTTCACCCAGTCATATTATTTATTTGCTTCTTACTTATCAATAAAGATATTATCTAATGATCTAGAAAATTACATAGATAGACATGCAAAAAAAAGTTATATGGTAGTAGTGTTAGCAAGTATAAATTCTTTTTAGATTTTGATTTTTAAAGGATAAAATTTTAAACAATAAGTACAACTCGACCCGTCCTACCAACTTGGGCCAACTTGAGTCCAACCCGAGCATAGAAATCTTTGCTTGGGTTGGGCTTGGGCTAGACATCTCGGGTTAGAGGTTGGGTTGGGTTAGGGTTGGGTGGGGTTTTAGTATTTGGGTTGGGCTTGGGTGTCACCCAAACCTGACCCAACCAACCCGAGTTGCAGGTTTAATCTTTACTACATACCCCAACCTAAAAGGTAACCAACACCCCTTCTCCTCTTCATTCTTCTTCCATCACCAGTGCAATTGATCGATGCATGTCGTCGCAATCATCGTACCTGTGAAGGCCATCATCCACCACCAATCTCATGCAAGCAGTCACTCATCTGGCGCCTTTGATCCCATCCAACCCATCATCATCACACGCATGCTATGGATGAGGTTAAAGAGTAATCATTGTAACTAGTCGACATATGACCATAAACAAATAATATTATGTATCAAATGTGTTCATGAACAATGATATCATATAAAACAATATGAGTTTATGAAATCGAGCTGTTCCGATGCATCCGGAATAGTCTAAATAATCAATGTATATATTCGGATCATTTAGATCAGGTCGATGACCATATAACTAAAATTGATGGTGCATAATAACATATATTAAATAATTTAAATTGATAAAATCGGACCATACCAATGAGTCCGGAATGGCCCAAATACTCAAGAACCATATATAGATCGCTAAAAACGGATCTATATTGGACTCGGGATCACAATATCAAATTAAACGGTTCAAATTAAAACATATATTAAATAGTTTGAATTTGTAAAATCAGATTGTACCGATGCGTCCGGAATGGTTCAATTAGTCAATATATATACTTGGATCAATCAGATTGGGCCAAGATCAAGCTTACAATCACAGGATAAAAATTGACGGTCTAGTTTAAATCGGATACTAAAGTATGTGTGAATGTATACAAAATTAGACGGGTAGGATTTAGCTAAATGCAGTCGGGTCGGGTTTAGCTATGTGTGATCGGATCGGGTCTGCCATGTGAAGTCGGGTCGGATCTGTTGTATAAGCAGTCGGATCATAAATTATACGACAAACGAGTCGGGTTGTGAATGGGTTTTGAACCCGGAGAAGATAAACACTGTTTATCTTCTCCGTTAGTTTTGGGGTCCATCGTAACGGCCGCCCCACACGCACACGTCGTCGCCGTCGCTCACGCTCGACTCCGGCAGCCACTCGCGCGCGTCGCCCGCAGGCCGCTGTTGTAGGTCGCGCAGCCTGTTGCCGATCGTGCCCACAGGTGCTGCTACCGGTTGTGCGGCCCGCCGCCAGTTCGTACGCGCAGTCCGCCGCCGGTCGTGCGTGCAGGTGCTGCCGTCGGGTCGGCGCTGCCCGAGCTATTGCGCGCAGAGCCGTCAGGCTGTGGAAAGGAAAGAGAGAGAGGGTGGCGTGCCTGGGTTTTTTGTTGGAGCGTCGTCGCCTGACTTAGCTGCGGGGTCGCCGGAGCGTATGAAGGATGAGCGGCTGAGCGCCTGGCCCGCCGCGACTTGCTGCCGTCACACGTAGAGGGGAGGTCGTCATCGAACGCTGAGGAGGACGACGTCGGAGAGGGGCTTGAGCCGGTTGCAATCACCGCCATCGTGCACGCTGGACCTCCACTCTGCCTCCCTCTTTCTACGTGGGTTCGGCTGGAGCGAGGAGCTCGTGCTGATAACGTGTTGCGAGAGAGAGGGAATAGGGTTGCACATGAAATGACGGCTATGCTCTCACGAAATGTGAGAGCCTCTTATTTATTCATAACATATATATATATAGAGCTAGGGATTAGGGATAGAGGTGTCGGTTAGATGTATCCCATTAAAGTGAGCAGCTACATATATCCGTAACACTTCCTCTTAGACGTCGTCTTTTCAAAAACATTGTCTCGTTAAAACCTTACTAAGGAAAATCCAATGGGACAAAACCTTTAGTGAAGGAAAAAGAGTACAATGTATTCTTCAAGAACATAGTTCTTCAAGAACAGATTTGTCTGGAATCTCAGATTCTTTTAGATTCTTTGTGGGTGCGACTTACACTGCCTCATTAAAACCTTTCGATGGGAAAACCCTGTGAGAAAAACCTCATCACAGGAAAAAGAGTACAAAGCGCAAAAGATATTCTTCTGGATGTCTCCATCTGCATCTGTAGGATGCTCCCTCTCAACTTTATCCTACATTCTATTACATGTCTTGCTTACATCAATCTTCAAAAAAAAATTCTCCCTCCCCCTAATACATTAAGATGCTATTTCCCACCATGTTAATACATCAATTTAAAATAATATTCATATGCATTGTTGGTGAAGTCTCCTCATGCCAATTTATACACCAACTTCTGAAATATAGACTTTGAAAGCGCCTTGGTGAAGAGATCTGTCAAATTCTCAGCTGACTTCACCTGCTTTATAATAATTTTTTTCTTCTCTTGGAGTTTATGGGTGTAGAAGAATTTCGGGGAGATGTGGTTGGTCATGTCGCCTTTGATGAAGGCACTTTGAATTTGAGCTATGCATGCTACATTACTATTGAAAAACACATAACATGTTTGTGATCTTCCCTTATGGGGATCAGATAAATAACCAGAGTCTGCATATCCAACTAGGTTAGTCCTTTTACATGAATAGTATAAGTTAAGGTCAACTGTCCCTTTTAGGTATCTAAATATGTGCTTTATACCATTCCAACGGCTACGTGTAGGTGCAGAGCTATATCTAGCAACTAGATTAACAGAAAATAAAATATCGTGTCTAGTGCATTGAGATAAATAAAGAATTGCACCTATTGCACTTAAATAGGGTATTTTAGGACCCAAGATGTCTTCATTTTCTTCTCTGGGCCTGTATGGTCTTTATTAACATCTAAATACCTTACAACTATGGGTGTACTAAGTGAATAACACTTATCCATATTAAACCTCTGTAGGAGATTTTCAGAATATTTTGCTTGATGGACTAAGATCCCATCAGTTTTGCGTTCGATCTACAGACCGAGGTAAAATTTTATCTCACTCAGGTCTTTCATTTCAAACTTATTTTTAAGATAGCCAACAGTCTTCTCAATCTCTTCGAGAGATCCTATTAGATTTATATCATCTACATATACTACTGTTATTGTAAATCCATTCTGAGATTTCTTAATAAATATGCATGGACATATAGGGTCATTTTTATAGCCTTTTCTAGACAGATATTCACTGAGCTGATTATACCACAATCTTTCGAATTGTTTCAGACCGTACAATACTTATTTTAATCTAATTAAATACGTATTTCTAGATTTAGAGTTTGGTAAGTCAAATCCTTTAAGGATTTTCATGTATATTTCACTGTTTAGGTTACCGTATAGGTAGGCTGTCATTACATCCATAAGTCTCATGCTTAATCTTTCAGAGACAGCTAGACTTATAAGATATCTGAATGTGATGGCATCCATAACTGGGGAATATGTTTCTTCATAATCTATCCCAGGTCTCTACGACAATCCTTGAGCAACTAAGCGTGCTTTATATCTTTGGATCTCATTCTTTTCATTTTTTTTTCTAACAAACACCTATCTGAAACCTACAGGGTTTATTCCTTTTGGGGTTTGTATTATAGGTCCAAACACTTCACGCTTTGCGAGGGAATCCAATTCCGTTTGAATCATATTCTTCTATTTTGACCAATCTTTACTTTGTCGATATTCTAGGATTGTGCGTGGCTTAGTATCATTATCATCACCCTTTATTATCTCATTTGTCATAGCATAAAAGAATATATTATCGATGACTATTTCTTTTCTATTCCATATTTCCTCTAAGTATGTGTAGAACACAGATATCTCATCATTGTTGGGTACCGGTACCTCTTTCCTAGTCTCTTCTAGGATCTGGGGCATAACCTCGGCCGGAGCGATATGCTTTAATTTGGGTAAATTGGATCTTTGATTCATGACATCTTCCGGACCGTCATGAATCTTCTCTTGAGGAGATTTTATGTTAGGAACAGCTTCTTCAGGAGCTGTAGGGTGTGATATGCTATTTAATATCCTCTTCCGGGGAGCTAAATCTTTGGAACCTATATGTCTACCACGCTTCTGGCATGTGTCAGACTCATTTGTTGTCTTATTCTTACTTGGGATATCAATCTTGGCAGGTACATTCATAGCTAGTATGTATGATTTAGTTGCTTTTGCAGCATCATTGAATGTATCTGGTAACTCATTTGTAATAGATTGCAAGTGTATTATTCTCTTAACTTCATGCTTACATTGGGGAGTCCTAGGGTCAAGATAAGACAGAGTGGAAGTATTCCACGATATTCACTTCGTTACTCTTGGACGGGATGTTCATTATCTTTCTTATCTCCCCCTAATGACGGAAAGATTGTCTCATCAATGTGACAATCCGCAAATCTAGTTCATAAGCAAGCTTGATATGAGCTTGTTCGAGTAGGCTTGTTTATTAAACTAACCAAGCTGAAACAGACCAAAGCTCGGCTCGGCGCAATTACTAAACAAGCTAAGCCTGCCCAAGCTTGAACAAGTAAGCTCAAACAGACCAAAGCTCGGCTCGGCGCAATTACTAAACAAGCCAAGCTTGCCCAAGCTTGAACAAGTAAGCTCAAACAAACCAAAGCTCGGCCCGGCTCATTTGCAGCCCTAATCACTTCATAGCAAACCTAGAAGGCGAGATGTAATGTGATTTTAAAGCTTATCAAGGCGTCCCCCATCGATACCATAGATATGGTGGATTTAATGGTCTGGGACTAGGGGTGTAAAAAAAGCTTATCGGTCCAAACCCAACACGAGCCTGGCTCGAAAGGAAACCAAAAGCCCGATACAATTACTATGTACTTATTATATAAATATAGACTTGGTACATATGACATAAAAAAAACATAGTATGGGAGCTATAAGCCTATAGCTTTCCTAATATAGTTAGAAGTCAAGCCTTTAAAGCCGATTGTATACAAATATTTTAAATTAAAATATCTTATTTTTATTCTAAATCTGGTGTGGTCTGAAATTCTTAATATATTTATACCTGGCCGGGCTTGGGCTCATACTCTTTGCCCGAGGCCCGGCTCGGCCAGAAGATCGAGCCCGTCGGGCCTATATGGACTTGATATCTCTAGGTCCGGCCCGTTTTACAACCCTATCCGGGACCATCAGATGCAGCGTGCCACTCAAGTCCAAATCCCTCGTACTACTACTTTGAAGAAGGTGGTGGTGGTGTGAAGTGAAAGATGAACCCAAGCTGGGTTGAAGCCATAGCTTTTGAATCTAGAATGGAACGTGGAAGGTGATGCTTCATCTTAACATAGTCAAAGCTCCGCAACCACCCCATCACCATCAACTTCACACCCAAAGATGGCAACAAAGCATCACATTCTCTCGCTCGTCTTTTCGTTTCTATCTAATCGGTGGACAACAACCTCTGTACCATCTGGGTTCAGAGAAGTCCTCATGCCAGATGCATTTATCAATGAATGACCCAACCTAAGCCCAACCTGAATTTTGGATGGGTTTGGATTGATGTATTTAAAGATTGGGTTGGGTTAGGATTGAAAAAAATACAACCCGAGTTGAATCTGGGTCAGGCTCGGGTTGAGGGATCGGGCAACCAGACCCAACCCGAACCCGAGCACGCATGTATATCTATGAGTCTGTGATATATAGGTAACAATCACAACCATCCGGAGTACTCATATACTGAGGGGTCATAGTCACAGTCATCCGTTTCACCCAGTCTCATATTATTTGTTTGCTTCTTATTTATCAAATAAAGATATTATCTAATGATCTAGAAAATTGCATGGATAGATATGAAAAAAAAAGTTATATGGTAGTAGTGTTAGCAAGTATAATTTTTTTTTAGATTTTGATTTTTAAAGGATAAAATTTTAAACAATAAGTATATCCGAACCTGCACAACTCGACCCATTCTACCAGTTTGGGCCGACCTGAGCCCAACCCAAGCATAGAAAGTTTTGTTTGGGTTAGGCTTGGGCTAGGCATCTTGGGTTGGAGGTTGGGTTAGGTGGGGTTTTAGTATTTGGGTTGGGCATGAGTGTCACCCAAACCTGACCCAACCAACCTGAGTTGCAGCTTTAATCTTTACTACATACCCCACCCTAAAAGGTAACCCACACCCCTTCTCCCTCTTCATTATTCCTCCATCACCAGTGCAATTGATCGATGCATGTCGTCGCGCGCAATCGTCATACCTGTGAAGACCGTCATCCACCGCCAATCTCATGCAAGCAGTCATTCATCTGGCGCCTTTGATCCCATCCAACCCATCATCATCACCTCCTCCCTCCTCCTTAAGTCCTACTCCTTTTTACTCCCCCCTCCCCCACCACCAATATTCTTCCTCCTACACTCAGTCTTTGACAATCAAGATCCAATAGCCAATAGTCAAGATTTCTGAGACGGGGAAAGCCAAGATTGATTAGGTGAGGTAAGATGTCCTAAGCGACGAATTGGTCCCACATCACCTGAAGCGAAGGAGATTCTGGGCTATAAATATAACTTTTCTCCCAAATAGATCTGACGCATTTTAAAGCCGTGAGCCGCTACCGATTTCCGTACGTAAGAACTCCGTAGTAAGCATACTTGGGCAAAGAAAATACTAGGATGGGTGACATCCTGGGAAGTCCACGTGCGAGCATGAGCAAAATGGACAATATTAATGTCATGGTTGTGTTGGGCGGGATGTTACAAGGCCATTTCAAAATGGCAAAGGCGAGCTGTGGAATGCATGGGACCAACAATAGCGGCAGTGGGCATGGGTTGTCGTTAGCAATAGGGCTGATTCTTGGTGGGGGCATATTGGATATATTGAAAATATGACTTAATGGACTGCCCCTAAAAAAGCTAGGCTATATATAGCCTTTTTCCTAGATAAATTTTACCCTTATTCTTCCCTTGCGTAGGCATCTAATCCGAACCACATACATTCATGTTTTGAGAGCTGCGATTGCTCCCTTTTATTTTTCATTTTTTTTTTGTTGGACCAGTGGCGAGGCGGTCAAAGGACAAGGCGTTAGAGCATGCGATCAAAAAGGTTTGGGGATCGAAATGGAGAAGGCTGCATATCTGCTATTTTTATTATATTTCTTAATCCCGTGCAAACAAAGCAACAACGGTCTTGAGGAAAAGGTACCATGAGTCGAACAAGAAATCACTCCAACAAAGAAAAGAGGAAGTACCACTTGGACAAGAGCCTGTTGGTTTATCCGAGCTTTCAGCATGAGAGCACTGAGCTTCCCCAACAAGTCTAACCCAAGGCCCATGATTAATA
The DNA here is from genome assembly GCA_947650365.1 of Chamaelirium japonicum. Lineage (NCBI taxonomy): Eukaryota > Viridiplantae > Streptophyta > Magnoliopsida > Liliales > Melanthiaceae > Chamaelirium > Chamaelirium japonicum. Next base: position 62,222,178 of record OX393552.1, read on the forward strand.
TTATTCGGAACTTCGAGGGTCCTGTCTAAGTTCCTCTTTTTCACCGGGTTCGATCCCTCGCTCGACCGGAGTTCATCACTTTGATTGAACCTTTGGTTGGATCAATACAAGCAGTATATATATGAACCGATGACAACAGTCTAGATGCTCATCAAAAAGTCTCCGAAGAGTGTAACAATGCAGAAGACTTCACAGAGATCCTCTTAAACACTCAAAACCCTAATATACTTGCAGACCCCACACGTTTCTCGAAGATCCCTAGTGTCGAGAAAACGCTTCCCCCCCTCCCCCATTGCTTTCTCGACGATGATTAGAGCTCATGATTCATGAAAACGCTTCCGCCAATCGATAAAGATCTTCCATGACCAGCGGGGATGATTAGGGCCGTGGTCTTCGAGGAGGTCGCTTTCGATCGGGCCAATGTCTCAGCTATAGCCCGCACGCTTCTTGGAGAGAGACAAGCTAGAGTACAAATCCTATCAGGACTCGCCAATAAGTCAATAATCATTATCAGACTAGGGTTTAGGGTTTTCAAGAGTCTTCACGGTCACTCATCGTCTTTAGCTTGACATAAACATAGAAATCTTTATGTTATGAAAGAATTTGAATCCTTGCGGTTGCGGACGTGAATCGATCCGATCCAAACCGTATCAGTACTTACTGGATAGGGATTGGTTTTTTTAATCCGATGATCCAATAATGACCAAAATCTAATAGTCCATTTAGTTAACGGATCGGATTTAGATATAGCCTAATCCGATCCGAATATGATCCGATAACAGATCTAGCTGAGTGTGACTCATATCGCGGGGACGTCTACCCCAGGGAAGCTAAGTCAAGCGAATGACACCACCGTGTTTGCAAGTCGACGTGGGGCGCGCACATCAGGCGGCCACCGACACAAGCGGTGGGGTGGTGTCAACGGTAGAGGAAATGAGCTAGCTAGTTATAAAATCTCGATCGAGCCGTGTGTGCGACACGTGCCTCCGTCGTGTCCCTAAGATTCCTCATGAACCCTTATCTTGGTGGGTGAGGAAAGTGAAAGAAGATATCATGACTAATATAGTGTTGTATCCATATCATATGATGTACTCATTTAGACTTGGCTAATCTTTCATGCCATTTTATATCCCAATACTCACTTCAAGCCAAAGGAGTGGCTCCATCTGTCCCTCATGGGGAGGTAACATATCACATAGTCCTTGGTTGGTTGATTGAAAAGAGTATAGTAATGGTAATGATACCATGTGAGTCCAGAATAGAAGCATCTCTCTCTCTCTCTCTCTCTCCTCTCTCTCTCTCTCTCTCTCTCTCTCTCTCTCTCTCTCTCTCTCTCTCTCTCTCTCTCTCTCTCTCTCTCTCTCTCTCTCTCTCTCTCTCTCTCTCTCTCTCTCTCTCTCTCTCTCTCTCTCTGTGGGTGCAATGGAATACAACGTCAAGAGAGTCGTGAGGCTCATGACTATATGCTCTCTCTTTCCTTGGCTTCTATTTTGCCTCCTTTTTTTTTTCTCTGATTTTAATTCTTGACCCACATCAGGGTCCATCTCTTCCGGAAGAAGAAAATGGTAGAAAGTCGAGAGCCCACCCGGCCCACCAGGGAGCGGAAGTGGGCCTCGCTGCGTAGCTGTCCACGCGGATTCCCGGATGGTGGCGTACGTGGGGGTGAAGCACACAAGGGTGAGGCGATGATGTCAGATGACACCCCCTCCACAACGAGAAAATTGAACAATGAACGACTCCAACAGCAGTTGAAGTTACCGGCCTCGGGGTCATGATTTCCGGGCAGCGTGTTCATGCTAAGGATCAACTTCAGGTGATTCAACAGGTCGATAAACGGGTGGCGGGTTGGAAGGCACATTTACTTTTCTTTTGTTGGTCGGGTCATCCTTCTTCAGTCGGTTCTCTACTTTTCCGAATTTTACCTTGGCTAATTCTTGGGTTCCGCTTTCGGTGGCTTCGGCTATTGAACAAATGATGCGTCGTTTTCTATGGGCCAAAAGTGCTGGCCTCGACTCCTGGTCTCCATCTTATTAATTGGGACTAGATCTGCCGGCCAAAGTGTTTGGGTGGACTTGGTCTTCAGCAACTTCCTCTTCTTCAGACTGCGCGCCTTAATGGGTCGTAAAGTGTTTGACTTGGTTAATGGATGGAACTTGGTGTGGGTTCAGTTTTACCTCAATAAATACGGCCTCCATTTGAATCTTGGGAGATGACCTTGCCCATCTAATTATTCGTGGGCTTGGCGCGCGGTTTGCGAGGGTGTTCCGGTGGTGCGGGACAATGAGGTGGTGCCTGTATCGTGGTCGTCGGAGTTTAATGTGTGGGATACCCCATTGCTAGGTCCTACCCAAATAGCCAGGATGGCAGCCCCGGCCCCATCAATATGCATGGTTTCCCGAGGATTGCTCGCATCTCTGAGATGATCTACCCGAAGGCGGAATGGAGACCTGAGGTTATTCGTTCGCTCTTTCCCGAATGGGCCTCCAGAATCAGCTCTATCTCGATCCTCCGTTTTCCGTCAGCACAATCTTTCTACTAGGCACACGGGCTGGTATGTCCTTCTCAGTTTGAGATGCCTATGCCCTCCTCCATCCCCCCATTGACTTTAATGATAAGTAGTTTCGGTGGCATGTCTTGTGGTCTACTCGTATCGAGAATAAGGTCAAGTGTTTTAGCTGAAAAATCCTTCATTTGCGCCTCCCTGTTCAGTCCCATTTGTGCCATATCAGTTTGATTACTTCGGACGAGGACGTTTGTCCCTGATGTGGGTTGGATTTCGAGACGGTGGATCATGCTTTGTTTCAATGCCCGGTTTCAGTAGTCATTTAGACATTGCCCGTCTCTTTCCTGCCATTCTCCCGCCCTCTTCCACCGCTGAATTCATCTCTTTACTTAGCCAGTTTCATGGTGGGAATACAGGTCATAACAAACTCAACTCACTAATTTTAAAGGTGGCATGACACATGTAAATCCCGCAACCGGGCTTTGTTTGATTTACAGGTGGAGCTTCCCCTTGTCATCTGGCGGCAAGCTTGCTTGGCCATTTTTTAGTTCCATTAAGCTACGATGCGCCATCCCCCCCCCAAGGCCTGTGCTCTGGTGCTGGCCTAAACACCTTTTTCAGTTCACTGGAAGCCGCCAGACATCCGTTTCCTCAAGCTTAACTTTGATGGATCTTATGACCGATGACGACTCCGCGGAGGGGCAGGGGTGGTGCTCAGGGATCACTGAGGAATGGTGATGGCTGTAGATTATGTGAATTTCCATTGCTCCTCTGCATTTGAAGCTGAAATGTGGGCTCTCTGGACCGATCTTCGATTGGTCAGTCATAGATGGCCTTCGACAAAGCTTCTCATTGCAGGAGACTCACAAACAGTGCTGGCTAGCCTTGTCTCCTCCCAGCCGTCAGAGGCGATTTATGATTGTCGCTCCCTCCTTTCAGGACATGGGGTCCGTGGAATCTCACATGTGTTTCGGGAGGGGAATACAGTTGCAAATTGGATAGCTGGAGCTGTGTGTAGGACGGGAGTCCATTTGGCCACCATCAATGATCTACCTCTAGATCTCAAGTATTTGGTGTTGTTGGATGCCTGTGGACACCCACAGGTGCGACTTTTTGTTTGGTCTGTAGGGCCTATCAGTGTAATTTGGAAACCAAAAAAACAGCAGTTGAAGCAGAGTTGGGCTGCCAATTCTGGATCCGACACAGTAGACCCGACCCGACCCGACATGAAGTTAGCAGGTCTGGGTTTAGGTTAAACAAGTTCGGGTCGTAAACAGGTTGACACGGTAGATCCGTTTAAAATTCAAATGGTCGTGTCAGGTCGAGTCTACCCGCAATCCAATTTTGTAGTATGTAGTACCAGCTGGGCTTATCGTGTCAGGTCGGGTCGAGTCGGATTGGGTCAACCAAACCCATGTGGTAAACGGGTCTAACGGGATCTTATCGGGTCTACCTATTTATAAGCGCGTTGGGTACGGGTTTAGGGGTCTAGACACGATTAGTTAAATGGGTCGGGTCCGGGTCTAGGGGTTTTGGACACGACCCGAAACTAGACACGACACAAACACGACCCGACACGACCCATTGCCACCCATAAAGCAGAGAGACTTCTAATTGCTGACGTGTCAGGTAGGGATAGGGAAATACACAGGCTGCAACTTGGGCGGGATGGACCTGACCCAACCCCAGCCCAACCCGAGTTTTGGGTGAGTTTGGGTTGATGTATTTGAAGATTAGAATGGGTTAGGTTTGAAAAATACAATCCGAATTGAATTTGGGTTGGGCTCAGCTTGAGGCGTCTGACAACCTGATCCAACCCGAACCCGAGTACTCATGTATATATGTGAGTCTGTGATATATAGGTGATAATCACAACCATCCTGAGTACTCATATATTGAGGAGTCGCAATCACTGCCATCCGTTTCACCAAGTCCCATATCATTTATTTGTTTTTTGTTTATCAAATAAAGACATTATCTGATGATCTAGTCAATTGCATGTGCATAAATGCAATAAAAGTATATGGTAGTGTTAGTAAGTATATGTTCTTTTTAGTTTTTGATATTCAAAAGTTAATAAGTATAACTGAACCCACGCAACCCGACCCATCCAACAACTTGGGCTAACCCTAGCTTGAAAATTTTTGCTTGGGTTAGGCTTGGCCTGGGCATCTTGGATTGGAGATTAGGTTGGGTTGGGTTAGGGTTGAGGGTTTTAGTACTTGTGTTGGGCTTGGGTTGACCCAAAACTCGACTCAACCCGCTCAAGTTGCAGCTAGCCCTAAAAATTCTTAACCTTTTAGGCTATGTTTTTTTTTTTTTTTGAGAAATCCCTCTTAGAGAGAAGAGGGGGGGTTCAGCCTAGACCAGTTTATTAATAGAAGAGAAAAAAAAAAGAGGGTGGGGGGGGGTGGGGAGGAAGTACAGGACTACTCAATAACTGAGTTACAAAGATCCAAAAGGAAAACTCGAGGGCATGACATGGCATTGGACGCCCAGAGGTGGATCAATGTCATGATCCGGGTTATGATGATATCCGTCGGTGTGCTCTTCACTTGGAAAGTCCTCCGATTTCGCTCGAGCGAGATCTCCCAAGAAATCTCGATGGCTAGGATGTCCCACCCCCACCGATCGGGGACCCAAAACTGCCTGCACCTTCATGTCCCCCACAGATGGGCAACGGATGTCGGAGGCGATCACCTATTCAGCCAAAGGAGGAAGTGCGCCAACACCTCCCTAGAAAAGTCGCATCTAAGAATCAAGTGATATGTGGTCTCGTCCATCAGCCTCCCTAGAAAAGTCGCATCTAAGAATCAAGTGATAGGTGGTTCCGACGCAATAGATTCACCTTGGTGAGAATCCTGTCCCTGAATGCAAAAAGCATGAAGATCCTCATCTTTGGGGGGGGGGCATCTCGCTCGCCAAATAGCCTTGGCTTGCGGGCAGGACACTCCACCGAAGTTCAGGAAGCGATAAAAGCTTCGAACCAAGAACTCGCCAGAAGAGGTCCATCTCCATCCCGCTATGTCTGGTTCTGAGGTTAGGCTGACACCGCCCAAGACCTCTAGCAATTGACCCAACTCTGAAAGGTACACCGTCGGGAAAGGACTGCGGAACTTTGGACTCTAGATTGTTATTCCTCTCCTAACGGATTCCTGCGATCTCACCGTCGCTGTCGTGGACAGAGCTAGCCTGTAGAGGTTGTAGAAAAGCGTCCGAAGCGGAAGATCCTCGAGCCAAATGTCCTCCCAGAATCGCACTCTCGAACCGTTTCCAACGATGAGCATGTTGCTGCACCGAAAGATCGCTGACACCCTGGTGATACGTCGCCAGAATGGTGAAATTGATCCCGAGATCCTCGATCTCGACTACAGGGGGAGAACTGCCTGAAGTACCTAGCCGAGACCACATCATGCCAGATATCACCAGTGCCATTCTGAAGTCTCCACCGCCACTTCCCTAGCATGGCGTGGTTGAACTCCCTGAGATTGATGACTCCCAGACCCCCCTGCGCCTTGGACTTACAGGCGCTACCCCAAGCAAGAAGGGTATAATATCCTATGTTGCCCAAGTGCCTCTCCAAAGGAAGTTCCTGCGCAGCTTGTCAGTTTTCTTGAAAACCCACTCCGGGAGATGGTAGAAAGAGAGGAAGTAGGTCAGGATGGAGGACAAAACCGAGTTGACGAGCGTGAGCCTCCCTCCAATCGACAGGAGATTCCCCTTCCACCCAGAAAGCCTCCGCTCAAGTTTCTGTACTAGCTCCAGCTATTGCTCGCTCGGCAATCTGCGATCTGAAATCGGCAAACCTAGTTACCTGAAGGGTAGGGCGCCCAGACTATAGTCGAGGATGGACACCAGATCCGATTGCAGTGTCTGATCCGCCCCGAGGTAATAGATAGCAGATTTGGCGAAGTTAACGGACCAGAGGATAGTCAGAAGCAAAGGAGAAGAAGCCGGAGAACAAGTGCCTGGGCTCGATCCGCCGCCAAGAATTTTAGGCTATGTTTGGCTCATAGATTTTCGTCACTTTTTTTTTTATAGGACGGGCTTTGGTCATATGGGAATGGGAATTGGGTTGAAACCCTTAGGTGATAAAAAGAAGTGGGAGTGCTTGGTTGACAGATTTTCTCACCTGGGAATGAAAAATGGAGTCCGATTTGCATCTAAACGTTGGAATTTTGAAACCCCCCCCCCCCAGGGTATCTATTTCCTCCGAAAAGGAAAATGAAAATATATATATATATATATATATATATATATATATATATATATATATATATATATATATATATATATATATATATATATATATATATATATATATATATATATATATATATATATATATATATATATATAAAAGTTGGCGGCAGCCAAACACGGCCTTAGAGTAATGCTATTTGAACATACAGTGAGACAATCTGGCAGACAACTCATGGTGGTGTTGGGCGTCGACTAGGGAAAAAAATTTAAAACAACCTATATAAATCGGTACCCGTTCCTTTCTAGTGGATCACTTGCACCTTTGGATCACGGTCCCGGTGTGGTTTTTCACTTCAGGGTTTTCACATAAAAATCGACTGCACGCTTTACTTTTTTGCTCAGTCATGTATGCTTATTTCCTTAGCACGTGGTAAGCTCCTAGGTCCTCACCTCTGATTGAAACTTTGAGAAGAGAGGGCGCACCTCCCTTTGCATGTTAAGATAAAACCTTTAATATCGCGTGCAGTTAACGAGCGAGCTCAAACTAGATTAAAAAGAGTAACACATCGACTTGTATACATTGTGCTGCAATGGCAGGTAATAATGTGCGTAAAATTTATCAAGTCGAGTATTCTCTCCATTCTCCGGTAACCTCCTAGCCTAAGAAATTTCAGTGTGTATCGATAGGTTGTGCTTGGTGTTAAAAAAATTTTGCCACAAGACTTGGTGCGAATGTCAATGCATTGAGCACAGGGGCGGAACCAAGGGGGGACTGAAGGGGGTCGTGGCCCCCCTAAAGTTGGCAAAAGTTCAATAAGACCTCTTTGAGGTTTTGAAATTTTTTAAAATTTTTTTACACATGGCCCCTCCAAAATTTAAAATTTTGGAGTTTCTAGATCCGCCACTGATTGAGCACTGGCCTGATGTACCCACACCACCACGGGGTACGTGTCCGCAATGTTGTCCCGTAATAGTATATTCCAATAGTATTACTCATGAAAAAACGAGAAAGATGGTATTCATACCAAAACTCCTGGATAAAGTCTTATCGAATGACATGTCATGATCACAGTCATCCGTTTCACCCAGCACAGTCCAATGATCAAACTCCGCCTGGAGCGGTAGGCAAAAAGAGACAGTGTGAATGGATGTTAAATCATTCGGTAAGAGTTTCAGTATAAATAGTAATTTAAAAAATAAATAAATAAAAAAATAAACCACTACTTTAATCATGCGGCCCCACTATATTTATTAAAGGAGATGTGGGTCCATTTATAAAAAGTTTGAGTAATTCTATTTTAACATACAGCAGGACGACCCTGCGGACAACACGTGGTCGGCCAGGTCTTCATGTGAATGAAAATGCACTGCCACCACATTGGCGGCTATCCCCATTTTTGTCCGGAAGTATGTTCAAGACTAATCCTATTTAAACAAAGTAGTTTGACAATCTCATCGACAAATCAGACCCAAGGTGTGGTGGTGGGGCCCGCTTGGGTGTGAAAGCCGCCTCCAATCCATAGGTTTGATTTGTCAATGAGATTGTCAAACCAGTTTGTTCAAATAGCATTACTTTTTTTTCATGGGTGGTTGAACATGTCCTATCTTTACTTGACACATCAGCGGTTCAAGCCTCGGCATACATGCAGGAGTGGGACCCGACACGTTGTGCAGAGTCCACCCAATGATCGGTAGAGAAAAAAAATTGACAAAAGGCTTTGATGTGGCATTGCCCCACGAGTACGATTTTGTTCCAACCTCCTTAAAGAGGTTGGAGCATCCCGCTCTCTCATTGGTCCATTCCAAGGGTATGGTTGTCATTTCATACTGTCTATCATGGTGAAATGATCAAAAGTCCTCGAGATGGACCAATGAGAGAGAGAGAGAGCGGGATGCTCCCACCTCTTTAAGGAGGTTGGAACAAAATCATTCTCATTGCCCCCACATACACCACAACCCTAATGAAAATTACCTCCCTTTATCAAATTACCTCTTTACCCTTATGTGGTGTATGTGGCGCAATTCCACTGTTCAGTCGTAATTATGGTCATCAAAGCCGATCGTCAAATTTTTTTCATTAGTTGGCATGCACAACGCATGAGTACAGCAGCCGTGAGTGTTGAAAATTTACCCCATGGTTGAACCTAGTATTGTTCTAAAAAATTAATAATAACAATGATGTGTTGACAACATCAGCCGACATGCCTTGGGGCACGTGTCAACCTACGGAATGGCACGAAAGGGTATTTCATCGGAACAGATCAGGTCGACTGCAGCAAGGGGCTCCATCAAAGCTACACTTACAACTTCAAATCTATGTTTTCAAAACTGGACCAGAAGGTAAACTGAAAAGGCATCGGTCCTGTCCAAACCGATTCAAACCGTTGATTCAACCTTTTGAACCGCTTGAGAAAGAGGTATTTTAAAATAGACACTTAAAAAATATTTTAATGAAAAGTATGATAACTTGGTTAAAAAAGCATTTTTGAAGGTTTTTTAATCATAGGTTATGTGTTCAAAACTTAACCTTCCAGCTTTTCCCAAAAATAATATGTAATTTATTTTTTAATAGACTTTTAAAATCGAACTAGTTTATTCAAAGATTGAACCAAAACATGTTCCGGTTCCAGTTCAAACCTGTCGAACCGCACGATTTGGTCCGGTTTTTATGAGACTGCTTCAAACCAGTGGATTGCATAGTTTCTCCATAAAATTTAGATGAGGGATGGATGTTGAAGATGTGGCCCAAAACAAGCCACATCCAACTCTAAGGTTCGTGCGCGAAGAAATGACGGAAGACAGAGCACAAGGGGAGAAGATCAGATCTGTCAGGAAGATCGTGCGCATGACTTGCACTAGCAGATCATGCACACAATCTCTCCAGTGACACCTAATCGATAATGAACCTGAATGGCTGTTTTAGGTCCAATTCCATCAAATTTTTTGAGACAATTCTGACATGTTCATCAGGTACTAATCTAGTTCCTGAGATATATGACATTTTGAATCCTTCTCCTTTTCCTGGTCTTCTCGGCTGAAATCTACAATGGTTGTCTCCCTTTACTCTCGAACCAAAGACTATCTCATTCGAGCACCAGCAATTTCTCTTGACTATCAAGATCATAGATCACCCCAACCCTAACTTATTATATGCTTCCAGTACTCTAACATAGAAAGAGCTATTTCTTTGATTCTTCCGTGGATCTCCAAAAATATTGGAAAGTTTCCTTCATCGTATAGGCAACATGCAGAAGACCAACAAGTTTCCCTCACCGTATGTTAACTTGTGGGTCTGAGATATATCCGTTCTAACTTGTTGGTCTTGAGACTCATGATTGTGGGGGAGGATTTTCCGCCGGCCACACCCGATCGTCAGATGGAGCAGCTCACCTCCACCTCCTTTCCGTGGTACCTACAAGAAGACCGAAGCTCATCTCCGAGCCAAGGCCCCTCTGACGCTCAAGTCAGGGAAGAGTGCAAACACAAGCGTGGTCGTGGGTTCGGAAGCGAGAGATTGCTTATTTGGCCATGAAGGGGTGGGGTTCTTTTATACCTCTGTCTCATACATATACGAAATGCTCGTGGAATCTCTTCCGAGAATCTCGGGTGGTTATGGCGGATCCCTTCCGATCGGACACTCTTTATATATTTCCTTTTATGCTCTCGTTAATCATGAGCCCCTGACAAGTCAGGGCGACCCACGATGTGAACGAGCGAGATATTGCAGGCCTCCTCCAGCCTGGCAGATCTCCCGGCTATTACAGGCGCTTGGCCGTTACAAGCGCCCTCCGATCTTTACTCGCCCTGGGGAGGCCCTTCGGCGCTGATTAGGTCGGGATTCAAGTGGGTCCAGACTGTCGGGTCAAGTCTACGACCTGCTCGACCCTTTCCCCGACCCGGTTCCAGTTCTAGAGCTCAGGCTTCTCTGATCTACTTTTCAGGGCACAGTCTTTCGCAAAAGTTGCATCTCGTGGACCGAGTTGTGCCGATCGGCCCTAGTTCGATCGATCCGGCCAATCAGCCCAACTCCCCAGACCAACATGCCAGGTCAAGCTGGGTGATATGTGTCGTCATCTGATCTACGTGGCGGAAAACCCTTCTACAAAGGCCTCCTTTTGGTCCTAGTGTCTAAAGACCATGAGCTGAAAGTCCTGTTCGACGGGGTTTCGCCATGTGTCCTAAATCCAGAGTGACGGCTCAATAACGTGATGGGTGATATCATTGCCTTTTTTTGCCTCCTGTGGTGGTGGCTGCAGTCCCATCGTCTTTGAATGGGAGACCAATTATTAAGGCGGTTGATCTCCTGAGCATTAGATTCCGGCCTTCCGACTCTCTGGATCGACTCTGTCGACTCCGAAAAGTGGGCGGCGCTTCACCATCAAATACTTTCCCTTGGCACGAGAATAGGATGCAAGTTCCTCACCTCTCTATCTCATTCTTCTCTCCATGTCTTGATTTATGCTCATGTTTTCCCATTTGTCAATGGCTCGGCGTGTGGATCTTTCGACGCTCGCACCAGAGGAGCAGCTCCTCGTGCTGAAAGATGAGTTTCCCTTCTTGCGTCAGTTTGATGTTCGATCTACTGACATCACCGTCTCCGCTGATCCTGGCTATACAGTCATCTTCGATGGGCAGCTGCGCGCTGGCTTGTCTCTACCATTGAGGTCGTTCTTGTCCTATATCCAGCTCTGCCCATGCCAGTTGGGTGGGAACTCTAGGTGAATTCTTCATTGCTGCGACGTCCTCTAGTATCAGGGGGTTGCGGTCAACCTCGACTAGTTCTTCAGCAAATTCCTCGTAAAGATGACTCTTGTCCAGGGGGTCTCAGGGGTGTACTTCAGCGGTTGCATCTCGACAGCCGCGGTTCTTGATGGGCTCCCATAGTTGGATCCGACCTGGACGACCGCACCATTGCACCTGGCTAGGGATTGGCACAGTGGCTTCATGGTGTCGAACTTCACCAACTCTGTGCTCGAGGACCTTTCTCACCACTGTACACCTCTCAAGGGGAGGTGACAGAAGGAGCGAGACCATATTGATGCTCAGATCGTGGACATCTATAAGCGCATGCCAGTTCACTAGGAGATCATCTTCCATACTGATCCCGGTGTGCCTTTACTCGGGCGGGTGATCATAGTTCTAGTCGGGGATATACCTCTGGGCATGTCCCTCGGTGAGAGTAGTCGAGTGGCAAAGTCATCAAGTGATGGCTATAGAAGCAGCGAAGGGGAGTTCAGGGGAGACGACGACGAGGGCGAAGACGATGGCAGTGGCAAAGAAGATTATGGCCGTGGTGACGGCGGCGGCCGGGGGGGGGGGGGGGGGGTAGCTCTAACAACAGGGAGGGTCCCGGTAGTGGCGATGATGGTGGCGACAAAGGCGGTGGTGATGGAGATGGAGATGGAGATGGCGATGGCCATGGCGACGGCGGTGGTGGTGGTGGAGATAGTGATGGCTGTGGCGACAGTGGTGGTGGTGGTGGAGATGGCGAGGTCGGCCCCAGCCGTGACCGCCAGGCCTCGAGCCCCACGCGCTCAGACTCCAGCTTAGAGATTCTGAGGGAGGCGCCTGCTCGGGCTGATCCTCCAGGAAGCCGGGCTCTCACATCGGTTGGGTGGAGAAGAGAGCCCGTGAATCTTCCCTGTTCAAGCCCCAAGGGCTTGAGGATGGCTCCGTTATACGCTCAAACCGTTTGTTAGGTTTTCGTGTATCCCGGTATTAGTGACGGATCAATTGTAGTATAAGGTTAATACCAGATCGTTCCCACATAGACAATGAAGTAATGTTCTTTTTAACAAATTTAGGATGGATCAAAGTGGTAGATTTTTTATTAACTAAACTAAACTTAAATTTAGACTAAAGATGAGGAATAAACTCTTGGTTAAAGACTAGGGTCACAGAGTAGCCTCTAGCAATGTGAAAATATCTTACTCTCAAGATGACATGTCAAGTAATCTGAGTGAAATTATATGGATCCCGATGATATATTTTATCACAACGTCCCTAATCCAAGGGTAACATTGTTAATAAGATATAATTTTCTTATTTTATTACCTAATATCCCTACTCCAAGGGTAATGCCAATAATAAACTCCATTTCATTCATCCCTAATCCAAGGGTAATGAATGATCAGGGTATTGATAATATGAAATCTATATGATTCTCATTAAATTATATCCAGATGAAGAATTATAAGGATCCATATAGCATATTCTATCACAACGTCCCTAATCTAAGGATAACGTTGGTAATGAAATATACTTTCCTTATTTTATCACTAGCATCCCTAATCCAAGGGTAATGCTGTTAATAAATTCCATTTCATTCATCCCTAATCCAAGGGTAATGAATATCAGGTGATTGATAGTACTGAATCCATATTATTCTTATAAAATTATACTATGGCTAAATTAGGTGATCTCTTCCAAATTCGATTTTTTTGGGCTTTCCACCTCGATAATACCACATAATGATAATCTATATCATCCTGAGTATAAATCGTCCAAAACTAAGTATGACTTGCCCAAATGGATCGCAAGCTGTCTCGCTTGAGTACGACCTATCCGAGGTTACGACACAGACTTCCATTAAAATTATGCACGATAATCATATAGGAGTACTTTCCACACAACTTATATGATGGGTCTAGTATTCTGACCATATCGTGATCACGGATATAATGAGAACACTAGTGATCAACATTAGGAGAAAACTCAAATCATGCATTAATCGGGAAGGAAAAGTGCTCATTGTCATTAAGAAAGAGTTAGACAAACACATCGCTAGGGTTCCCCTGGAACCTTAGATTAATTTAGACCACCATACTCTTCTTGGAAACAACGATAAGTATGATGGATCACACCCACTATTGTCGGAGTCACTAGGGTTACCCTAAGTTCTCTCTAATCCAACCCTTAAGCAATGGCCTTCTTCTCCAAAGTTCGTCCCTGGTTTCTTCGAATTTGGGGGCCTTTATAGCCCTGAGAAGAGTTGGTTTGAAGTCCTTCTCGCATCCTCTCGATCCTACGTATTGGTTATAAAACCACTCTAGCGGTTATGGTAACCGCTTGGGAGGTTTGACAGTTTTTTGCCGGTTCTGGCTGCGTGCTCTGTTTATTGGACGGTTGCTGTATTTTGCAAATCCGCCCAAGCAGAATTTGCAATATGCCTGGGTGAAGTATTAGTTATGTGGGTGTGGGCATTGAAATTAGCCCACGGGTCGAACCCGATTTGCACACGTAAAATAGGCCCGCACCCAACGGCCTTCGGGTCGAACCCGACTCGCACATGCAACTTGGGCTTGCACACAACGGCCCACATGCGGAAATCTGGCCCACGCACGACGGCCCGCATGCAACTCGGCCCACACGCAACGGCCCGCATGCAATTCGGCCCACACGCAACGGCCCGCATGCAACTCGGCCCATACACAACGGCCCGCATGCGAAATTAGGCCCGCACACAAATGGCCCACATGCGCACTCGGCCCGCGTGCAAACTCGGCTCGCGCGCCGCAGCCCAACTCAAAGTAAACGGGTCCCACCAAACCCGCTACCCGAACACAAAGAGGGGGGCCCACCGGCCCCCCTCTAAAAAATCGTGCCCCCCTCCTCATGGAGAGGTGGGGCCGGCCATAAAGGAAAAGAAAAAAAAAAGAAAAAAAAAAAGAAAAAAAAAAGAAATCAAAATCGCCTCGATGCGGGGGGAGGTGGCGTGGACGTCTACGCAGCCGTAGATCCGCGACGATCCCTCGATCCAACGGACAAGATGACGTTGTGTCGCCATCCGATCCAAAAGTGCAAAAAAAATAACAACTCAATATTTAAAGATCGAGTCACATCTAGCCCATAACCGCCCCAACTAAAAAGGAGGGGATCGAGTTTGTTTCCCCGGATAAAGGAACAATATCGAGATGGTTATGGGGGGAGATAGCGGATGAAACAAAAAGATTTCAGCCATATCTCCCCCAACCGCCCCCCTTTGCCTATAAATAGAAGGGGTGGGGGAAGGCACAAAGGGTCCGAAAAGCTGAAGACGAAAGAGCTCCGCAAGAGAAGCTCCAACGCTCGAAGACCGAAGGCTTCACGAGGCACGGCAAGCACGTCCTACGGGAATCCTTGGCCCTTCAAGTCCTCATCAACGTGAAGACCTTGCACTCGAAGATCAAAGCTTCGACTCCTCGCACGAAGAAGAAAGCTCGGAGAAGAAGACCCGGAGTCGTCATCACCCCGATCGCTCCAATGATCTTCATCAGCTTCGAAGATGCCATAAGCAAAGGCCGAAGAAGAAGATCGAAGCCGACAACACCCATCGTCTTCAACAAAGGCATCAACTCCTTGCACGAAGAAGAAAGCCGGGAGAAGAAGGCCTGAAGCCGGTGCTACCCCTGCCGTCTTTGTCAATAAAAGCCGAGACTACAACCGTCGTGCTGAAGCCGGTGCTACACCCGCCGTCTTCATCAACAAAAGCCGACGTTACAACCGTCGCACGAAGATCGGTGCTACACCCGCCGTCTTCATCAACAAAAGCCGACGCTACAACCGTCACACAAGGATCGGTGCTACCCCCGCCTAAAAGCCAAGACCGACGCCACAACCGTCGAGGAAGCCGGAAGAATAAAGAAGCCTTGAAGAAGCATCGCCGTTCGAGAAGAAGATCGAGTCAAAGCTAAAGTCAAAGGCAACGCCAGAAGCCAAAGCAGACGCACCGGTAAAGCCCGCGCCAAAGCAACGCACGTGCCAAAGCCAAGCAACTACGCCGGTCACGAGCAAAGCACCGCACGTTCTAGCCGATACGATGCAAAGTCCGGAAGAACTAAAGCATCGTAAGTCTCTACCCGTCTACGTTCAAGCGCAAGCGCCAAAGCAAAGCAAAAGCCAGAGCCACACCAAAGCTACGCCAAAGCCGAAAGCTAAAGCCAAAGCTGATGCCAAAAACATGATCGACGCCGCGAACCGACGATCAAGGACGCCGAGGTCGAGCAAGGATCGAGGAAGACACGAAGACCGAGGAACGAAGCCCAAAGCCTCCCTAACCGAGAAAGCGCGAAGCACGGACGGGACAAAATCAATGGCGGAAACTCCTTAGCCTCTCAAAAACCCTCACCCTGTAAAGACCCCTGTCCTGGGCAACCCCTTCAGAGCTCTCGCACGAATACCACGTGGAGACGCGGATCAAAGGGACCCTCCAGAGGATCTTTCCCACAATCTCTTGATCAAAAATTTGTAATCTCGTGTGATCCGCAATAAAGACGACCCGAATCTTTTTCCGCGCTCACAGTGGGTTTTTCATTCGGGTCCAGTCCTCTTCGGTTCCAAACGGATTTATATTCCTCTTGTGTTCATTTGCTTACTTTATCTTTCGCTTTTAGCTTGTTTTCTATCCGTGTCTTCATTTTCCTGCATAACAGAAATATGCATCAAAGTATATGCCGTCTATAATGAAATTGTGCATATATGATTAACTCTAATGCATGAAGATCGATACATTTTAGCATCGATCACTCCATAACGGAGGCGCTCCCCGTGCTCATCTTTGGAGCGGACTGTGAGGGTAGCACCACGGATGGCGTGCTTCTCTCCTTCGACGAGTTCTTCGCAGCTCTCTGTCGAATTCACCAGAAAAAGCGGGCACGACTGTAGACGGAGCGAACCGGTTAATCTCATGAGGGCTTGGTTGACGTCCCCGTGGCGTTACTTGAGCAAGGGCACCAACAAGGTTTAGCCTCGGAGGTCCTGCCAGTCACAATTGTCGGTTCGGAGGGGCTAAGCGCGGCCGGAGAAGATGCGAGCGTGGCAGCGCCCGCAAAGCTTGACGCCCAACAAATGGGAGAGGTCCCAGACGTGGGAACTCAGCCCGAAACTGTGGGTAGGCTTCTCAAGAACCATCTTTGAAATTTTTCTTTTTTTTGCAGTCGTTTATCTATAATTTTTGCTTCTTCTTGCAGCCGAGGGCGAGTAGCTCGTGGTTGATGTTGCCGAGGGGCCGGGGCCTTCCTCCAACAATGCGCCGGGCGGTGAGACCCGTCCACCTAGAAATCACCTCTCTAGGCCTGCACTTATGGTGTGGGATAGAAAAAGGGGTAGTCGTCCTGTCCTGAGGGACGATAGCTCGGCAGATCCCTCGGTTGCTCTCACCCTGGCTCCGGGGTTTATCCTCCCCAGAGACTATGATGCCGATGTATCTAAGGTGTGGGCCCCTCTTCACATGAGCTTCATCTCTCATTTTGCTCAGGTACGACTTTCTCGCTTTTCTTATCTCCCGCCGATGTTCCTCGTGTTTGACTATCGCTCCCTCCTTGTAGGGTCTCGCGGGCCTCGTCCAAGTCGGAGAAGAGAAAAGTTCATTGGGCGCAGAGCATAGCTGCGTAGGCTGCAGCGGATGTAGAGGAGCTGCGGAGGAAGGCAGTGGTGGCGACTCGGCTCTACAGGCTCGCGCAGCTCAGCTTGAGCAGGAGGCCGCCGGACTTCAAGCAGAGCTTGCTAAACTCCATTATGAGCTGGAGGTGAAGGAGAAGAATCTGGAGAACGTTGCTATCCTCGTCCAGGGACTTCGGTCCGACTTGGATGGTGCCAATATGGCTTGCGAGGAGGTCTCAGCCAATCTGGTCTCTGAAAAAGAGGCCAGAGCAGCCGAGGTTGCTGCTTTTAATGAGATGCACCAAAACGAGCTGGCGATGAAGGACCAGGAGCGCAAGGTTGAGATCGTGGCTCTCCAGCGCCACTATATGGAGATGGTGTGGTCTTTGTAATGCCTTACTGGCTTATGTTGTAATCTCAAAGCCAAATTTGGTCGAAACTGTTCTTTTATTCTTCTGTCTTCAACATCTGTTTAGTCATGATTGTATCTATGCTCGTGCCCATCCGATTTGTTGACGCGCCTATTCTCTTTCTTGATCTTGCCGGTTGAAAACTGCTACGTCACGTGCGTTGATCGGCGCTACTTTGATTCATTTCAAAGAAGTTTCAGGAAATCTCCTCTGTCCGCACGATCCCGAGGTGTTCGTGCGAAGGAGATACGATGAGTCTCCACTGTAATGCTCCATCATAACTGCATATCCCGAAAGAATACATCCAATCGTGATTTATGCGCTCTGTAATAACTGCCCATTCTGCTATAAATAAGAGGAATCCCTACGTCTTTCTTCGTCGGCAAAGTTTTCCTGTCTTCTCGAGTGCCAGCATCTCTCTCCAGATGAGGCGCTCTGAGTGGGACCCTGAACGAGTTCAAAGAGGGGTGGGTGACGGTCTACGTCAAAGGAGAGCACGTAAAGGAGGGTTGCGCGTGTCCTTCGTGACTTTCTTCGTAACAGGAGGGCACGTAAGGCTCTCCACCCTTCTCTCACACCATCCCTGGTACCAGGAGACCAGGTACGAGGGGGATCAGGTCGGGCATGTAGTGGCCCACCGCCCCCTGCCGGATTGGGGCTCATGATCAGGTTCATCCTCCAGTCCCTGCTTTGCCAAACTCCAGAGTGTATGGCCTGCGTAGGCCACGGTGCCGCCGCGGCACCGTTATGGGGGGCTCCTAGAAGCTAAAGTCGAAGACGAGATCAGCAACTGGCCGGGCCCTTCTCCGAAGGCAAAAGGGTCATATGAGGCCGGAGTCAAGAACCGTGGCGGGATAGGTCCCTCGGAGAAGTGGGAGGGAGGCTGGAGGCTAGAAACGAGATCATCAACGGGCGTGTCGGCTTCTTTCTTTCTTCTTTTTTCTCTTCCACAAACTTTTGGTCTTCCTTGTAATCTTCCGATGTAAACCACTTTGAGGAATAAAATTAAAATTTTTCAATTCACATGCCTTCTGATTTCTTCTATCTTTTCTTATGCAATCTGCAAAATCTGTGTCTCTACTGGATCTAGTCGGATCCCTGGCCCCCAAGAGAGTGTTTCGTCTTACAAAGGGCGTGGAGCATTCTTCACATGCATGGGGGACTTTGAAAAGTCTGGCCCCTAGCCCCCAAGAGCGTGCTTCGTCCTTCCAAGGGCGTGACGTGTTCTTCTTGTAGGGGACTTTGAAAAGTCTGACCCATCGTATTCCATCTCGACAGTCTGAGGGGGATGCTGAGGCATCAGGCCCTCTAGTCTTCGTTATTCATGACCTCAGGGGGATGCTGAGGCATCAGGCCCTAGCCCCCAAGAGTGGGCTTCGTCCAGCCAAGGGCGTGATGCGTTCTTCTCGTGGGGGACTTTGAAAAGTCTGACCCCTCGTGTTCCATCTCAACAGCCTGAGGGGGATGCTGAGGCATCAGGCCCTCCAGTCTTCATCCATCACGACCTGAGGGGGATGCTGAGGCATCAGGTCCTCCAGTCTTCATTCTTCACAACCTGAGGGGGATGTTGAGGCATCAGGCCCTTTAGTCTTCGTTCTTCATAACCTGAGGGGGATGCTGAGGCATCAGGCCCTCCAGTCCATCTATCACGACCTGAGGGGGATACTAAGGCATCAGGCCCTCAGGTCTACATTCTACACGGCCTGAGGGGGATGCTGAGGCATCAGGCTCTCTAGTCTCCACTCTTCACGACCTGAGGGGGGTGCTAAGACATCATGTCCTCTAGTTTTCATTTTTCACAACCCGAGGGGGATACTGAGGCATCAGGCCCTCTAGTCTTTGTTCTTCACGACCCGAGGGGGATGCTTATGCATCAGGCCCTCTAGTCTCCCAGCCTGTATCATGTATCATGCGTCAACGTCTTGTGTCGGTGTTATGCTTGTGCTTATATATTCGAACGGTCTTGTGTCGGTGGTCGTCTCCACCGTGGTGCTTCTATAGGCATCGTGTTCCGTTGTGCGAGAGTCTCGGATCGCAACAATGGAGACTTGTCTGATATATGACAATCGAGCAAGGAAATGTGATTCCAACCATAATTGTGGATGGTCCAAGAGGAAGCTGACCAACACTTGAAAAAGGGCCTTTGTATTTTTCACTAAATATATGATTAAGAAAAACTTAAGATGTTACATAGAAATAATTAAAGATGGCAATTTGCAAGACTGATACATCTCCTTAACAACTTAATGGTCAATATATGGTGGGCAACATATATGTTTTTCTCCACTACACAGTTGCTCACAAAGCCCTACATTTTATTTTCTCTTAAAATTCTACCTAGTTACCTTCAAATTTACTAAGAATATGGTCCATTATGATCTTAAATTCGTCCATTCACTGATTACAGCTCGATAAAGGAATGTTAAAGAATCAACTTGATCTAGGTATACTTATCAGCTCATCAAAAACTCGAGCTGTTAGAGATCGAGGGGGCCAACAAATTATATGAAAGGGCTTTAACGCCCAACCCCAAATGACGCGCGTGTGGTCTCTTGTACGGGAACAAACAGCGCAAAAACCCACGATAACAAATTAATGTGCAAGAATATAAGGGGAACTAAGGTATAAATGCACGAGGAATTCGAACAATGGTCTTGTTGCTATGATATCATGTTAACTTACCAACATACCTAAAAGCTAGAGCTATTAGAGAGTAAAGGGGGGAGGGGCAATGTATATCAAAGGACTTAGCAATTCAAGATTTAGCTAGCTTGACTCATGCATAAAATTAATTCAAGAATTGTAGCTCAACTTTTTTTATTTTACTAGGTCGAATCTTGACTTTACCCTTTAGACTTCTGTTGGATATAGGCTTGGCCTAGCGACACTCACATGCCATGAACCAACTCAACCTCAATATGAGAAATAAAATTTATAAATAACTAATTATAATTACTTGGTTTGGGCTTTTTCTTCTAGCGATTGTCTTTCGGCTTACCTTTAAAATAACACTTTTTCAACCATCTAAACACTAGGTTTGGACTTGATGATCTCCTCAGCTGCTTGTAGACCGTTCATCAATTTAGATAATCTCATTTTACACTTATTCAACTTATAGTATAGCTTGTACTGATTGAAGCTATCTGGAAAGGTCTGAAGGGCCATGTCTACCTCGGTTTTCACGTCCACCTCAGATCCTAGAACCTCTAACTCATATACATAGCCGATGATCTTCAGCATATGTTCATGAATCTTGATTTCCTCAGTCACCCTAGAGTTCATTAGGTTAAGCATAGCGCTGCTCCCCGGACATTCCTTTGAGGTTGATTATCATATGCTTAGCAGTAGGCATAGGTAGCCTGATGCTGGTGCTAAAGCACGTTTTACATTGATGCTAAAATATAGCACTTTGACATCTCATCAGTTTTTTTCACTTGTTACATACATCCACTTCTGCCTAAGAAGTTTTGCTTATAGGTTTAAGGGTCTGGTTAGTGTTAAGGACGAACGGATATTCATGCTCCGCAAACAAGATGTGGAAATTCCCCATATGCTCCTTCCTTTAGTTGGTACTAGACTTGACAATCTTTTTTCAGTTGGTACAAGAATTAACTTCTTAATTCTAGAAATTGATCCTAGGAGCATATCCCTAGTCTCTGATACCAACTGTCACGCCCCATAAATCTGAAGATCGATCCCTAGGGTGTGAGGTGAGATATAGAAGGGGTTTTGGGTATGGTCTATTAACTATGCCAATTTGATCTTCTCACAAGGCTTCTACTACGCTCTCTCATAGGGAAAGGAATGAGAAGGGAGAAACAAGAAGGAATATTTTTAATTTAATTTTATTAAAACATTTTATTAAAAAGGTAGAGAAAAATTTTGTCAATAGAGAGAAGGCTAAGCTCGACCTTCAGAAGGGCTATCCTTTTAGTATGTGTGATATGTCCGTGCCACTACATGCTGATAGAATTCTCTCTAAAGGAGCACAAGATTCAAGCCTCTAACAGCGAACTAGGAATCTCACCCACTCTCTGACACTCAGGTGTACCAATCTGGTAGACCTATCTATAAGTTTAATCAATTAGGTCATTAATCACTTATATTTTTATCGTAAGCTATCCTAGACTTGGAGCCTTGAGGAGAGGCCTACCATAAAGAAATTTAGTTGTATCATTGCTACTAACAACCACAAAACACTAAACTAGACTAAAGAACTCTTATACTAATCCAATTCAATTATATTGCCAAAAAGAAAACTACTGCTAAATCGACATACTAAAAATAAAAGATAAGCCACGATTCCAAATCTGCCTCTGGACTACTATCGCTACTCCTGAGCCTCCGTACCTGCAGGAGAGTCTAATCGTGGAAAAGAGTAACCACAATAGAAAATTAGAAGATTAGCCAAATTAATGGCTAGTGACATCCTAATGCTTTTAATAATATGAGACAATCAATCTAATTAAATTAAAAAAATCAATATTTATAGATAGATATCATAAGCCTACTAGCAATCTATATTCTTATCTCATCTCTCTTCTTTTCTCATCGTATCTCTCATCATCTCAACTCTTATTTCTCATCTCATTTTATATTTCATCTTATCTCAAATCTCATCTCATATCTCATCTCATCTCGTATCTTATATCTCATCTTATATCTTATATCTCATAACTCATCTCATATCTCATATCTAATATTTCATCTCATATCTCATATCTTATCTTATATCTCATTTCATATCTCATATCTCATATCTCATATCTCATATCTTATGTTTTATCTTATCTTATCTCTTATCTCATATCTTATCTCATATCTCATATCTTATCTCATCTTATCATATCTCATATCTTATCTTATATCTCATCTCATCTCATATCTCATCTTATATCTCATATCTCATATCTCATTTCATATCTTATCTCATATCTCATATTTTATCTCATATCTTATCTCATATCTTATCTCATCTCATCTCATCTCTCATATCTCATATCTCATCTCATCTCATATCTAATATCTCATCCCATCTCATATCTAATATCTCATCTTATATCTCATATCTCATCTCATCTCATATCTTATCTCATCTCATCTCAAATCTCATATATCATATCTCGTCTCCCATATCTTATCCTATTTCATATCTTTTATTTTCTCATCTCATCTCTCATCATATCTTATCTTATATCATATCTCATTTTTTATTCTTAATCAATAATAAAAAAGACAGTGACATACCGGGACCTAGGGAATAATATCTTAGTATAGATGGCAAAGGCAAAAGGTATAATGAATCTTAGTTGGAATTAACTATCGTAAATTAACTTTTAAAACTAGTTTTACTTGCTTGTATGTCAACTTCTTTCAAAGAGCAACCCGGATTTGTTCCTCAATTAAGTTGGTGAAAGAAACCATTTCAATGATAGGGTGCTTCATCTAGTTTTGTCCAAAAGAAAAGTTTTTTATTTTTGGTATTAATCCAAAGTGGAGATCAACTAATCTCCATGAGGTGCCACATACTAGAGCAAATACTGCAGAGCCCACCATCCGGTGGAGACAACCACTAAAATCGACGGAGCCAATGAATACACAAACCCTAAAAATAAAACCGACAGGGGATGCCACATCGAGCAGAAGATAGCCACACCACACCCAACAACAAGCCCAAAATAAGTGCAACAAGAAAACAAAAACAACAAAAATACAAAAAAAAAAAAAGAATTAATGCCTAATAGTTTAACCGTGACTTCCAAGCCCAAAATCCTTTGGTAAGATTCCTTTTCAATGGGTCATGGTCCACTTGGAGTTCTAGGATCTTTGGAAGTTTGAACGAGCGTAACGATTCGCTCGGTTAGAGCATTTGGTATTATGACCTATTTTCAGAGATGGCATAACGTACCCTACGAGAGATTAATGTCTAATAGATTAACCGTAACTTCGAAGCCCAAAATCTTTTAGGAAAGACCCTTTATCGAGAGCTTTTTCTATATATAGTAATATTTTTTTTTGGTGTTTAGTCCTTTTTTTGCTAGATATTAGAAGATCATGCTTCGCTTGGAGGTCTAGGCTTGTTATAAATTTTGAACAAGCGTAACTTTTCACTCGGTTAGCGCATTTGCTCTTATGACCTATTTTTTAAAATGACATGATGAGCACTGTAATATATTAATGCAAATGGATTAACCCCGACTTCCAAGACAAATCTTTTTTTGCTGGTTTTTAGCGGGTCATGCCCTACATGGAGATCTAGGATCGTCGGAAGTTTGAACAAGCGTAACTTTGCACTCGATTAGCGCATTTGCTACTATGACCTATTTTAAGAAATGACATGACGAGCCTACAAGGGGTTAATTCCTAAGGGATTAGCCGTGACTTTCAAGATTAAATTCTTTTTGGAAGACTCTTTTTTGATTATTTTCTCTATTTATAGTAAACTTTTTTTGTTTTGGTGTTTCACCTTTTTTTTGCAACTTTTTAGTAGATCGTGGCCCACCGAGAGATCTAGGATCGTTGAAAGTTTAAACGAATGTAACTTTTCGCTCGTTTAACGTATTTTCTAAAATGACCTATTTTTGGAAATGGCTTGATGAGAACTACGAGGGATTATTGCCTAATTGATTAACTATGACTTCCAAGCCCAAAATGAGCGTAACTTTGGTCCTTTTTTTGTAACTTTTCAATATATCGTGGGCCACAAGGAGGTAAGGATCGTCGAAAGTGAGTCTAGCTTTGTGCTCGGTTAGCGCATTCACTTTTATGACATATTTTTGGAAATGGCATGACGAGCCCTATGTGGTATTAATACTTGCGAGATTAATCACGACTTCCAAGCCCTAAATCTTTTGGGAGGACCATTTTTTTGGTAACTTTCCTATTTATAGTAAAATTTTCTAATTTTTGTGTTTGGTCCTTTTTTGCATCTTTTCAGCGGGGCGTAGCCCATTTAGAGGTCTAGGATCGTCAGAAGTTTGAAATAGTGTAACTTTGCACTCTATTAGTGCATTTGCTATTATGACATATTATTGAAAATGACAAGACGAGCCCTACGAGGGATTACTACCTAATGGATTAACTATGACCTTCAAGACCAAAATCTTTAGGTAAGACCATTTTTTAGGCATTTTTTTATTTATAGTAACATTTTCTACTTTTAGAGTTTAGACCATTTTTTACAACTTTTTAACAGGTCGTAGTCCTCTTAGTGGTAAAGGATTGTCAGAATTTTGAATGAGTATAACTTTATGCTTGGTTAGCGTATTTCCTTATTTTACTAATTTTCAGAAATATCATATCTCATCTTATTTTATATCCATATTTTATCTCATCTCATATCTTATCTTATCTCATATCCATATCTTATCTCATATTTTAACTTATTTCTCATCTCATGTCTCATTTCTTATATCTCATCTCATTTCATATCTAATATCTTATCTCATCTCATCTCTCTACTTTTCTCATCTCATATCTTATCATCTCAACTCTTATCTCTTATCTCATCTCATCTCAAATCTCATATTTTTTTCTCATCTTATATCTTATCTCATCTCATATCTTATTTCATCTCATATCTCAGCTTATCTCATATCTCATTGTATCTCATCTTATATCTCGTATCTCATCTTATATCTTATTTAATATCTCATATCTCATCTCATATCTTATATCTCATTTCATATCTCTTATCTCATCGTATCTCATATCTCATATCTCATCTTATTTCTTATCTCATTTCATATGTCATATCTTATATCTTATAATATATATTTCATTTCATATCTTATATCTCATCTCATCTAATATTTTATATCTCATATCTCATATCATCCCATATCTCATCCCATGTCTTATATTTTATATCTCATCTCATACCTCATATCTCGTCTTATATGTCATCTCATATCTCATCTCATCTCATATCTCATATCTCATCTTATATCTTATCTCTTATCTCATATCTCATGTCTTATCTCATCTCATCTCATATCTCATTTCATATCTTATATCACATCTCATATCTCATTTCCTATATCTTATCCCATCTCATATCTTTTCTTTTCTCATCTAATCTTTCATCATCTCTTCTTATCTCATATTGTATCTTATTTCTGATTCTTAAACAATAATAAAAAAGATGGTGACATACCGAGACCTAGGCAACAATATCTTACTAGATAGCAAAGGCAAAATGTGTAATGAACCCTAGTTGGAATTAACTATCGTAAATTAACTTTCAAAACTAGTTTTACTTACTTGTATGTCAACGTACTTCTCTCCAAGAGCAACCCGAATTTGTTCCTCAATTAAATCGATGGAAGAAACCATTTCAGTGATAGGGTGCTCCACCTAGTTTTGTCCAAAGAAAAAAAAAGTTTTTTATTTTTGGTATTAATCCAAAGTGGTGATCAACTAATCTCCATGATGCGCTATATGCCAGAGCAAATATTGCAAAGCCCACCATTCGGCGGAGACAACCGCTAAAACCGACGGAGCCATGGAAGGCACCAACCCTAAAAATAGAAAGATTACACACCGGCGAGGAGACGTCCATTTTTCAAATGGTTTAATGGTTTAACTGTGACTTGCAAACCCAAAATCCTTTGGTACGACCATTTTTCAGTGGGTCATGGCCCACTTGGAGTTTTAGGATCTTCAAAAGTTTGAACGAGCGTAACGATTCACTCGATTAGCGTATTTGGTATTATGGCCTATTTTCAGAGATGGCATAATGTACCCTACGATGGATTAATGCCTAATAGATTAACCGCAACTTCGAAGCCAAAAATCTTTTGGGAAGACCCTTTATCGGGAGCTTTTTCTGTAAATAGTAATGTTTTTTTTGTTTTGGTGTTTGGTCCTTTTTTTGCCAGATATCAGGGGGTCGTGCTTCGTTTGGAGGTCTAGGCTTGTTAGAATTTTTGAACAAACATAACTTTTTACTCGATTAGCGCATCTGCTATTATGACCTATTTTTGAAAATGACATGACGAGCACTGTAATAGATTAATGCATAATGGATTAACCACGACTTACAAGACAAAAATCTTTTTTTGTCGGTTTTTAGTGGATCGTGCCCCACTTGGAGTTCTAGGATCATCGAAAGTTTGAACGAGCGTAACTCTGCACTCGGTTATCACATTTGCTACTATGACCTATTTTAAGAAATTACATTACAAGTCTCCAAGGGGTTAATTCCTAAGGGATTAGCCACGACTTTCAAGCCCAAATTCTTTTTGGAAGACCCTTTTTCGAGTATTTTTGCTATTTATAGTAAACTTTTCTTGTTTTGGTGTTTCGCCCTTTTTTTGCAACTTTTTAGTAGGCCGTGGCCCACCTAGAGGTCTAGGGTTGTCGAAAGTTTGAACGAAAGTAACTTTTCGCTCGCTTAGCACATTTTCTAGAATGACCTATTTTTTGAAATAGCTTGACGGGCACTACGTGGGATTATTGCCTCTTATAAACTCATGCATCTTGGCTTATACCATTCCTGGCCTCTCTTTACCTTATACCACCACAAAGTGGTGTGGACTGCTGCTGAACATGTATATCCAGGTAGAGTAGAGATTTTCAAGATTATGCCATCCTTGGTGATGATATCATTATCAAGGATGAGAAGGTAGATCTTGAATATCAATCCATTCTTGAGAGAGTACTTGAAGTTACTATTTAAAGTCAAAAGTCAAAAGTGATTTGTTTCTCATAATGGGTCAATTTAGTTTGCCAAGCATTTTCGTACATGCAGAGGTAGTCAAGATTTCTCTCATGTATCTCTCAAGTGTATGTTAATGTCTTATGGTCCTATGCTATGGGTCTATGCGACATCAATGAGTTGTATAAGGTTAAGAGATTTTATACCTTAGTACGTCTTGGTGGCTTTGGCTTCCTAACTTTGGCATCTTTGTCTTCGAAGACTTCTCCGGGAACATCTGAGAGTGATGTCAAGTAAACCTTCTGGTATTAGTAAATATCCCTTAGAGTTTTGGCTTGGTCGGGGTTACCCGATTAGCTTTACTTAAGGGTACCCGGTTTACTACATTTTGAAAACCAAATGATTTTAAGTTCACTCCTAACGAATTCCATTTTATGGATAAATTGAGATTGACGAAAGCCCTTTCACTCACTCTTTTCTTTTTAGGGCATGATCCTTTTCAGTAGTAGACTTCGGCTACAGCTTCTGGTCCAAGGAAGGAGGATTTTGATGCCTATTTTCCAATAGAACCACCTCCCTAACCCTTGGCTCGAGGACTCTCTCTCCCTTTTCAAACTATTGGCTTTTGGTCATCACAATCCACCTCCCTTAAGGGCTATACGTCCTTGTGTAGGGTTAGACCCCCCCATCTCGAGGAGAACCAACTCTCGGATATTGTCCGCTTTGCCCGTGCCCACACAAGAACTTCCTAGAGAGGTCACCCATCCTAGTACTGCTCTCGTCCGAGCACGCTTAACAATGGAGTTCTTATGAAATCAGTAGCGGCGCACGGCTTTATAACGCATCTTCTATGTTTGGGAGAGGAAATTATATAAGTAGCACATGATCTTCTTCTCTCCAGGCGATGTGGGGCTAACTCTTGGCCTTGTATATCTCACCTCACCTCACCTCATCCATCTTGGCATCCTAGCCTCAGGAGTCTTGGCAATTGGCCTATTGGATCTTGGTCATCACAATCCACCCCCCTTAGGGCTACATGTCCTCGTGTAGGGTTAGACCCCCCCCCCCCCCCATCTCGAGGAGAACCGGCTCGGATACCATTTTGTAACATCCGCCCCAAACATACATATTGTCCGCTTTGCCCGTGCCCGCACAAGGACTTCCCACAGAGGTCACCCATCCTAGTGCTACTCTCGCCAGAGCACGCTTAACTACAGAGTTCTTACGAAATCCAAGCGGCACACAATTTTATAAAGCATCTTCTATGTTTTGGAGGAGAAATTATATAAGTAGCTCAAGATCTTATTCTCTTCAGGCGATGTGAGGCTAACTCGTGGCCTTGTCACCTCACCTCACCTCACCTGCCCCAAACACACAAGATATTATTCGCTTTGCCCATGCCCGCATGAGAACTTCCCAAGGAGGTCACCCATCCTAGTACTGCTCTCGCCCGAGCACACTTAACTGTGGAGTTCTTATGAAATCCGTAGCGGCGCACGGTTTTAAAATGCATCTTCCATGTTTGGGAATGAAAATTATATAAGTAATTTAGGATCTCCTTCTCTCTAGGCAATATAGGGCTAACTCGTGGCCTTGTACACCTCACCTCACCTCATCCATCTTGGCATCATAGCTTCATGAGTCTTGGCACTTGAATATTGGTTCTTGGTCGTCACAGCTTGGACACTCGAATGAAAAGTCTGAGGCATACTTGCTACCTCGGTATTCAACAAAGTCCAAGGAAATAGCCTTGGCACTCGAATGCAAAGTTTGAGGTACCCTTGCTATGCTACCTCGGCATTCACCAAAGTCCAAGGAGACAGCCTTATCACTCGAATGCAAAGTTTGAGGTGCACTCGCTACCTCGGTATTCAACAAAGTCCAAGAAGACAGCCTTGGCACTCGAATGTAAAGTCCGAGACTCACTTGCTGTCTTGGCATTCAATAAAATCCAAAAAGACAGGCTTGGCACTCGAATGCAAAGTCCGAGGCGCACTCGCAGCCTTAGCATTCAACAATGTCCAAGGAGACAGCCTTGGCACTCGAAGCAAAGTCCGAGGCACACTCGCAATCTCGGCATTCAACAAAGTCCAAGGAGACAGCCTTGGCACTCGAATGCAAAGTCTGAGGCTCCCTCACTGCGCTGCCTCGGCATTTAACAAAGTCCAAGGAGACAACCTTGGCACTCAAATATAAAGTCCGAGGCGCCCTCACTGCGCTACCTTGGCATTCAACAAAATCCAAGGAGATAGCCTTGGCACTCGAATGCAAATTCTAAGGCACCCTCGCTGCACTGCCTCGATATTCAACAAGTCCAAGGAGACAGTCTTGGCACTCGAATGCAAAGTCCAAGGTGCACTCGCTGCCTCGACATTCAACAAAGTCCAAGAAGATAGTATTGGCACCCGAACAAAGCCTAAACTCCGCCTTTGGCATTCGAAGACAAAATATGTGGCAGACTCCATAGCCTTAGTATTCAAACAAAGCCTAAGGCTCCACCTTTAGCATTCGAAGACAAGTTTGAGGTAGACTCCATCGCCTCAGCATTCAAACAAAGCCCAAGGCTCCGCCCTTGGCATTTGAAGACAAAGTCTGAAAGAGGCTCCGCTGCCTCAATATTCAACAAGGCCAAGGCTCCGCCCTTGGCATTCGAAGACAAAATCTAAGGCAGACTCCATCGCCCCAACATTCAAACAAAGCCTAAGGCTCCGCCCTTGGCATTCGAAGAAAAAGTCTGAGACAGGCTCTGTTGTCTCAGCATTCAACAAGCTCAAGGCTCCGTCCTTGGTATTCGAAGACAAAATCTGAGACAGACTCCGTCGCCTCAGCAATCAACAAGCCCAAGGCTCCGCCCTTAGTATTCGAAGACAAAGTCTGAGGCAGACTTCACTGCCTCAGTATTCAACAAGCCCAAGGCTTCGCCCTTGGCATTCGAAGACAAAATCTAAGGCATACTCCGTCGCCTAAGCATTCAAACAAAACCCAAGGCTCCGCCCTTGGCATTCAAAGACAAAGTCTAAGGCAGGCTCCGCTGCCTCAGCATTCAATAAGCCCAAGGCTCTGCCCTTGGTATTCAAAGACAAAGTCTGAGGCAGGGTTCGCTTCCGCAACATTCAAAAAGCCCAAGGCTCCGCCCTTGGCATTCGAAAAAAAAATCTAAAACAGACTCCGTCGCCTCGGCATTCAAGCAATGCCCAAAGCTCCGCCCTTAGGGCTCACCGACAAAGTCCGAGGTTCATCACTGCCTAGGTATTCAACAAAGTCCAAGAAAACAACCTTGACACTCGAAACAAAGTTCAAGGTAGGCTTCACCGCCTTGGCACATTTCAAAGCCTGAGAGGCCGACACCGTCTCGGCCCAAGGAGACAGCCTTGGCAACTAAAGACAAGGCTAGTTTGATCACACAAGGTCTCCCCATGATCTACCAGCATTCAAAGCTATAGTTAGTTCGGATTGCGTTGCGACATGACCAGCTAACCAGCAACGGTATAAAGCTACATGCCCTAGACGTAGGTTCGATCGAAATCGCTCTAAGCCTAAGTCAACCGATACACAGGCACTGCATTGAGTACTCTGAATCATTGGCAGCGCACATGCTTCCGTTGTCACGTAAGGGCACATGCATTAGTGACTCACCACAGTTAGTCCAGTTCGGGTTGCAATACGGCCGACTAATTAACCTACAATGGTACAAAGCTATGTGTCATAGACGTAGGTTTGACCAAAACGGCTTTAAGCCTAAGTCAATCGATATATGAGCACTGAGCTGAGTACTCTGAATCATTGGCGGCGCACATGCTCCCATTGTCACGTAAGGGCATATGCATTACTGCCTCGCCATAGTTAGTCCGGTTCGGGCTATGACACAGCCGGCTAAACTGCAAGGGTACAAAGCTACGTGCCCTAGACGTAGGTTTTACCAAAATAGCTCTTAGCCTAAGTCAACCAATACACGGGCACTACGCTGAGTACTCTGAATATTTGGCGTTGCACATGCTCCCGAGTTATTTAAGAACTTATGCTCTCGTGCTTCGCCACAGTTAGTCCGGTTTGCGTTCCGATATGACCGGTTAATCTGCAATAGTACAAAGTTGCGTGTCCTAGACATAGGTTCGATCAAAATGGCTTTAACCCTAAGTCAACTGATACACGGTCACTATGCTGAGTACTCCAAATCTCGCCATAGTTAGTCCGGCTCGCATTGCGACACGGCTGACTAATCTACAATAATATGATGATACGTGTCCTAGCGTTGACTCGACCGAAACGGCACTTTACCTAAGTCAACCGATACAAAATCACTACACTTAGTACTCTGAATTCTAACCCCCATCAATCAACCAGTCCGAGGCCCTATTCTCGATTTTCAAAGACAAAGTCTGAGACAGACTTCGTCGCCTTGGCACCTTCCAAAGCCCAAGACATTGACATTGTCTCGGCCCGAGGAGACAACCTCGATATTCAAAGACAAAGTCCGAGGCAGGCTTCACCGCCTCGGCACCTTCCAAAGACCGAGATGTCGATATCGTATCGGCCCGAGAAGATAGCCTCGATATTCGAAGATAAAGTCCGAGATAGACTTCGCCGCCTCGACACCTTCCAAAGTCCGAGCATCGACATCGTCTCGGCCCGAGGAGATAGCCTCAGCATTCAAAGACAAATTCCGAAGTAGGCTTCGTCGCCTTGGCACCTTCCAAAGCCCGAGACGTTGACGCTGTCTCAGCTCGAGGAGACAGCCTCGGTATTCAAAGATAAAATCCTAGGCAGGCTTCGCCGCCTCGGTACCTTTCAAATCCCGAGACATCGACATTCTCTTGGTCCGAGAATACAGCCTCGGCATTCGAAGACAAATTCCGAGGTAGCCTTTGCCACCTCGGCACCTTCCAAAGCCTGAGACATCGATGCCGTCTTAGCCCAAGGAAACAGCCTCGGTATTTGAAAATAAGTCCAAGGCAAGCTTCGCCACCTCGGCACCTTCCAAAGCCTAAGATATCAATATCATCTCGGCCTGAGGAGACAGCCTCGGCATATTCAAAAGCAAAGTTCGAGGCATGCTTCGTCATCTCGGCACCTTCCAAAGTTCGAGACATCAATATCGTCTCGGCCTGAGGAGACAGCCTCAGTATTCAAAGACAAAGTCTGAGGCAGGCTTAGGCGTCTTGGCACCTTCCAAAGCCTGAGACGTCGACATCGTCTCGGCCGAAGGAGACAGCCCCGGCATTCAAAGACAAAGTTCGAGGCAGGCTTTGCCGCCTCGGTACCTTCCAAAGCCCGAGATGTCAAAATCATCTCGGCCCAAGGATTTAGCCTCGACATTCAAAGACAAATTCCGAGGAAGGCTTCGCTGCCTCGGCACCTTCTAAAGCCCGAGACGTCGACGTCGTCTCAGTCTAAGGAGACAGCCTCGGTATTCGAAGACAAAGTATGAGGCAGGCTTCACCACCTCAACACCTTTCAAAGCCTAAGACGTCGACATCGCGCGTCTCAGCCTGAGGAGACAGCCTCGGCATTCGAAGACAAAGTACGAGCGAGGCAGGTTTCGCCGCCTCAGCACCTTCCATAGTCCGAGACGTCGATATCGTCTCGGCTCAAGGAGATAGCCTCGGCATTCAAAGACAAAGTCCGAGGCAGGCTTCGCCGCTTGGCACCTTCCAAAGTCCGAGACGTCGACATCGTCTCGGCCCGAGGAGACAGCCTCGATATTCAAAGACGAATTAGTCCAAGGCAAGTTTCGCCGCTTCGGCACCTTCCAAAGCCCGAGACGTCGGCATCGTCTCCGCCCGAGGAGATAACCTCGGCATTCAAAGACAAAGTCCGAGACAGGCTTCGCCGCCTTGGCACCTTCCAAAGTCCGAGACGTCGACATCATTTCGGCCCGAGGAGACAGCCTCGGTATTCAAAGACAAAGTCCAATGTAGGTTTTGCCGCTTTGGCACCACCTTCCAAAGCTCGAGACGTCGACATCGTCTCGACCCGAGGAGATAGCCTCGACATTCGAAGACAAAATCCGAGGTAGGCTTCACCGCCTCAGCACCTTCGAAAGCCCGAGATGTCGATATCGTCTCGGCTCGAGGAGACAGCTTCGACATTCGCAAACAAAGTCCAAGGTGCTCCGCACTGCCTCAGCGTTTAATGAGCCCGGAGAGATAGCTCCGGCGCTCGCAGATAAAGTTCGAGGAGCTCCGCACCGCCTCGGCGCTCAATGAGCCCGGAGAGACAACTCCGGCGCTCGCAGACAAAGTCCGAGGTGCTTCCCACTGCCTCAGTGCTCAACGAGTCTAGAGAGATAGCTCCGGCGCTCGTAGACAAAGTTCGAGATGCCTGTACCGCCTCGGCATTCGCAGATAATGTCCGAGGTATTCAAAAGCCTCGGCACCCCACTAGCTCAAGACCTTACCTTGGTACTCAAAGACAAAGTCTAAGACCGACATCTCGGTAGTCGGTCTAAGACCGACATCTCGGTAGTCGGTCGACTAAAGTCCTAGTTACAAGTAAGGGAAGGTACTATTTGAATAAGACCAGTGTGTGGGAAATACTTTCTGGCTGAATTGTATTTGTCCAATCTCAAATAAGAAGCATTTGCTTCAACAATCCATTCAACAGCCTCAAGTTCACTAGGACATTACCCAAAGTGTCCCTTGTGTTGTCCCTCGGTTACTCATGTTGTCCTTTAGTTGGTTCAAAAAACATTACCCACTCAACAATCATCAACCACAACGTGACAACAGTTGGTAGCCATCAACTCCAAAGCTACGAAAGGGACTTCAATGGCCATGATTGGCACTTAAAGCAGCCATCGACCATCACTTTCCCATGAATCGCTGGCCGGCGATCTCTCGGCAAGATCAAGCATCATATGCCGACCGATTGTCATGGTATCAACGGCTATTGTTTGCGCTGTAAAAACCGTGAAGTCACCGTCACTTTCCCATGAATCGCTGGCCAGCGATCTCAAAAAGAGGCAAACCTGTGATATCAACGGCCATGGTTTGCTCCTGTTCTCTTCTCCGGCGACCACGAAGCAGCGCAGACCTCCTCTCCACCTCGTCGCCCGACCAATCGTCTCAACCGATCACCTCAACCGATCGCGCGACCGACGGCCTCGTCACCCGACCGATCGCCGTGACCGACCGCCTTATCGCCCAACCGATCGCCTCCGCCTTGTCTGACCGATCGCCTCGACCAATCGTCGTGGTCGGGCTAGATCGGGCGCCAGGAGCTCTCTGGTACCCAACCACCTTGCCCGACCAATCGCCTCGACCGATCGTCGCAGTCGGACGCAGAATCAACTAGATCAGGCATCAGGAGCTCTCTGGCACCCGACCACCAAAATCCAGTCGATCGGTCAAGCACAGTGACCGATCGCTTCGAACAACCGATCGCCTTGATCGACCGCCTCGACCGACCTCCTTGCTCAACTGATCGTCGCGGTCGGGCGCAGAATCAAATAGAAC
The DNA here is from genome assembly GCA_947650365.1 of Chamaelirium japonicum. Lineage (NCBI taxonomy): Eukaryota > Viridiplantae > Streptophyta > Magnoliopsida > Liliales > Melanthiaceae > Chamaelirium > Chamaelirium japonicum. Next base: position 62,256,765 of record OX393552.1, read on the forward strand.
GGGCACCAGGATCTCTCTGGCGCTTGACCAACAAAACCCGATCGGTCGGTCATGCGTGATCGACCGATCGCCGTGACCAATCATCGCAACCGATCGATCGTCGCGACCAACCAGTTGGTCCTTCAGTTGGCCGGTTCGCCCCTCCAATGGCGCTACCTCTGCACCCTTCCAGGTCGGCCCCTGGGACAACGGGTCGGCAGACACATTGGTCGGCCCTTGGCAAGGGATCGGCAGACGCAACGGTCGGCCCCGGACAACGGGTCGGCAGACAAATTGGTCGACCCTTGGCAGGGGGTCGACAGATTCCTTCCAAATGCTCGCCAAGCTACCTTGACATCAACAAAGTGGCTTTGCACCATAGAGTCCCAGCCAGCTAGGTTATCACCTGCCTTGCTGGAAAGGGGTAACTGTGGGTGCAAAATTTGACAAACGCCTGACAGTAGGACCCGCAACCCTACCTGGGGCCCACGAAAACGACAGTGGGATCTGCAACCTTGCTTGTGGCCCACGAAGATATTTGTGGGACCCGCAGCCCGGCCTAGGGCCCATGGGGAAGACTGTGGATCCCACAACCCTGTCTGGGGCACACAGAGACTATCCGGGATTGGTGAGCATCCCCAAAGGAATTTCCCAAATCTCGGGTGTTCCCAGGAATATCCCAATAATATTTCATAGAAAATTCCTTGGATATTCCTAAACCTCTATATATAGCCAAACCTGTAAAGAAACAGGGGGGAATTCCATTATTTTCAATTCTACTTTGCATTTTCCAGAGCTCCCAGAGACTTCCAGAGCCTACTCCAACCTCTATCTACTTGTATAAGCACTCATCGGCCTGTCGAGAGTAGCTCTACTGTACTCAGAGATAGTGGATTCAAAGGTTGTGTCTTACTGCACGGAGACGTAGGCTTCGGTCGAACTTTGTTACCACATCTTGTGTCAACTCTCACTCTCTCTTTATTCTTCTTTGTGTCTCTCTATTACTATTGTGTTTGTGTGACGGCTAAGCATACGACAGCTAGGCATCCCACAGTGCCACACCTCGAAGATTCAAACCTTCAATTGACTATTGGAGGGGGGTTACGTACGGTGACTGAAATCCACCTCGATATGAGTCACTTAATATAACACTTAGTTCTCCTAGAGGAATATGAAATTTGTACGAACTGATTGTGTTTTCTAAAGCCTATTGTAAACCATCTAATCAACCCAGGTTTAGGTCTATAATATCGCACTGTTTGGCAAGTCAAAGTGGTGAAAATAAACTAAAAGTTCACAACATACCCTAGGATTATGGTTCTAGTCAACTAGAGGTCCTATGGTCTTGAGTGACAGTTGTTAAGATCAGTTTTTTTTTTATTCCGTTCGGTGCATTCCGGTTACATCAACACTACATAACTTGGTATCTCATACCGATCGATGGTCGAGATAGACCATCTCTTCTTCAGAGAAGATCAGTATGCTATAATCTTGTAAGCTAGCTATCCAGTCTAGCAACCGACTGCGAACCTACCGAGTATATACGGTGCCTCGCATCTTCTGTACGTGGATCTCATCCACATACCTAAGTCATCTCAACTACACTAATGTGGGCTAGTGGATTTATTCATCTCATACATTATGGTGTGTGAGTGTTAGTGATGTGATACTAATCAAATATTGTCATTTCTGGAATTGGCATGTGGGACACACTAATCCCAATAGTACGGATCTACTATAATCTAATATATACCACGTACGATACGTTGGGTTACCCGACTGGCATTGGAGTGGTATGCAACTCCTATAGGTTATCAGACGTTCAGAGATGGATAGATGCATTCTGATCAGTCAGTCAATTCATATAGTTAATCTAGGTCTGGTGGTTGTCAGTATGAATTCATACGAAGACGATCTAGGCGCTAGGTATAGCATCCGAAGGTGTGTGGTGTTATAGATGACAAGTCATCAAATCTGAGTCAGATGATCGACCCGGTCTAACAGTGCTTCTCACCGCCCCGATTGAATCATGACACCATTAATAGGAGGGACAATATTGCTAGGTTGTAGTGGAGAACATGGTTACGAGGGAGTAATGTAAGTTTGGGAATACTGGAGTGCAGCCCACGAGTCATACTAGGTTAAGTCGTGGGTTAATCGGATTCGGACTATTTACGGAACTCCCGGTGTGTCACCTGGACAGTCATTTAGGAATCAGGTTGGAGTCAAGAATCCCAAGCTGTGAAGGTTCCACCTTTTCGCTGTGTAGTGGAGTTGTGTCTACCTGACTAGGTTAGATGCGTTGATGCAAGATAGATTGATATCATAACCCTAAAACCCAATTCACATGTATAGGTGGCACATAAGGGTATTTTCATAAATACCTAATTATGGCCACAAACATATTGAATATGGATGTCATATGATGAGGAATAGATCAAGAAGCTCATTGGCGCAGACGGATATCGTTTTTGAACTAAGAATCTCTCTACCTCTCCTACAGTGGTTGCTTTTGAATAAGGGTGTTACTTTTGAACTTATAAAATGATAGGGGTACCCAACATATATATATTATCACCCATCGCAAAATTCAATCTTACTGAGGGCACTCAACACTAACTCCTCCCCTCCCCCTCCTTCCTACTCCATTTTGCCATTGTTGTCGCCCACCTCTCTCTTAGCAACTCCTCCCCTCTATCTTTTAGTGCACCTCATTTCTACCTTTGAGGAGGGCTGAGGAGCTCCAGGAGTTCGTAAGTTAGTGACCAACGACATGGACAGTCGGAAGTGAATCAGAACATGGAGTAGGAGAAAAAAAACATGTTGAACTATATAACTTGTCTCATCGACTCCTCTACCTGATGATGAGATTAATTCGTTGCCATGCATCACAAAGATAATATTTTACTCTTCAAAAAAAAAGGCAAGGGGACTTGGTATTATGTCCCTGACAAGAGATCGGTTTTGTGAAAATGACTGACAACAAGATAATTTTGCACTAGGTCCCTCACGAAAAGATACATTTACAGCAAGTCCCACCTTAGAATTTTTCTCTCCTTGAAATGAAAAAACCATCCCTAATACTAAAATCACAAACATTACTCTTCATTGCAGCAAAGAGTCACAATCTACAATTGTTATTCTTTAACTACAATATATACTTTGCAGATTGTGACTTTTTGCGTAATTTGTTTTTAAAGCAAGATTCTTTAAAATAAATTAAGATTTTTGCTACAATAATTTCACTGTAGTAAAAAAGTAACAATTTTTACAAATTAGTATTCTTTACTACAGTGATTTATGTCAAAAATCGAATGATTACTTTATTGTATAGCTACATATAACAGCAAAATCAATATTTTTCAAATGAAAGGATTTAACGCTAAAGCATCTTTAGTCACATAAGAAATATCTAAGGATTACAAGTAGGCGTCTACACCAAGCACTCCCCCCCCCCCCCCCCCCCCCCCCCCTAAATTAAGTGAGAGAGAATTTTAAAAATACATATAATAATAAGAATAATAATAAAAGACCGAAATATCTAAGAATTAGTAAGGAACATAGGCCCGTTTCTCCGTGTGGATAAGTGCGAACGGGGAATCGGGAGACGGAAATAGTTCGCTTGAAGACCACTGCCAGCGGACATCCAGGGCTATCCGGCCAGCGCAGAGCTGAGGTCACAGAAAGCACGTGCGCTATACAGGGCCGTAGCAGTGTAGCACGTGACGCTCAGCCGATGGGAATATCCCTTGATGGGCGGAGGATCGATTCCCTTCCCCTCCACTTCGCCGGCTTTCGATGCATGAAAGGAGGCGGTGAATGGCGGAAAGGCCGCCCCTTCCCCAGTCCGCAAGTCTAAACTGAACGGAAACGCTTTGCTTTGAATAGAAAGTAAGGTATTAGGCCAAGCCAAATCACATGAAATGGCCTCTCTCTCTCTCTAGCCCCTCTCTCTCTCTAGCCTCTCTCTCTCTAGCTTCTCTCTCTCGTGTGCAACCACCAAAGATATATTCCCACTTGCCCTGCGTCACTGACCTCACCTTTAACCGAACTCCTCCTTTTCTCCTAACAAATCCATCCCCATCCCCCCTTTCTCTCTCTAAGAGCCCACCCACTTGAACCGATGGGGATAGCTGCTGAGGTTTCCATGACAAGAGCCCTTCCAAAGGATGGACGATCATTAATGGTGCGGGGATAAGCACATCCAGAATCCCATGTGGGTGAGAGGCCAGGGTGGGGTTTTCCCCTTCGAGGTTGAACCAACCGGGGAGCCTGTGGTGGCCTTCGTTTGATGGCCGGCCATCTCAGTAGATTTGGTATTGACACGTGGCCATCTTCTTAGATCTTGGGTTGGTCGAAGAAAAACTTGAGGGTGCAAGTACTAGATATGAACATGCATGACTTGGGCTCCACTGCACCATAAGAGAAGAATTAATATCAACATGATCTTATTAAACCCATGAAATACACAAATAATATTACAACGAACGATCGATCGATCTCAAGGACAAACAAGATAAGATCATAAACCGTCTATACCTTGAGCAGAAGTTGTTTACATTTTGGATGGCAACGATCGTTCTCTCGGACAAAAAGGATGAGATCACAAATCGTCTATACCTTAAGCAGAAGTTGTTTAAGGTTACGATAAAAAAATAGATGATGAATTGAATTGGGATTAAAACTTAATTAGAAGCAGATTAATCCAATAATAAACCCGACAGATTAACACAAGAGATTGACTTCAATCCAACAAAAGAATAGATTTACATTAGTGCCACAACATCTCAGCTCGATCTCTATGGAGGTTTAATCTGTATGCTAACCAATCTGAGGTCTATTCACAGTAAAACATGCAGTATATCTGAAAGAAGAGCAATGGCCTTTCTCTTCTGAGAAGGACTGGACAAGGTCATACTAACGGACCCAGTCAGTACTTCCACATGTTCTCCAAATCTAGGGCCGGCACGGCCGACGACGAGGGGTCGTCGAGATCGCCGTACGACCCGCAGCTGCCCAGCTCGCGCTTCGAGAGCACCGACGAGATCTCCGTCGTGTTCCGGTCGGTGCTCAGCCCGGTGTCCTGCGACGCGCTGACCATCGACTGGTTCGAGAACTGCTCCGCCTTGCAATGCCTCCTCATCGCGGCGGTGGACGCGTCGTTCGTGGCCGCCAGGGCTCTCAGCATTGCCTGCTCTTGGTGCAGGTATCCGAACCCGGCCGGCATGTGGGGCGGGAGGTAGGGGTTCACGGGTTGGATTTGGGGGTAGAAGGCCGGATTCGATTGACGGCCGATGTCGGAGTAGTCGTTAGGGATGAAAGCCTTGCTGTCCTCCTGTAAATCCTCCATGCCCATCACGGTGGAGAAGTATGTGGGCATGGAGGTGGAGCTTGTCGGGATGCCCTTGAAGCCGAGGGCTTCATGGTCGTCGACGTAGATCGACCCCGGCCTTCCGGTCGAGCCGAAGTACGGTGGATCCATGAGAGGGGGCAAGGTGGGTGAGTCCAGCAAGTCATCACCAAAAGAGCTCATCCCTACAAACCCAGCAGCCATTGGGCTCCTCTTAACCCCTATGTTCTTGTGGAACACCTTACACACCGCCCATTCATCCTGCAATCATAGGGTTCGGATTACTCACACAATTAACATGCAAACCATGAGGGGCAAATATGGTAATTAATAAGAAATGAAGGATACCTTTGCAGTCCTCGGGAGATTGGTGAGAGGGGATCTGCCCTCAAGCCTGAACTCATGCATCACCCAGTTGGTCTTCTCCCCCTTGGGGGCTCTCCCCTTGTAGAACACGAGGGTCTTCTTCATCCCAACGAGGACCCTTTTGCCCCTGAAGATCTCCTTGTCCTTCCCTGTGGCCTTCCAGTATCCGGCCTCTGTCGCCCTATTGGTCCTCGACCCTGTTGGGTACTTCCTGTCCCTCTGGCAGAAGAAGTACCACTCCTTCTCTCCCATCTTGGCCTTGCCTGTATATACACACAACACAGCAGATCAGAACAGCTGGCTAACAAAGCTTGCACCAAAAGGAGAGGTGGGTTTTTGGGAGGAGAGAGAAAGAGAGAGAGAGGATCTAGGCATACTTGGAAGATCCCACGGCTCACACCGGTTGAGATCAACCTCCCCAACAGCTGCTGCACTGAATCCACGGCTGAGAATCTTTGGTGAGAGGTAGTGGGTTATGATCTCCTCGTCTGTTGGGTGAAACCTGAAGCCTGGGGGCATGTCGACGCAGCTCTCCCCCATGGAAGAAGAAGAAAAAAAAACCCTAGAGAGAGAAACAGAACAGCAGAATAAACGGAGCTGGGTTGGAGACCCAAGAAATGAAAGGAGAGGTGAGAGAGAAAGGATGAGGAACAGCAGGGTTGTGTGTGATTTCGAGGTGGATTTTAGAAAGGGGAACAGAGGGGAGAAACCGACTTATATAGAAAGAAGAGGCCTAAGATCCGTGATGTTCAAGGCACTTGTGTGTGAAGCCTCAATGGTGGGGTTGGCTCCATATCTTTATTGTTACTGTTATTTGTTTTTATTGACCGATATTATTCCCTCCCATTATTGAATATGCTAACTTTGTCCAGGTCCCTCTCTCTCTCTCTCTTCTCTCTCTCTAGGTCTCCCTCTCTTATCTCTCTCTCTCTTCTTTCTCTCATTAAAATTTGTCTTGTTGTCAATGGTGGTGGTTTCTAGGTATCTACTGCTCATTGACAAAACAGTTTCTATGGAAAGGTTCTTTGTTTGAGGAGCTGTAGACCCATGTTTCTGGATCTGCTGAGTGAAGGGATTAACTAAAGAAGATTCCTCTGGATTTAAGAATGGTTAAAAGGGGGAAGGGTTTGGGGGGTTTGCAGATAAGGTGAAAGGGATCATTGGGGTTCATGCAAGTGAACCTAACCCTTTTTGGTCCCTACTAATGACAATTGGAGTTATCCCCAATTAAACATCTAGCAAAATTAGCTCGGCTCGGCTCGGCTATTCTCACCATCTATCAAGACTTGATAAGTAATGGTAAATAAGAAGAGATCTTAAGGCAAGAGCAATGCTATTTGGTAAGGATTTTATTTTTTATAAATTTTTTCTCCATCCAGATGTGGGATCTGATCACAATCAATCTCTGAGTCGCAAATGTGATGCCCTGTCATGAATGGTTTCCTTCTAAAGCAACTACTTATATCTCGTCTTTAACTAATAGAAGCAACTCATATGCGGTTATTGAGGGCTATATGTTTCTTATTTGAGGGTTAGGCAAAATCCGTGGGATCACACTAGTGTATAAGAAAGTGTGGTCCCTCGTAATACCCATTAGCAATTTCATAAAATTTTAATTTTGTAATTAATATCATTTTTTTATTCTTTATTTTATTTTTTTGATAATAATTAACTAGGTCAGCTCTAAAAGATCTTGCAAATATGAAGTTAGATATTTGTTGAGTAGAGTGCTAAATACGCAGTTTCTTGTTGTAACTGCATGTGTGTGTTTGGCCTTAAGCCAATATATGATAACGAGTTTGATTTTTAACAATGAATGGCATCTTGTGACACTAAATTAAGGTCCATAACTGAAATCCATAACCGAAAAATGAACTTAAAAGGAAAAAAAAATTACTTTATAAAAGATATTGATCTATATTAAATTGTCTCATGCTTGCCAAAAAACAAAAGAAAAATGATATTCTATCATCCCACTCTGCCAGCTTGATGTGGCTCCATCCAGTCATTCGTTGCACCAAACCCTGATCGATGTTTTGCACTTAGCCCCAACTATAAGCAAGCGAACAGCTGTAATCGGGTGCCACTTTATGTTACCTATCGAAAGTTTAATTCCTAGAGAAAACCAAATAAAAAAATAAATACTACTAATGAATGCAGTGTTAATGATGAGATTGAAATTTCTACGCTTTCAAGCATAGAGGTTCTACTTTTTTTTATTTTTTAATATGGTTGCACATCCTCCTTATGAGTTTTCCATTTTATTATTATACTATTAGATTTGATGCACAAATCTATTGCTTGTATCTATTTAAAACAAAAAATAAAAATAAACAACAAGTTTGCATATACATATATCTTGACATGGCACCCACTCACAACCCTCCTATCTACCCACCTTGACCTGCGAATCACACTCTCTAATGATCAAGAAGTATATATTAGATTGCAGCAATCGACCTATATTTTGATGCTGAAAATACATTGCTCTTTTTTTTTTAAGCCTCATATTAGCATCGAAGGAAAAAAAAAAAACAATATAAAAAAGTAAATTACATTTTACCCCATTGTAATTTCATCCAAAATCACTTTTATTTTTTTTTTTCCGTGCCAAACTAACACCCATAGTTTCACATAATAACATTTAGAACCTTGAACTAATTTTGGAATTTTGTTTTATTGTTGTTTACAGAGGAAGGAAGCACAGCGCGAGCTGAAACGGTTGAGCCACAGCCGCCGGCTAACCCAATCAGCACTGCGGGCCCCGTTCCGCGTGCGGCCTCGTGTATACGTGTCGAGCAATGGACTCCGCCGGAATTCCGGCGGCGGCGCGGCTGAGATTCCGCGACGTGTCCGCGTCGGGAGCGCCAGCTCACTCCAACGTGTTAAACGGCAATTACGACCAATCAGGTAGAAGAAGGGAAGGAACAGTGAGCATAACAGCAAGGGCCGTGTGGGGCCCGGCTGGCGACGTGGCGAAGCAAAAAGAAGGGGAAGAGGGGGCCCACCTCTCCAGCGGCCTAAACAAACTCCACGGTGGTTTGACTTTTCGTTTTCTTTGTTTTCTTATTTCCCCGATTTTCTTACCGTAGCCATCCAACCCGGAGCGTTCGTCCCGAATGCTCAACCCGAGTGACGCGGCATCCAATCAAACCGTCCCTCTGCGTGCCGACGGCTGTGATGATCTGGATATGTCATTCTGGTTGACCGCTCAGGAACGACAGACGCTTCGGGACAAATAGTCTTTCCTTACTTACCAACCTCCAACCCCAAGCGAAACTTCTCATCCTGACGCCGGATGACGTCACCCAGATAATCCCCGACGGTTCAAACTTCTCCCGCCGGACCCGCCGGCCATCGAACCCCAGCCGTCCGATCACCCGTCCCTCCAAGATCCCGCCCATTTGTTACGGTCAAATACCGGACAAATTCCGGCGTAGATGTTAACAAGACCGGACCAAACTGCCAAACTCTCGTGCCAAATTGCCAATTTCTTCGAGTGTAACACGACCAGCCGATCTCACGACTGTTTGGACGTTTCCGCTTAGGTGGACAAGTGGGTGTGGATGCGATCTTGGTACCGAATGCGGTTATCTACTTGAGAACAGGATGGTGTACAAACAATGTGGGCCGATTAACCTCTCCCGGCATTACAAAATTGTTCTTGATCTCGACCCTAATCACGTACCAGAAATTTTTCTTGACCTTTCGGATGAAGCCAGACAGAGCGAGGTGGCGATGGTATTCCTCGGACATTTTCTTGGTCAAATTATTTTACAGGCAACTCGTGCTTGGTCTGGTTTTTCTACCCTCCCAAGCAATTTGGAGGATGAAGGCGTCGCTAAAAGTCAAACTTTTCTCTCTTCTGACTACGAGGAGTAAGATCCTTACACAGATAAATCTAATGAGGCGTATGAACATGAACGTCTGCACCTTCTCCCATACGGAGGATGAGAGTGCTTTGTACCTACTGCTGCGTTGCCCCTTAATTGGCTAGGTCTATCTGGGACCACTTCCTAATCAAAGACGGACTTTCCTCATTCCCAATGAATTTGAAGGCGTTATTGTCCGGATGGAGACGAAGGAGAGTGCAGAAAGAGATCCGGCCGACTTGGGACATCTTGGCGATTGGGACTCTCACTTAGGCTTTTGGTTTCCTCGATTTTCAAGTTATGGATCATCTCTTGGGCGGAATCATTTGGAAAGGAAGCCGGTTGTGATTTTTGTAATAACATTGTAACCTAATTCTCCTTATTTAATAGATAACTGATCGGGGCTGCCAAACCCTCCCTTCTCAAGGAGGGGTTCTCAAAAAAATAAAAAACAAATACTTTAAAAAGCCAACCAGATCGAACCAAGAGATCAGATGGTTGGTATAATTTTTTTCTAAAAAATTATAGGGTTTTATACCCGAATCTTTTGGTATATTTCTAACCCAAAATTAAGCTTACTTTCAGCCAGCACCTAATCTCTTAAATCTATACCAAAAAAATATAGGGTTTTATACTTGAATCTCTTGATTGGAAGAGGAAGCACCGACGGAGGAAGAAGATGCACCGAGCATCGCAGCAGAGAGGGAGGAAGAAGCAGCACGAGCATCACTGTACCTTGGCGGGCCGGTGACCAAACCCCCTCTCATATAACAATCACACATCCTTTCGCTGGGAAGTGCAGCTTCGGACCTGTTTGCTCTGAAGTCGATCTACCTAGCTCATTTGGCATCTCTCGGGGTTGATCGGAAGTCAGATCCTCTTACACCACTTCTGTGTTAATTACATAAAAACAAACGGCAGAACTCGACTACTTCCAACACTTCATTGACTTCGGCCGAAACTTACGTCGAAACAACAGTTCCTAAGTTTATGCACTAAGAATTTTTCAAGGATAAATTGGACCTTATTGCGTCGCCCTAGCCCGTAGAAGACTGGTTAGGAGCACCATCTCTACTAGACATGGTGCTTTTTTTTTTTTCCCCCGAGAACTTACTCGATTTTGTGCGGCTTCGTATTTTCTTTTCCAAAGGAATTTCTCCATGTAATTCATGTCACTCTATTATGCATAATGAGCCAACTAAATTACCCACATGGGCAGATTTTATATGGTGAAAAGCGTATAATTATATTATTAGTGTCACTATCAAATCCCGAACGGATAATTTCAGACACAACGATCATCTCCCGGGCCCTTAGTGGGTTTGATCATATCAGCTCAAGGAGAACAAAATATCGGGTCCACCGATAATTGCCGATTTCGGCAGATAACTCACTGTGCAACGTCGATGGGGCGGTGGATGTGTTCCGTGGTGCCCGACATGCCGCCAGTGTTCTTAGTACAGTGGTGCAGCTGGCGATGGCCGGTGGGCACATGGTAGCTGGTTTAAGATAATGAATTTGGAAGCCGAGGATGATTCGGGTTGGCCCAAAACCCTAAGGGCACCTCATTTTACACTAATCATGCATTGTTTAGACCATGTTAGAGTATTAGATTTATGTTAATTAAGTAATCAGTGATGATATGGCCCAAACGACGACCGTGGCATCCAATCACAGGGTCCCTTATCTGCGTCCCAGTCGGTGCTGACTGTGATTCATCTGTCGGGGGCTGGGTGCAGCGGACGGCCGTGATCCAGACACGTCGTTCTGGCTGAACATTCGGAACAGATGCTTGAACGGAATCCTTGAAGAAGAGCTTCGAGTAGAATTCAAGAATGACACATGGCCAACCCGCGATATGCGGGGATGCCAGCTAACACGTGTCGGCCGGGGAGTCTTGGGGTTCACACATGCGGGAGCCCTAAAACTCTTGCATGGAAGACTTGCATGGTAAGCAGCAGGCTAGCTAGCTAGGGTTTCCTCCAGTGCGTCGTTAGCTGGCATTTTGCTGTGAGGCTCAATGGCACCGCCACTCTCTAGAGCTGAAAATCCGCCCCCCCACATGACTTCATTGAACATGACTTCCAAGTATGCAAGCAATTGCACCCTATTTTTTTGAGCTATAGTGTTTTTTTTAAAAAACCCCTCCTAAAGAAGAGAGAGTTAGGTGGACCCCGACCAGTTATATTAATAATTAATCAAGAACTGATACGGTTGTAAAGATCTTTCGTCTCGTCAAACACTAGTGCATGCTCGTGCCTGTCGGCACAGCAGCGGGCCGCCTTCGACGACAAAATATGCCTGTTGGCACTGCAGCGGGCCGCCTCCGGCAGCAAGACATCCCCCGGGCCAGGATTTCAGGCTTCCTTTCAGGCCGGCTTCCTTTCAGGCCGGCTTCCTTTCGGGCCAGGCTTCAGGCTCAAGGTGGCGGCCCGAGACCAGCCCATGATATGTTCGGGCTGTTGACTTTCGGGCTGGGTTCAGGCCGATGGGCTTTTCTTACACTCCTAATCCCATCTCTCTCTTTCATGTTTTCTCTCTCTAAGTCCAACCCTCTCTCTCTCTCTCTCTCTCTCTCTCTCTCTCTCTCTCTCTCTCTCTCTCTCTCTCTCTCTATCGTTCCTTACCCGTCCAAACCTCCACTCGATCTCTTCATCGCAACCAACCCCTGATCTTTTCTCTCTCTTTCCTTACCCGTCCGATCCCCATGCACGCCCCCCCCAATCCGACTCTCTCTCTCTCTCTTTTCTCTTTCTTGCCTTATCTAATCCTGACCTCCAGCTGTACCCATGCATGCACCCCCCCCCCCAGACTCCAACCATGCACGAACTAATCCCAACCTTCCCTTACACCCCTTCTCTCAATCCCAACCTCTACCCAACCTGATCACAGTTGTCCGCACGAAGCCCTGACATCCTCAGTCATCTCACAATCTCCTCCCCCTCTTCAGCACGCCTATCACCTCGCGATCCTCTCACTCCTTCCTTATCTGCACCAACCTCGTCTCCCTCTATCTTTTCTTTCCTAATTTCTCTCTCTAACAACCTGATTGCCAACCCATCATTCTCTCTTTAACCCATGTGATCTTATCTCTCTCTCTTATTCTTTTTCTCTAAAAAAGTGGCGATTTCCTCCCTCGATCTTCTCTATCTCTCTTTAGATCTCTATCTTGGTTGCACCATCGTGAAATCCCGGCCGTTAAAACCTGATCACAGCCTTCCGTTATCTTATATCCTTGGGGGAAGAGAGACGGAGAGATCGTGGGGAAGAGAGAGAGAGAGAGAGAGAGAGAGAAAGAGAGAGAGAGAAAACCGAGGAGAGAGAGAGACAGAGAGAGAACCGAAGAGAGAGAGAGAGAGAGAAAACCGTTGAGTGAGAGATTGCCGGGGGAGAGAGAGATCTTAAAGAGAGAGAAAAGAAAAAAATGCAATTAAAGAGAGAGAGAGAGAGAGAGAGAGAGAGAGAGAGAGAGAGAGAGGGAGAGAGAGAGAGGGAGAATGAATAATGCAATTAAAGACATGCATACATGGCTAGGCCTCGGGTTAGGATTTTAGAGAGAGAAAAGGAAATAAATATGCAATTAAAGAGAGAATCTCTCTTTTTTGGCTAGTCGGCTTTTTTATTCCGTTTTGTATAGTCAGCACAAAACCGACGTCCCTTGCTATATAAATGAAGTTCGACCAACAGATATCCAAATCTTAAAGATTGAGACAACTGATCGCCGAAGCTCCTCCGCTGTAGTTGTCTTTCCGTTGGAAATGCGCATGTTCCTCCTTGAATAGAGCCCAGTTAAACTCATTATTCCCCTCGAATATACCCCTTAAACTAGCTACTCTCTTGAATATACCCCAGTAAAACCTGATTGTCGATACCGCTTGAATATACCCTGATTAATGTTTTGTATCTTGTAACTTCTTTCCCAATTGTCTTGTGTATCTTGTAGCTTCAACCCATGATTAATTTCTTTTTTAACACTCTATCTTACAATAGTCATTGTTTGGCCATAGAAAAAGAGTGCTGAAAGGAGGAAAGAAAATTTATATGCCCAACACATACACACAAACCATGTGGACAAAGCTTTACTAACTTAGATCAGGTTTCATGTTATTTAACTTCGACCATATTTTAATTAGGGTTTGACTTGGGATGTGAGATATAGAAAGAGGGGGTACAATGATCATTTATAAAGAATTTGATAATTTAATAAGAATTTAGTGGGAATCGAGGTCTGTTTACAGGTTTCTTTGGTAACTATAAAATTTTTCTTTATCTAACTGAGTTGAGCTACTTATTTATGCAGTGCCACCCAATTTCAAAGGTGAGATTGCATTATAACCCCCGAACAATAGTTGCCCGCTACCATGGATTTTGGTAGCCAACACACGATGAGGTGGTGGGTAGGTATTGGTCAAGAGGAGTGGGGCCCACAGTAAAAAAAAGAAAAAAAACTTATAGTAGGGTGAACCCTTATTAACTACTTTCTTTAATTTTTTTGACTGTGGGCTCCACTCGATCCCTTGACCAATACATACTTGCCACCTCACTGTGTGTTGGCACAACCGGCACATGGTGAAGCCAACAAGCACTGTTCATAGCCCTCCTCTCACCCCTTCACGAGAGACAATGGTATTGGAGGACGACGCTTAATCTTTTCTTCTTTTAAGTATAAATCAAAATTTAGAAGAAAACAAGTTTGCTAGAAAGAAAAGAAGAGAGGCATGTAAAAAAACCAAGAACAATGATTCTTGTTTGAACGATTCTAATTATATTTATGACTTGCTAATAATTTTGAACGTGTGTGCTTAATTTGGTTAAGTACGATATAAGATCTAATTAGGACAAACAAAAACATATTTTCAGCCAAAAATACCCCAGGTTCAAAATAATAGTGGAAAATAGTTTTACGAAAAAAAATTCCATGATTTTGATGACGTAAAAAGCAACAAAAAAAATTATCTTTTGACATCTATTTTATGAAAATCTCATGTCCAGAACAATTGATTTTCTTGGACTGCAATTTCATGTTATGTTGGAGGGAACCTGATAGTTAATTAGAAGATTGGGATGCAAACCCTCGACGCACCAATGGCTCAAGGAAGATCTCACTAGGGATTTTTTGGAGAACCATTTTAGGATTTTGGGATCTTGTTTTTTAAAGCCAAAATTCAAGGTTCCAGTCTCTGGAGCAAGTTTCTTGTGATCCTTACGAGGGCACTATCCGGAGGCCCCGATAGAGCAAAATCCTCACTAGTCTTGTAAAGGACATGGTGAGCCTCCCCCGACTTCGATTGAAACCTCGAACAATCTCCCCCTCCTATATAATATTCGGCGAGCTAACTCTAACCATCTCTCTCTCTCTCTCTCTCTCTCTCTCTCTCTCTCTCTCTCTCTCTCTCTCCTCCTCATCCTCCTCCTCCCCCCCATAGTTATTCAGATCTTATCTCGATGTTGATTAGGGATTCTCTCAAGCCCCTCTAGGACACAATCCAAACCCCATATGCATCTTCTCCGGTATGTGAAGGCTCTAGTTAACAGCAAGATGCATCAACCCCGATCTTGAAGAAGGTAATTGCGACCCCCAATTCTTTGTCAGCTGGTTGTTGTGTGATGACCAAGAGCCAACATTCAATAGCAAAGAGCTAATAGCCAAGACTCATGAGGTAGAGAAAGTCAAGATGGATAAGGTGAGGTATACAAATCCATAAATTAGTCCCAAATCGCCTGAAGAGAAAGATTATGGGATATATATATATATATATATATATATATATATATATATATATATATATATATATATATATATATATATATATATATATATATATATATATATAGAGAGAGAGAGAGAGAGAGAGAGAGAGAATACGGGATATGACCTGACAGCCCATTTCTTATTTTGGGCTGTCAGCACACAGCCGTCCGATCGCCCATCACAACCATTGATTTAAAAAAAAAAACACAAAAAAACTCACGGAACCCTCTCTCTCTCTCTCTCTCTCTCTCTCTCTCTCTCTCTCTCCCTCCTTCTCTCTCGCGATTGCAGCGGCAGCAGCCCCGACCACCTCCACCTCCCCCTACCGCTGATCGCAGCCCCTCCGGCAACGGCTCCCCCCTCCGGCAGCAGCCCCGACACCAAAACCCTCCGGCGCCCTTTCTCCTCCCCCTCCGGCGCGGATCCACACCGTCGGGGCTGCTGTCGGAGGGAGCCGGCGTCGGGGATGATGCCCGAGGAGGGGATGATGCCCGGCATCGGAGCCGCTGCCAGATGATGCCCGAGGAGGGGATGATCCTGCCGTCGGGGCTGCTGCCGGAGGGAGCCGGCGTCCGGGCTGCTACCAGGGCTGCGATCGGCGGTAGGGGGAGGTGGAGGTGGTCGGGGCTGCCGCTGGGGCTGCGATTGGCGTCGGGGATGCTGTCGGAGGGACTGCGATCGACGGTAGGGGGAGGTGGAGGTGGTCGGGGATGCTGCCGCTGCAATCGCAAGAGAGAGGGAAGGAGAGAGAGAGAGAGAGGGTTCGGTGAGTTTTTGTGTTTTTTTTTTTTAAATCAATGGTTGTGATGGGCGATCGGACGGCTGTGTGCTAACAGCCCAAAATAAGAAATGGGCTGTCAGCTCATATCCCGTATTATATATATATATATATATATATATATATATATATATATATATATATATATATATATATATATATATATATATATATATATATATATATATATATAATTTTCCTTCCCAAACATATATGACGTATTTTAAAACCGTGACCCGATGTGGATCCCATAAAAACTCTATAATTGAAAGTGCTTTGGTGAGGAAAATATTAGGATGGGTGACCTCCTGGGAAATCAACTTGCAAGCACGTGTAGGGGTGGCAGCGGTGCGGTTTAAAATCGAAAACCTCGATAAACTATATCATATGGTGCAGTTTTGGTTGGCAAAATACAACATCGTTGTGATACGTGCGGTTTCTATTAGAATTGGATCCGTGTATCGGAGTCACAGCGGAAGCAAAAAGAAAGATCCGAAAATCATACGGTGTATGTTTCATTACAATTCGTGATACAAAACAATCTACATGCAAATCTATGATCTTAGCATATGTGCGGACACCCTAGAGGCATACTACGATCTACGGAAGACATGCATGCATCTACTTTGGTGTTTAGATTCATCATACCTTATGGATCTATGATCCGGAGATTACGGAACGATGAAGAACCGCACTTGAATCGCAAGGGAAACTGTCGGATAGCACCTTGTCCTTTGCGAATTGCAGAATCCTCGAAATCCCGTCTCTAAGTGCAGGGATTTCGAGCCGACGGAGGAATCCATTGCGAAGACGATGGCGAGCCTCGAGATTTTCTCCTCCCCTTTCTCCTTTCTTTCTTCTCCTTCCTTCCTCTTTTTTCTCCCTTCTTCTTCCTCTCTTTTTCTTGGCCGAAACCACAAAGATGAGGAGAGGGGAGAGGGTTCGGATTTTCCAAGGAGAGGAACACTTAGGGCCGGCCCTCCCCCCCTATTTCCTTTATAGGGCCGGTCTCCCATGGCTCCAAGGAGCCTAGGGCTGGCCCCAAGGTGGATAGGGATGAGGGGGGGTCGGATATAGGTCTCCCGGATGTCTATCGTGAAGTCCGGACGAAAACGCCCTTCACGAAAAGCGGAAAACTGAAAGTGAGACTGAGTGAGGTGCGCTACTCGGAATCGAGTTCCGTCAGCGCCTGTAAGCTCCTGGAATTATTCCGCTCAATCTAAGATCCATATTCAATATGTTCTGAGCCATATTTCAGTATTTACCAAAATACCCCTATGACCCGTAACACATATGAATTAGGTTCTTTGGCTCCGGGCTTGCGCTCCATCGCGCTACTTCGCATCAAACGTATCCAACTAGGTCGGGGAACAATTCCTATACGCAACGATAGGGTGGAACCTTCAGGGTTCGGGATCTCTAGCTCCAACCGGATCCCTGATTAACTGTTCCGGTGACACATCGAAAGTTCCGTTAATCAGCCCTAATCCGATTAACCCGCGTAGCCACCCAGAGTGCGACGCGAGTTGAACTCTAGTGATCCTAAACTTATGTTACTCCCTCATAACCCTGTTCTCTACTATACTCCGATAATCCTTAGTCCCTTCTATTACTGGTGCCATGATACGACTCGGGCGGTGGGGAGCACCGTCAGATCCCGATCGATCATCTGACTAGGGTTTGATGACTTGTCATCTATAACACCACACACCTTCCGATGCTATACCTAGCATCCGGAACATCGTCAGTCATACTGACAACCACCAGGCCTGGGTTAACTGTGTGGACAGATTGACTCATCAAAACGCACCCATCCAACACTGGACGTCGGATAACCTGTAGGGATTACATGTCACTCAAGCGCCAGCCGGGTAACCCAATGTACCGTGGTATTGGACTATGGAAGGTCCGCACACGTTGGCACATCAAAGCACCGCACAACTGGTTGGCCCAGTGTACATGGTCCCTCAGGGTTAAGGACGGATTATCTATAGTAGTAAGACGGTTTCTGCACCAGTGTCTGAATCACTGAACTATGCACCATCTTGGTTCCTGTTCAACACGATCATCGTGCTTGGTCAGGTGAATGGGAATCCCACGTTCCCGTGGTGGAGACTTCACCACATCCTCTACCTGCCAACAGCTTATTCTCGGTAAAGCGACCAGCATCACCAAAGCTGTGAACTAGTTCTAGGTCTACACAGAACTGGTCCACTGGGTCTCCCAAGCATGGATCCTCCATGCGCCTCAGTGGCCTACTGTGTTCCCTAGGATCCTTTTACTATATGAGTATTATCATACACCACAGTAGTATTCTAATTAAAGCAATAATCAAAGTCATCTTTATTAATGTTAATACAAAAAATCCACACTAAGGACACACGAGCTACAACAATCTCCCACTTGGCCTAGCGGGGAACAACAGTCTTAACTCTCATGGCATCCACGTGCTTCTCAAAAGCCTTGGTCGGTAACGCCTTTGTGAAATGGTCCGCCATGTTATCTGCAAACGTTACCTGAGTCACTGTAACCTCCCCTCGCTTCTGTAAGTCCCGGATTATGTAGTATTTCTGCTTGATATGCTTGCTCTTCTGGTGATATCTTGGCTCATTGGATTGTGCTACTACTCCACTATTGTCGCAGTAAAGGACAATAGGATCTTGAGCTCTCGATACGCATCCTAAGTCCGTGAGGAACTTCTTGAGCCACACCGCCTCCTTAGCTGCTTCGCACGCCGCAACGTACTCAGCCTCTGTCGTCGAATCCACGATGCATCCCTGCTTCATGCTCCTCCAACTGACAGCTCTTTCTCCTAATGAAAACACAAACCCTGACGTCGATCTCCTGGATTCCGGATCTGACGCAAAGTCAGAATCCGTATATCCAATCGGCATCAGTTCCTGTGAAGAGTAAACTAACTCATAATCTCTCGTCCTACGGAGATACTTGAGTATACTTTTCACAGCAGTCCAATGCCCTGGACCCGGATTTGACTGATACCTGCCCATCATGCCTACTGCATAGCATATATCTGGTCTCGTACACTGCATGGCATACATCAGACTCCCTACTGCCGAAGCATAAGGTATCTTCTGCATCTCTGCCCTCTCCTCAGGAGTCTTAGAACCCTGATCCTTGGACAACTTCATTCCATGTCTGAATGGAACCAGTCACTTCTTGGAGTTGTGCATACTGAATCTGACCAAGATCGTATCTATGTAGACTGACTGTGACAGCGAGAGAATCTTGTTTTGGCGATCTCGAGTTACCTTGATCCCCAGAACATAACTCGCTTCACCCAGGTCTTTCATGTCAAATTGAGAAGATAACCACACCTTCACTGTAGACAACGTTCCAACATCGTTTCCGATGAGCAGGATATCGTCCACGTAAAGCACTAGAAAAACTACTGCAGTCTTATCGCTCCTTTTATAAACACATGGTTCATCCACGTTCTGTTCAAATCCATAAGACTGGATAGCCTGATCAAAACGCATGTTCCAACTTCTGGATGCTTGCTTCAGTCCATAAATGGACCTTTGCAACTTGCACACCAGACCTTCCAGACCTTTTGCGACAAAGCCTGGAGGCTAAGACATGTAGATGTCTTCTTCCAAATCCCCATTGAGGAATGCGATCTTGACGTCCATTTGCCAGATCTCCTAATCATAATGGGCTGCAATGGACAAGAGGATCCGGATAAACTTAAGCATAGCCACTAGCGAAAAGGTTTTGTCATAGTCAATCCCTTCTCGCTGGGTATAACCCTTAGCGACTAGTCTAGCTTTGTAAGTCTCAACGGTACCATCCGGGCCTCTTTTCCTTTTGTACACCCACTTACACCCAATAGGTTTAATGTTGTGAGGTGGTGTTATAAGTATCCAGACCGAATTTTGGGACATCGATGTCAGTTCTGCCTCCATGGCTTCCTGCCATGCTGCATGGTCAGAGGATATCATCGCTTCGTCATAGTTCAAATGATCATTCTCCTGAAACTCTGGATCAACCATAAAGGCTTCTCCAATGTATCTATCAGGAGCATTTGTGGTCCTCCCACTGCGACGAACCTGCGGTGGTTCCATAGGAGTCGATTCTACAGTACCGTTAATCGTAGTGGTATCGGCTCCCACTATGTTTTCTGTCTGTGCACTCCCATCAGTACCAAGCAATTCTTCAAGAACTACTTTACTAGTGGGCTTATGGTCTATTAAATAATCCTGCTCTAGGAATACGGCGTTCGTCGAGACGACAACCTTTCTATCCTCAGGATCATAAAATAAACCACCCTTTGTCCCTTTTGGATACCCAATGAACAGTCATACCTTTGTTTTTGACTCTATCTTATCTCGCTTGTCTTTCCGCACATGTGCTGGACAACCCCAAATCCTAAAGTGCTGTAGGTTTGGCTTTCGCTTCAACCACAGCTCCCAAGGAGTTAGGGGTACTAACTTTGATAGAACAAAGTTCAAAGTATATGATGTCGTCTCTAGGGCATATCCCCAAAAACTAGGTGACAATATTGCATAACTATCATAGTCCGAACCATGTCTAACAAGGTTCGGTTTCTCCTCTCAGATACACTGTTTTGTTGTGGTGTCCCTGGTGCAGTCAACTGGGATACGATCCCATGCTCACGCAGGTACCCAATAAATTCATCCGATAGGTATTCGCCTCCTCGATCCGATCGAAGAGACTTGATACTTTTACCCGTCTACTTTTCTGCTTCAGCTCTGAACTCCTTGAACTTATCAAAGGATTCAGACTTCCGTCGCATTAGGTATATATATCCAAACCTCGAGTGATCATCCGTGAAGGTGATGAAATACTCGAAACCTCCTATGGCACGGACACTTATGGGCCCACATACATCAGTGTGTACCAACTCCAATACCTCCTTAGATCTGCTACCTTTGGCTCGGAAAGACCTTTTAGTCATCTTGCCTTCCAAGCAAGACTCACACGTCGGTAGGCTTTCTGAAATATTTGGACTTAAAAGTCCTACCTTAACCAACCTGTGAATCCTGTCTGAGGCTATGTGTCCAAGCCTTAGATGCCAAAGGAGTGTTGGATTATCTGAGGGATTTTTCCTTTTAGATGAATTAATCACACAAGCTTCAGTTATGTTATCCTGCTTATGATTGGAGTTAATTACATAGAGACCATTCTGTATCTTTTCCTTACAAACAAAGGAACCATTCAATTTAATTGACACATCAGAAGCATCAAATAAAACTAAAAAACCTTCATTATTCAATAAGGAAACAAAAATTAAATTACGTCTCAAGGACGGTACATAAAGTATGTCTCTAAGTAATAAACTTCTTCCATCAAGGAACTGCAAGATGACATCTCCAACTGCTTCAGCCTCTGCCACGGCCTCAGTTCCCATGCTTAGGATTATCTCCCCATCACCCAGTTTTCTTGTCTCCTTGAACCCCTGCAAATTATTGCAAGCATGGTTAGTGGAACCAGAATCCACAATCTATGAAACTGGAGAACAACTGAATACTACAAGGGATTCCACTATGTGGATTTGAGATATACCTATCTCAGTCTTCTTGGGAGCCGCGTGGCAGTCGCCCTTCCAGTGCCCCTTCTTGCCGCATCGAAAACATTTTCCTTTGGGCTTCGCCGGACCATTCTGCTTAGGAACCTGCAACTGTATCTGGCCCATCTTCACGGGCTTCTTAGACTTTCTTTTCTGAAACTTGCCCTTGGCTTTCAGAGAAGAATTCCGCTCCATGATTAGGGATTGGGCTCCTGCCTTTATCCCGTCCTCTGCCACCTGGAGCGCCGCTAGGAGCTCTGCGTTAGATATCTCCAACCGGTTAAGGTTGAAGTTGGTAACGAAGCCCTCAAACGCTCCTGACAGAGACGCGAAGAAAATGTCGATCTGGATCTCTGCATCCAAGATGACATCGAAGGAACCAAGCTCGTTCACATAGCCAAACAATTTCAGCATATGATTCCGAACTAAAGTCCCCTCTGCCATCTTTGTGGACACCAATTTCTTGATGGTCAGGTAACGAGTTACCCGACTACGACCCTCGAACATTTCCTTCAGGTAGAGCATCATGTCTGAAGCAAAGGCCATGTCTTCGACTTGCTTCTGAATGACGGTCTGCAAGGATGCCACAATGTAGCACTTGCACATCTCATCAGCATCTAGCCAGTCTTTCCATTCCTTTAACTGGGCCTCAGTTGCATCTGGTCCCGGTATGGCCGGTTGAGGGGTACTTAGGGCAATTGTGTGTTTGCCAACCCTTAGGACGAGCATTAGGTTACGCTGCCAGTCCTCGTAGTTTGGTCCTGTAAGTTTGTTATCATTAAGTATGGAAGCAAGGGGGTCGAGCTTGGTCATGATTTCTGTAAACAATGGTTTAAAGCAATAGTTAGGGTCTACTACAATCTATTTCATAGAATTTAGAAATAGATAATGTCTACTCCAGCCGCTATGTCTTCACCACCTGAAGTGGAGACATCCAAGAATCTAAATTCCCTGGGCTGGAGCACTAAGACTATCGGCCCTGAATTGGAGACAGCATCTCGGTGAGAGCATGCAACCGCTTCTGCCAACGGGGTTTTTACGATCCAGTCTTCATCAGAATTACCCATGGTAAACTGAAAGACCTCCCAGTCTCCTTTTGGCCAGCTTTATGTGACCCGCGTGCGTAGCAACAGCGGCTTCACACAAGCTTTTGGATGCTTCCCACAAATCTAGGTGGTGTCGGTAGGGGGGTTCATAGGCTCCCGCGGTGTAGGAAAAACCGTCACCCACTGCCACCGGCATCCTCCATGTCCCGAAGGAAACCACTAGGTGAACCAGTATGGAAGGAAACACAACTCTCACCCGGTGGGAATATCGAACTGCGTACCTCCTACCCAGACCCTTAGCCGGTTGATTGTGGAGGCCAGGGGCTCCCCTTTGGAGGGAACCTCTTACACATCCCTTCTTTATGAGGTTTTATGTATATCTAGAATGGTCACGACCTCCTAGACATAGACCCTGGTCTACCATACTCCCACTAGGATTACAAACCCTCCCGCAAAGCATTAGTATCCTCAGAAAATATCATAGTCCCTACCTTGAATACTCAGTTTTTGCCTTTCTTGCAAGGATCACATTACATAGATTCCAAGGATCCCGATACTTCACTAGTTTGTCCATAATCCTAAGATCTGGAGCCTAGCCTAAGGTCAACGTGGAAAGGACTCCCACTACGATGACGTCTCGTTCATAATTTGATGTCTGATGTCATAGTAGACCTCATCTCATTACAGGTTTCGATGCTGGCCAAATAGGGACATCCGACAACCTCCGCCAGACCTCAACCTAATGGTGGCATAACCAAATCGTGATGAGTTCATACTACCATCAAACGTCATCTAGAAACAGGTATCACACAGTGAAATCCTAACCTAAGTTGGTCGCTAGGACCACGTGGGGAAAGGGCATCCCACTAGGGTTATCATACTTCTTATGGAGACATTAGTTAATTATCTCTAAACAAATCTAACATTGCGTCTATCTCGGTGCACAGTACTTGGCTACCTGAACTACCACGAGGGCGGTTACCGCCTTTCCTTTTAGCTAGCCACCGGATTCGCACGTGTTAGAACCATTTAGAGACACCAACGAATCCATAAGTTTAGTACTAACCCTAAGCCTGATCTAGAGACAAACTCACAAGCAAGATAATCATATTATCATCGGGGTTCTCTAAATACGAAATAAAGAGAAACAACAGAAAAACATCCAAACTGAATCAAGTCCAGGGTCCGACCCCTGAACCTGAATAGCACAGCCAAGATATCCCGCTCTTCTATTCTGCACGATCTCTGATGACGATCTCCTTTATCGCCAACGTGCACGCTTTCGCCGGGTCTTTGCACGCCATGGTACCGCTTGCCCAAACCGTGGATGTAGCATCATCTTCTTCTTCCTTTGACCGAAAAACTAACACGCTCCGAGCAAGTGCTCGTTTGTGTACAATTTCGCTAGAAAGAAAAAGAAACAATCCTAGAAACATGCCCAGGGAACCGAGGATGGTCAACCCCCACCCTCGCTCATCTAGAGCCTTACAATCCACAATAATAATCAATGCAAAATTAAATCCGGGGTCCGACCCCCAGATGCATGCAATCACATATTACTATTCAGCGCGGCACCTGCAAAAAGACGATACATAGCACAATCCATATGCATGATCTACGCCGAACCCCGACGAAAACATATGCCATCATATATTTACATGATGTTTTCACGAATTTATGCATAAAACATACACCAAAGCGTGCTCTGATACCAATTATTGGAATTGGATCCGTGTATCGGAGTCGCAGCGGAAGCAAAAAGAAAGATCCGAAGATCATACGGTATATGTTTCATTACAATTCGTGATACAAAACAATCTACATGCAAATCTATGATCTTAGCATATGTGCGGACACCCTAGAGGCATACTACAATCTACGGAAGACATGCATGCATCTACTTAGGTGTTTAGATTCATCATACCTTATGGATCTATGATCTGGAGATTACGGAATGATGAAGAACCGCACTTGAATCACAAGGGAAACTGTCGGATAGCACCTTGTCCTTTGCGAATTGAAGAATCCTCGAAATCCCATCTCTGAGTGCAGGGATTTCGAGCCGACGGAGGAATCCATTGCGAAGACGATGGTGAGCCTCGAGATTTTCTCCTCCTCTTTCTCCTTTCTTCCTTCTCCTTCCTTTCTCTTCCTTTTCCCTTCTTCTTCCTCTCTTTTCCTTGGCCGAAACCACAAAGATGAGGAGAGGGGAGAGGGTTCAGATTTTCCAGGGAGAGGAACACTTAGGGCCAGCCCTCCCCCCCTATTTCCTTTATAGGGCCGGTCTCCCATGGCTCCAAGGAGCCTAGGGCCGGCCCCTAGGTGGATAGGGATGAGGGGGGGTCGGATATAGGTCTCTCGGATGTCTATCGTGAAGTCCGAACGAAAACGCCCTTCACGAAAAGCGGAAAACTGAAAGTGAGACTGAGTGAGGTGCGCTACTGGGAATCGAGTTCCGTCAGTGCCTGTGAGCTCCTAAAATTATTCCGCTCAATCTAATATCCATATTCAATATGTTCTGAGCCATATTTTAGTATTTATCAAAATACCCCTACGGCCCATAACACATGTGAATTAGGTTCTTTGGCTCCGGGCTTGCGCTCCATCGTGCTACTTCGTATCCAACTAGGTCGGAGAAAAATTCCTATACGCAACGACAGGGTGGAACCTTCAGGGTTCGGGATCTCTAGCTCCAACCGGATCCCTAATTAACTGTTCCGGTGACACACCAAAAGTTCCGTTAATCAGCCCTAATCCGATTAACTCGCGTAGCCACCCAGAGTGCGACGTGAGTTGAACTCTAGTGATCCTAAACTTATGTTACTACCTCGTAACCATGTTCTCTACTATACTCCGATAATCCTTAGTCCCTCCTATTACTGGTGCCATGATACGACTCGGGCGGTGGGGAGCACCGTCAGATCCCGATCGATCATCTGACTAGGGTTTGATGACTTGTCATCTATAACACCACACACCTTCCGGTGCTATGCCTAGCATCCGGAACATCGTCAGTCATACTGACAACCACCAGGCCTGGGTTAACTGTGTGGACAGATTGACTCATCAAAACGCACCCATCCAACACTGGACGTCGGATAACCTGTAGGGATTACATGTCGCTCAAGCGCCAGCCGAGTAACCCAACGTACCGTGGTATTGGACTATGGAAGCTCCGTACACGTTGGCACATTAAAGCACCACACAACTGGTTGGCCCAGTGTACATGTTCCCTCAGGGTTAAGGACGGATTATCTATAGTAGTAAGACGGTTTTTGCACCAGTGTCTGAATCACTGAACTATGCACTATCTTGGTTCCTGTTCAACATGATCATCGTGCTTGGTCAGGTGAATAGAAATCCCACGTTCCCGTGGTGGAGACTTCACCACATCCTCTACCTGCCAACAGCTTATTCTCGGTGAAGCGACCAGCATCATCTACACAGAACTGGTCCACTGGGTCTCCCAAGCATGGATCCTCCATGCGCCTTAGTGGCCTACTGTGTTCCCTAGGGTCCTTTTACTATATGAGTATTATCATACACCACAGTAGTATTCTAATTAAAGCAATAACCAAAGTCATCTTTATTAATGTTAATACAGAAAATCCACGCTAAGGACACACAAGCTACAACAGTTTCGGTGTAGTGGTACAGTTTTGATTTTGATCAAAACGTACCGCACCGTTTAGACCAATATAATGATAAACCTGTTGGGAAAAATTAATTCCCTAGATCAAAATCTACGCAGCAGAAGTCGGGCAGCGGTCGTAGGACCACGTTGCCGGTTGTGTGCTACAAAAATTCTGATTATATAATCTTATCATCTGCACATGATGCAATAGTATGAATCCTAATCGTCATTCTAACGAGATGATACAACATACATCAGATGATTTATGCATTAAAACTTAGAACGAGTGATAAAGAGATTATACATTCGTGCATATTTTTTCACTGCGGAGGATTTTCTTCTTTGTTGGTGGAGACGGATGCCGAGGTACGGATGTAGATCCACCGTTGAGTTCACCGAGTCTCGCCTCCCAGCCACGTCCTCGTTGAGAGATCTCTGAATCCCTCTCACGAACGAGCCTCTTCTAATGCTTGCAAAAGTCTTGAGGAAGACGAGAAAGAGAGGAATGGTGTGTTGATTTTCAGAGCAAGAAGAGCTTGTTTCGAGCAATAAATTACAGCAAAACACCCTTTTTTTTCCCTTGCATGAAATTCCCTTTCATCCCCCTCTTAAGTCGCCGGCTATAGGGATTAAAAATCCCCTAGATATGGCCATCCTTATCCTATCCAACCAACCGAAAAACTGCCCCCTAGATTTTAGGGAGAGCGGTTCTAACTATGCAACAAACCATATCTGGGGGAGGATCTTTTTAGAACCTCCCCATATCAGGTCATAGCTGCATATGGGAGCCCCTAACATGAGTGGCCAGCCATTAGGGCATGCGGGGCTAATTGGGAAAAGACCAAAATACCCCTCATGCTTCTAACGGTCATATACTCGTGTATCAGGCTCCGATTGCGAAACCGTTCGAACCTGTAGGACCCCTAGGATTTCTAGTGTCCTATTAACATGGAAATGTTGTTCTCTCACCTAGGGGTGCCCTCAGTAATTTATCCATACTTAGGGGTGCCCTTAGTAAAACGAGGGGTGCCCTTAGTAAAATTTACCGAAGCAACTCTACCGAGCTCCCGTGCGATGCACGCTCGGATTGTCTGCATCTATGAGGGGTGTTAGATATTTTACGTATGCCTCTAACCACTCTGGGGTTGCCCCCTAGAAGCATACTTTGTTTCTCTTTCTCTCTCACGCTCTAGTGCGAAGCACCTGTGGGATGATCGCCTTCCTAACTAAGGTAGTGCAAGTAAGGGAAGAGATGGTAGACACGATTTCAGATATGGACAAGGTGGAACCTGCAGTGACTAGGATTTATGGCTAACAATAAGGCCTCGACCGACAGTGTCTCTGTCTGTCATCTGAGCCCCGGTTAACTTGCGAAGCTAAACAGAGCGCGACGTAAGTTGACCTCCAATCCTCCTAGACTTATTATGTTCTCTCGTATACCCCTGATCTCCGCTCAGTTACAGTAGTGTGATATCCCTCCACGTAGTGCCATGATACGACTCAAGCGGTGGAGAACACCGTTAGACTCGAGTGATCATTTGACATGGTTCCATCTAGGTAAACTAACTTCAACGCACTTCCCTTTGCTTTGGCCAAGCTAGGGGATCCGGTCATCAGCTCGACTGACAACCATCAGGCCTAGTTTTAGTGCGATGTGAGTTCGACCATGGAACGCACTACCGGTTAGGGTTGTGGATAACCTGTAGGAGTGACATGTCGATGCGACGTCAATCAGATAACCTAACGCACCGTGGTATTGGGTCACACATAAATGGATCCCTCACACGTTGGTGCATCAAAGCACCACGCAACTGGTTAGCCCACCGGTCATGATTCCTCAGGATTGAGGACCAACTACTCTAAGCAGAAATACGGCTTAATGCACCAGTGTCTGCTCACTGATCTGTGCACCATGTTGGCTCCGTTCGGTCACAGTAACTGTGCCTGGCAATGATCATAGTGAAGGTTCTATGCTCTGTCATTCCAATAACTTCTCATGATAGGGAAACCAGCCCTATCATAGCTGTGAATAATTTAGGTTATATGTTTCCAATTCACTAATCCTTCCTCTCAGCAGATCTACATAAACCATGGCTTATTGTTCTATCATAGAACACGTGATATGATCACGTACCACTAATGCAATTCTTATTCAAATACAATCTCTCTATTATTTCTCTGAATAAAAGATTTTTACAAGCTAAGAACACATCAATTCCAACAAAATTGCGGTGCATCGCACCACACCGTATCGCATTGTGCGGTTTTGATTTTACATAATAATACATCGTCGTGGTGTAGTGCGGTTTTGGTTTTGGTTCAGTGTTGCGGTGCGGTTTTGGTTTTGTCCAAAACTCCATTGAAACCGTATCGTTTCCATCTTTAAGTCTATGTGGGGCGGGATATTACAAATGACATTTAAGGGGGTGGTTTGTGATGACCAAGATCAATAGACAAGACTCCTGAGGTGATCAGGAAAGCTAAGATGGATGAGGTGATGTGAAGTATGGTGAGGTGTACAAGGTTACGAATTAGTCCCAAATTGCTTGTAGAGAAAGAGATTATGGGCTATATCTATAATTTTTCCACCCTAACATGTTTGATGGGTTTTAAAATCGTAAGCCGCTGCGGATCCCATAAGAACTCCGTAGTTAAGAGTGCTTGAGTGAGTAAAATACTAGGATGGATGACCTCCTGGGATCCTCATGCAATCATGTGTAAAGCAGACAATATCTTGTCTTTGTGGGGCAGGATGTTACATGTTGGTTGTGAATGATCTCTCTAAAAGTCTTGGCATGAGATCGGCTTGCTATATGTTCCTTGTCACGATGATCACCTAGCATAGAGAGAAAGAGAAGGAAAGGCTAGATTTTGGGAGAATGGATTGATCTCTCTCATTAGGCCAAGGTCCAAATATATATGTGAGTCATACAAGGAAAGAAGCAAGGGGTATCTGTGGGTGCAAAAATTGTACCGGACCGGATCAGAGCGGCATGGGCCCGCACAACGGCCCAGGTGGGTAAGCCCGCCCGGGTTCATGGGCCCACTCTACGGGGCTCGCAGATCAAGCCCTCCCCCTTATTGGGCCCGAACAACGGCCCAATAAGGGCCCAGCAAGGAGGCCCAGAACCAGTGCTACGTCATCAGTGCCACATCATCACTGCCATATCGGGCACGTGCCTACGCTATAAAAGGACCCCCAAGGCATCCAGGAAGGGGGTTGGTCATTCCATCAGAGGAGGAGGATTCCAGAGCAAGTGCTAGAGCTCCATTCTCCTCTTCTTGTTTCTCTTCTAATTGCTCCGTGCAAACACATTGTAAGAAGCTTCTCTCGGCCTGTTGAGAGAACGCTCAACCCTCCATACTCATATTATAGTGAAGATCAGGTGGCACCTCTCGCCCGGAGACGTACGTCGTAAGACCGAACTCTGTCACCAATCCTTGTGTCATTACTCTTTACTCTCTCTATCTATTCTCCTATCTCTCTAACTCTACAAACCGTTCATATTCAATCAAGGCTGTGGGGTGGGATTCTCGATCAAGGCGGCTCGGAAATTTCCCCCCACAATCTTTGGCGCCGTCTGTGGGATATCGATAGAGGTCTTACCCACACCTCTACCGACTCCGATTCAGTTTGTGGTGACGAGCCACAAGTCCTCCTCCAAATCAACATCAACGCCTTCATCACGCCGACATCAACTCGCTCAATGGTGAAGGCCAGCACCAACCCACCAAAGGCGGGTGCTGACCGGACAATCGACGTGCTAATCGAAGAAGAACAAGAAGTCTCGGTTGCAACCAATCGAAGAAATGTTCATAAGCGACTGGGGCCACAAGGAAGTCATCCGGGAAGCCGCAGCAATCGGCAGGACCCACCATTCCCGATGCAACGATCTGGCAAAGAGCACGCCACCCAAGGAGACAACGGTTCAGCTACATACCAAATTTTGGCCACTGATTTCCAGCTGCTGAACCTCCTCAAGAGGAACACAGCCCTCGAGCAAGAGAGGGATTCCCTAAAGAAGGCGGCTGAACGAATGGGGGTTATGGCCTGTAACTCTTCAGCTGCTGATGAAGACCAACCAAGGACTCGCCCGTGAGTCATCATCTTGAAGAACCACATGTGCCGCGTATCGAGAGGCGTCAGGTATCCACACAAGCACCAAGGCAAACGGTGTGGGATCGCCTCGACGTCAACGGTGCGCCCAGCTATCGCGGAGAAGGATCACCTCAGTCAACAGGGTCTACTAGACATTCTATCCCTCCACACACGAAAGCAACAGATGCCCGTGAGCTGCTCAACCGACTAAGGCATACTACCGACGTGGGACGCCGCCATCAAGACCGTAGGCAGCTAATCGCCTCAGCGGGGCCTCTTCATCCCGAGGTGCTCGCAACACCATTTCCTATGGGTTGGTGAACACCGAGCCTGCCAACGTTCAACTGCATCCAGGGAGATCCTGCTCTCCATATCCTAGCCTACAGGTAGGCCCTGACGCCCTACGAGTATGAGAACCATGTTCTCTGCCGTATGTTTGCGGGAAGCCTCGAGGGACCTGCCCTCGATTGGTACTACACACTGCCTACCGGTACGGTGGCCACATTCAAAGAGTTAGCTGAACTGTTCATGGACCATTACCGGCTAAACTTAAAGCCAGAAAAGAAGCTGGATACACTCTACCGACTGAAGATGGGCTCCGATGAGTCTCTAAGGAGCTTCACGATGAGGTTTCGTAATGAGCACTCTGAGCTCACCGGTCGGTCCCATAATGAGGAGGCCATCATGCTGGCATTCCAGAATGCTATCCAGCCAGAGCTCCACGTCTACACCGACTTCATCCGGTACCCTCCCAGTACCTTAGAGGCAATGTTCAAGCGCGTACAGCGGGAGATAAAGGTGGAAGACAATCAGCGGGCCAGAAGACTACACGAGCCCCGCGAATCTCGTGACTCCCGATATAAGAAAGATGATGAGGCTCTGAATGAAGCACCCTACAAGAAGTCTGCCCATGTTGCGTCCGACCAAAAAGCCCAGGCCAAAAGGTACAATGAAGATCCGAAAGCCCCTCCAGCAGAAAAGAGGCGAACTCCAAGGGAGCAAAGGGTGTTCACTGAGCTGAACACCTCCATTGAAGACATCTTCGCCTACTTGCAGAACAAGCCCTTTTGCAAATGGCCACAGCCTCTCCCTCCAAATTCCGACCAGGCGGGAGATACAACAGCCTACTGTGAATTCCATCGCAGCCATGGCCACCCAACCTCTACATGTCGGAAGCTACAGCATCACATCGAAGACCTGATTTAAGAAGGGCGGCTCGATGGCTACCTCGCTAACAAGGAACCAGGTCGAGAGAAGTAAAGGCAACAACAGTGGAGAAAGAAAGTCAATGTAATACGTAGATGCAAAATCATAACGTCCGTTGGGCAGCATCTGAAAAAGTGTAACAACAACTTTCTTATATCAATAAAGTGTCTTTTTTTTCTCAAAATCAAATCTCTCGAAGTTCGATTCCGCCCATTCAAGTCGGAAGCTCGAAGGCAATTCGGCTACGCCCTTTCAAGGCGAAAGTCCGACAAAAAGGCTCCTGGCAACCCAGGTCAACCAAAGACCTTCGATTCCGCCCATTCAAGTCGGAAGCTCGAAGGCAATTCGGCTACGCCCTCTCGAGGCTAAATTCCGATAAAAAGGCTCCTGGCAACCCAAGTCAACCAAAGACCTTCGATTCCGCCCATTCAAGTCGGAAGCTCGAAGGCAATTCGGCTACGCCCTTTCAAGGCAAAAGTCCGATAAAACGGCTCCTGGCAACCCAGGTCAATCAAAGACCTTCGATTCTGCCCATTCAAGTCGGAAGCTCGAAGGCAATTCGGCTACGCCCTCTCGAGGCTAAAGTCCGATAAAAGGCTCCTGGCAACCCAGGTCAACCAAAGACCTTCGATTCCGCCCGTTCAAATCGGAAGCTCGAAGGCAATTCGGGTACGCCCTCTCGAGGCTAAAGTCCGATAAAAAGCTCCTGGTAACCCAGGTCAACCAAAGACCTTCGATTCCACCCATTCAAGTCGGAAACTCGAAGGCAATTCGGCTACGCCCTTTCAAGGCAAAAGTCAGATAAAAATGCTCCTGACAATCCAGGTCAAGCTAAACTATCAACTATACTTATCTGAGGCGATGAGAATAAGTCCAAGGCAGACGTCACCGCTTTGACATGCACCAAGTTCAATGAGACAGCCCTTGGCACTCGAAGACAAAGTCCGAGGCAACCAATGCCTCGGCACTCTACAAGCCCAAGGCCCAGCCCTTGGCACTCGAAGACAAAGTCCGAGACGACCAATGCCTCGGCACTCTACAAGCCCAAGGCCCAGCCCTTGGCACTCGAAGACAAAGTCCGAGGCGACCAATGCCTCGGCACTCTACAAGCCCAAGGCCCAGCCCTTGGCACTCGAAGACAAAGTCCGAGGTGACCAATACCTCGGCACTCTAGAAGCCCAAGGCCCAGCCCTTGGCACTCGAAGATAAAGTCCGAGGTGACCAATGCCTCGGCAATCTATAAGCCCAAGGCCCTGCCCTTGGTACTCGAAGACATAGGCCGAGGCGACCAATGCCTCGGCACTCTACCAGACCAAGGCCCAGCCCTTGGCACTCGAAGACAAAGTCCGAGGCGACCAACGCCTCGGCACTCTACAAGCCCAAGGCCCAGCCCTTGGCACTTGAAGACAAAGTTCAAGGCGACCAACGCCTTGGCACTCTACAAGCCCAAGGCCCAGCCCTTGGCATTCGAAGACAAAGTCCGAGACGTCGTTGCCGACGTATTGGCATTCGATCAAAAGTCCAAGCTTAGTCTTGTCACTCAGGTCCAAGCATCAGATTGTCACTGGCCATCACCTTTTTTTCGACGACTAACGGTTCCAAACCGGTCAGGGGGTGGTTGGTCTGACTCTGTCAGTGCGTGTCTCCATACTGGTGCCGTCGACGGTGGGTAACACGGGATAAAATGGAGCTTCCTTGATCCTGGCCAAGTCAACACCCTCACGTGACCGTAGTACCTGGTGAATACAGTAACCAGGTGCGGTAATACATTGGGTGAAGACCGGCTGGCCATCATACGGCGTCATCCTATATTATCTCTAAGAAACCCCCTCGAATATAGCATTGTCCCTCGCCGACATCCCAGCGCACCAGCGTTTTACCGAAAAAGTGTCGGTTTCAAATGGGGCTGAAATTCGAAAAACACACTATTTTCAATACCGACACTTTTTGGTCTCTTCTAGCAGCCCCAATAATAGGGTGTCGGCATCAACAAGCAGCCCCCCCTCGGTTTCGCACAAAAACCGAGTGGGGAGGGGGAGACGGCACACCATCAGCAGCATACCCCTCGTTTTCGTCAGAAAACTGAGAGGGAGTGTATGTCGGCATCAACAAGCAGCCCCCCCTCGGTTTTGCACAAAAACCGAGTAGGGAGGGGGTGACGGCACACCATCAACAACCACCCGTCGGTTTTGTCAGAAAACTAAGAGGGGGTGTGTGTCGGCATCAGCAAGCAACCCCCCCTCGGTTTCGCACAAAAATCGAGTGGGGAGGGGGAGACGGCACACCATCAGCAGCATACCCCTCGTTTTCGTCAGAAAACTGAGAGGGAGTGTATGTCGGCATCAACAAGCAGCCCCCTCTCGGTTTTGCACAAAAACCGAGTAGGGAGGGGGTGACGGTACACCATCAACAACCACCCGTCGGTTTTGTCAGAAAACTAAGAGGGGGTGTGTGTCGGCATCAGCAAGCAACCCCCCCTCAATTTCGCACAAAAACCGAGTGGGGAGGGGGTGACGGTACACCGTCAGCAGCACAACTCTCGGTTTCGTCAGAAAACCGAGAGGGGGGTGTGACGGCATCAACAAGCAGCCCCCCCCTCGGTTTCGTCAGAAAACCGAGAGGGGGGTGCGTCGGCATCAACAACAATCTACCTCTTGGTTTCGTCAGAAAACCAAGAGTGGGGAGATCGACGTCACCAACAGAAGCAAGGCAAGGCAAAAAAAAAATGGGACCACCGATCGACATGGAATTCAATCAGCTTTTGGTGAAAGAGGCGGGTGGCAAGCATCAATTCTCGGAGTACACGCAGCAGCTGGAAGGAGGAGCATAGCCTGCTCCCCCAATTTTAGATCGGGTCACACGCACCCTCACCTCCAAAATGATCGGAAACATGTGACCCGCAGTCCTCTTCTTCCTCGCGCTGGATCAACTGCCCGGAGAGAAGACCGCCAACTCCTCCTCCTCGGATCCGAGACCTGCGACACAAGTGCCTCCCATCACTTGCAACCCATATGGGGTAGCGACGACTGCAAATTGATTGGCGACGGTAGGGCCTCCCGGTCGGCCAAGTCTTGTGCTCTCCCCTACCATCGATCGTCCTCGCCTCGGCATCAATTAGTAGCACGGCCCCGAGCCTGCGGACCGCTCGACACCGATCTACTCCAAGCCCGTGAGCCAATCGGCACCGATCTTGAAGAAGTTTGACGTGCCTCCTACTTTGGTGTACAACACCAACAAAAAGCAAAACAAAGAAGAGAAAGAAAGAGAAAAGTCTGCCCTCTCTCCCACTTATGCACGGACCCCCACGCCCTCCTCTTGCCGTGTCTTCCTCTTGGGTGTACAGCTTAAACAAAAAAAAAGAGGAGGTGGGGGGGGAACAAAAAAAAAAAAAAGAGAGAGGGGGTTGTTTGTACGTGAAGCTGATGCAATCCCACTCTTATGAATTTGACCACTGGATTGCCCACGCCGCTCCGGATCAGAACGAAAGTAGCACATCACTTGGGATTGAATACAAACACCACATGATCGCTGCTATAGCTGCTAGTGGAGACCACGTGGGATCAAAAACAAAAGTCGCACGTCGCTTGGGATCGAAACGGAAGTCGCTCGTCGCTCCAGATCAAATACAAAAGTAGCACGTCGCTCGGGATCGAAACGCTGCTCTAGCTGCTGGTGGAGGACCCCAAAAAAAAAACAAAGGGACCCGGCTCTCAGCACTCAGCAGCTGCTGCAATCCGCACCCCGTGCCGACCATGGATGCTGCCGCTGCCGTCCAACTCGCAGCTCAAAAAAAAAAAAAGGGGTGGCTCCCACTCGGGCACCAACCCCGCGCCCCTCTTGCCGTGCCCCCATCTTGTGTACAACACAAAAAAAAAAAGGGGCCGGCTCGCACTCGTGCACGAACCCGCACCCTTCTTGCCTTGCCCCGTTCACCTGTATACAGCACAAACAAAGAAAAGAAGGAAACAAAAAGAAAGGAGTGAAAGCAAAGAAGGAAAGAGTCAAAGGATAGAAAGTGAAAGCAAAAAAAGAAAAGAGAAGAAAAGTGAAAGCAAAGAGAGAAAGAGAGAGCCTGCTCTCTCTCTCCTATCCGTGCACAAGCCCCGCGCCGCTCTTATGCCGTGCCCCCATCCCGTGTGCAGCACATACCAAAAAAAAAAAAAAAAAAAGGAAAGAGAGAGATCTACTCTCACCGAAATAAGGAAAGAGAGAAGTAAAGAAAGGAAAGAGAGAAAGAAAGAAAAGGAAAAAGCTCTTCTTTCACCAAAAGGCTCTCGGTATGCTCTCGGTACCCTCTCGGTATGCTCTCGGTACCCTCTCGGTATCCACTCGGTCGGAAAACGCACTGCTTTTTCGGAAACACACCCTTGCAAAACTGAGACTTTTTGGCTTGCACCAAAAGGATCTCGGTACCCTCTCGGTATCCTCTCGGTACCCCCTCGGTACCCTCTCGGTATCCACTCGGTCGGAAAACACACTGCTTTTTCGGAAACGCCCCCTTGCAAAACCGAGACTTTTGGCCCGCGCCAAAAGGGTCTCGGCATCGACAGAAGGAGACTCTGCTAATGCGAACCGCGGCACCGACAGCCCTGGCCAACCACGCCAGGATCCTAAGGCGTTTGTACCTCGGAATCCCAGCCAACCCAGGGGTTCCTGACCCGACTGGGAGGGGGTAACTGTCGGTGCAAAAATTGTACCGGACCGGATCAGAGCGGCATGGGCCCGCACAACGGCCCAGGTGGGTAAGCCCGCCCGGGTTCATGGGCCCACTCTACGGGGCTCGCAGATCAAGCCCTCCCCCTTATTGGGCCCGAACAATGGCCCAATAAGGGCCCAGCAAGGAGGCCCAGAACCAGTGCCACGTCATCAGCGCCACGTCATCACTGCCATATCGGGCACTTGCCTACGCTATAAAAGGACCCCCAAGGCATCCAGGAAGGGGGTTGGTCATTCCATCAGAGGAGGAGGATTCCAGAGCAAGTGCTAGAGCTTCATTCTCCTCTTCTTGTTTCTCTTCTAATTGCTCCGTGCAAACACATTGTAAGAAGCTTCTCTCGGCCTGTCGAGAGTACGCTCAACCCTCCATACTCATATTATAGTGAAGATCAGGTGGCACCTCTCGCCCAGAGACGTAGGTCGTAAGACCGAACTCCGTCACCAATCCTTGTGTCATTACTCTTTACTCTCTCTATCTATTCTCCCATCTCTCTAACTCTACAAACCGTTCATATTCAATCAAGGCTGTGGGGTGGGATTCTCGATCAAGGCGGCTCGGAAATTTCCCCCCACAGTATCCTATACAAGCTATCTACGGGTATCTGTATCTCAATGCTATACACTATCACTAACAGCCCCCCTCAAACTCAAGGTGGGTCATCCACCATGAGTTTGCTAAGCAGAAACTGAAAACGTGGAGCAGGATGTGACTTCGTGAAGAAGTCAGCAATCTGTTCTCAAGAGGAAACAAATGGGAGAGAGATGGTCCCGGCCTCATACTCCTGGCGAGAGTAGTAGCAATCGAACTCGATGTGCTTCGTCCTCTCATGGATGACCGGGTTGGTGACAATCTGTATAGCACTCCGATTGTCACAGTGAAGGGCTGTAGGTTCAGAGATCTCAACCCCTAGATCTCCAAGAAGTCATCGCAAGTGAACGATCTGTTTGGTAGCAGAGGCCATG
The DNA here is from genome assembly GCA_947650365.1 of Chamaelirium japonicum. NCBI lineage: Eukaryota > Viridiplantae > Streptophyta > Magnoliopsida > Liliales > Melanthiaceae > Chamaelirium > Chamaelirium japonicum. The sequence goes on from OX393552.1 coordinate 62,294,074, forward strand.
GCTTGAAACTCTGCTTCAATACTGGAGAGAGAGATAACGCTCTGCTTCTTGCTGCGCCATGAGATAAGAGAATCTCCAAGAAATAGGCATCTAAGTAGGCACGTAGGACCAGAGGAGAAGTCGATGATAGGAAGAGCGACCGGGTGATGGTGCCTCGAAGATAACGGAGAAGTCGAAGAGGGGCAGCATAGTGAGAAGAGCGAGGGGCTTCGACAAACTGGCTGATGATGCTAACGGCGTGAGCAATATCGGGCCTGGTGATGCAGAGGTAAACCAACTGGCCAACGATCTGTCGGTACCAAGTAGGATCTGAGAGAGGCTCACCATCAGTGGGACGAAGCTTCACATGAAGCTCGAGAGGGGTGACGGCAGAGCGATCATCGAAAAGGGCAGCTCGGCTAAGGATGTCAGCCATGTATTTCTGCTGGGATAGCATAATCCCTCGTTCACTGTGGGCGATCTCTAGCCCAAGGAAGTAGCGGCGCTGATTCCTAGGAGGATGCATTTAACTGCACGTTCAGACAGCTTCGTGCGCTCATTGGGTGAAAGGAGAACAAAGCAGGTGCACCCGAAGGTGCGAAGCAGACGGTAGTTAGGAGGGGAAGAGAAAAGACGCTCATGGAGAGATGCACCACCCGAAAAAACAAAAGAAGGGGTGATGTTGATGAGGTTGACTGAGGTCAAGACAGCCTCAGCCCAAAAAGTGTGTGGAACGGAAGCAGAGAGAAGAAGAGCACGCGTCTTCTCAAGGATATGACGGTGCTTCCTTTCGGCTACTCCATTTTGCTCGTGTTTGTGAGGACATGAGTGCTGAAATAGGGTCCCATGGGACTGAAGAAGTATCCGCATAGCAGTGGAGAGGTACTTGAGGGCGCAATCAGACTGAAAGGTCTTAATGCAATAATCGAACTGTGTGTGGACCATCAAGGTGAAAGTCTGGTAGACCTGAGGAACCTCAGAGCGGTGCTCAAGAAGGTAGACCCAAGTGTATCGACTGAAGTCATCGATGAAATAGATATAGTAGTGATAGTCGCACATCGAAGGAAGAGGTGCAGGGCCCCAGATATCGGAGTGTACTAAGTCAAAAGGAGCAGAACTCTGAGAGATACTAGAAGAAAAAGGTAGAGCTGTAGCTTTGGCAAGCTTACAACCGGTACATGTAGATAAAGAAGAAAAAGAACAATGACCTAGAGCTTCAGTCTGCAGTAAGCTCTTAAGTCGAGAGTCAGAAATATGACATAGTCTTCGGTGCCACAAGTCGGCATCAGGAGAAGCTAGGCTACAGATGCCAGAAGGGGAAATGATGGGAAGATGGAGATGCTCGAGGTGGTACAGCCCGCCTGACCTACGACCAGCGTCAATCACCCGTTTGGTACGTGGATCCTGCACAACACAAGAAGAAGGGAGAAAGTCACAACACATCCAGAGTCACAAAGGCTGCTAATGAAGATAAGCTGCATGCGAAGCTGAGGGACATGCAACACAGTGGGTAAAAAGAGGCAACCGCTCGGTTCTGTAGTAGCGGTAATCGATACATACTGCGAGATGGTTAAAGAAGAGCCATCTGCAGTATGTATTAATGGAATGTGCGGTGCCGGTCAGCAACCGGTAAGCAAGGAAGCATTGGAAGTCATATGATGGGAGGCCCCTGAGTCTAGAATCTAAGTAGTGAAGGTACCAGGAGTGGCTAAGTGAGCAGAGGAACTGGAGGCACTGGAAGCCTCGGCGGGGCTAAAGCTCGCCTGCTGGTCTAGGCGAACTGAAGTTGTGCAAGCTGCTGCTGAAGGAGCTGAGTAGTGTCAGGGGCGTCCAAGGAACCCCGGGGTGATGATGGAACCGTGCGAGGAGAGGATGGAGCAGTAGCAGCAGCATCAGTAGATCCAACTGGTCGACCACATCCTCGGGGTCCCTGCCTCTTCTCGGGATGCAGCTTCCAACATGTGGCGACAACATGACCTGGTTTGTGGCAGTGAGTGCACACAAACCGATCATGACCAAAAGCAGAAGTAAAAGAGGCAGCTGGGGCTACAGCAAGGACACCCGTGTGGTTGGAGGGGGGAGGAGTAGCCCTGGTGGCGATGGTGCGCTGCCTGGTCTCTTCGGCGACGAACTCAGCAATAGCAGCATCCAAACGTGGAAGTGGTCTCGGTGGATCAGGGCACCAGCAAGTGGGCCAAATTCTGGTCGAAGGGCCATCAGGAACTGATAAAGCTGACGACGCTCTCAGAAGGCTTGGTGGGCGGCACGGCACTCGAGAGAGACAGGAGGTACCAGTGACTGAAGCTCCCTCCAGTAACCATGCATCTGCGCATGGAATTGCTGGATCGTACGATCGCCTTGCTGTTCGGACTGGACCTGGGAGAGGAGAGCATACTCGCAGGCGCCACTAGACTCCACGAAACGCTCAACTAAGGAGCGCCATATAGCTGCAGACATTCCAAGAGCGGCGAGGTCAGCACGCATCGTCCGATCGACCGAAGCAACAAGGTAGGTGGCGACCCGTGCATCACGAAGACGCCACGCTTGAAGAGCGGCGGGGAAAGCCTGACTCGGTGCCGTGGTGGTGCCGTCGAGTAATCCAAGAAGGCCACGTCCGAGAAGCGTGGTCTGAACGGTTGCTGCCCATGCTTCCCAGTCGGCGAAGGAGGCGAGAGGGAAATCCGTCGAGCTCGGTAGGAAGTCACAAGTATACTCGAATGGGAGGCTCTCGGAGTGTAGTGGCACGGGCGGAGAAGCATCTACAGAGGAGGAGTCGGCCATAGCGGCTCACCGACCGAATCTGTGGCTTCACTTGGTTCTAAGAGAACAAAAAAGCAGATCTAGAGGTCACCGGCGTGAGATCGAGATCGAGATCTCGGAGCAGATCTGGGAGGACCAAGCTGATTTCACTTGCTGGCCGGATCTCACTCGGAGCACAGGGATCGAGATCTCACTCGGAGCTGCTGGCCAGACTTCACTTGGAGCTCAGGGACAAGATCTGGTCGGAGCGTAGGAACCAGACGAGATCTGGTCGGAGCGTAGGGATCTAGCCGAGATCTGGTCGGAGCGCAGGAACAAGACGAGATCTGGTCGGAGCGCAGGGATCTGGCCGAGATCTGGTCAGAGCGCAAGGAACTGGCCGAGATCTGGTCGGAGCGCAGGGAGCTGGCTGAGATCTGGTCGGAGCGCAGAGATCAGACGAGATCTGGTCGGAGCGCAGGGATCTGGCCGGAAACAGGCCGGATCTGGTCGAGATCTGGAGGGAGGGTGCTCGAGGCTGCTGGCCGGAGTTGCTCAGGGCCAGATCTCACCGGATCTGGTCGAGATCTGGAGGGAGGGTGCTCGAGGCTACTGGCCGGAACTACTCAGGGCCAGATCTCGAACCTGGTGCAGATCTGGCCGGAGATCAAGGGTGACAATCGGAAGTCCGATCGTCAGACGTCGAGGAGAGACGGATCGTCCGCTCTGATACCATGTCACGATGATCACCTAGCATAGAGAGAAAGAGAAGGAGAGGCTAGATTTTGGGAGAATGGATTGATCTCTCTCATTAGGCCAAGGGCCAAATATATATGTGAGTCATACAAGGAAAGAAGCAAGTGGTATCCTATACAGGCTATCTACAGGTATCTGTATCTCAATGCTATACACTATCACTAACATTCCTCATTGTAATAAATGGAGTGTTCTATTTTATGCTTTCCCTTTTAATTTGGGAAATAAGAAGTTGTGTGTATGAATCGGTTTTTGTGTGTATATTTTCAATTTTGCTTCAAATGAGACGAGAAAATTGAGTAGAATGGGCATTGGTTTCTCCCCTTCTCATACCTATTACTTGCAATGGGTAAAGGCTTTTGCCGCACAATGTGTAAAGACTAACTTGCGACCTGCCTAGGGATAGGAGAGTTGGCAAAGCAACAGATTCTTTGGTGAGGGGGTCGTGGGGGCTCGACTCCTCTCCTCGATTTACTCAGGAGGGAATTGGAAATTACCACACAGTACAGACGCCACAGCCCTGCACAAGCACAGTACAACCGTCACACAATACAACCGTCACACAGTAACCGCCACCCGACGGAGACAACAGCAGCCACCACTAGGTGGAGAGAAGGGAAGACAGAGCCCAAGCCGCGAGAACAGAGCAGGAGCCAGGATTTTCTTACAGGGCATGAATTGTCTTAGCCCTTAACCAAAGTGTGCAACCTGAATATAAATTTTAATGTTTATGGCACCAAGACTGAAGAGTTTAAAAGTGAAGAGAATTGATCATCGATGAATGACAACCTACAGATTGGCACGAAAGCAGCTTATTTAAGGGGGAACGAAGGGAAACACAAAAAAAAATAAGGGGGTTTTAATAAATTAAAACATACCCTTAGAGATTTTACTAATTTAATTAATTATGATTGGAATTTAAGAGAGGGTTTTACCTTCTTCACTAAATCGAATCAGATCGATATGAGGTGGAACCTTGACGAGGAGAAGGGGCAGTGCAAGCCTGCAGCTGTTTGCAAGGTGGATTGAAATAATAAGTTGCACGACAACTTGGAGGAATCAGAGAGGATTGGAAAATATTAAAAACGTTTTTTTTTTTTTTCCTTTACAGCAAAGTTTAGAATTCTTAGGTTCTACTTCTATCGCTTAATAAAGTAAATTAATCAACAAGGTAAGCTGCAACTAGCCGGGGTACGACTCCTCTCTTGGCACGACCCGTGGCTTCGAGAGTCCGAGACTCGAAGCTGATGCACGTCTCGCCATGTGGCATGAACGGACGATAGTAATTTCATTACAGGTCGTGATGCTTTGCTCTTTACTCCATTATTTACTTCATGCATGTAGGCCTGTCAAAGGCCAGGGATCTTTGTTTCAGAAGGTAGGCCCTAGACTTTTCAGGGCAAAAAAATGATGAGCCCTAGCTCGATCCTTCAAGGGCCAGGGCCAAGTTGATATCACTAAGATAAGGATTATCGACATATCTATTTATTCAGCTAGGTCATTAAGGAATGATTAAATCATTTTTTTTCTTCTATCAAGTCTACTCTTATGCCAGTTTCTTTAGGATTTTGGCATTCATTTAAAACCCCACTCATTTATTTGTGTCTGAGACTGATAATACAGCTCAAAAGGTATTATAAGTATTGATGGTGCAAAAATTATCACCAGCTCGTTGTCCACGTGGTAGTAACGGGAGGCGATGCGTGGAGACATCAGGGTCCCCATGGGGGTCGTCCTCACCTTTGAATGCACCTTGAGCAACCTCGGTCGACCGAAGGGGCGACCTTGAGCCAAAGAAAAATCCCCCCCTCCCCGGGGGTGAGCTCGGGATTCAAGGCCAATCCCGATTTTTGGGTAAGCAGCATTGTGACCAAAAAAGGTCTTGGAGTTCAAAGAACACTCACAAAGAAGCCGAACTATGCCTTCACCTCGCACGCGTTTAGTTCGCTCGCGAGGTGCCCCCTTTGAAAGACTCATCTTTTGCCCCATTGAATGATGTGAGATCCACCACAACTCGCCCGGGAGCTCGCCCTGACCGCCTTAGATAGGCTCGCACATGGAAGAGGTCGCCCCTGTCTAACGCCTACAGCTCGCCTTGACCGCACGCGATTGGCTCGCTCGCGAAAGAGGTCACCCCTGACTAACGTCCACACCTCGCCCGGAAGCTCGTCCTGACTGCACGCGCAAGAGCTTGCCCCTGGCTAACGCTTACAGCTCTCCCGGGTGCTCACCTTGATCGCACGCGATCGGCTCGCACGCGGAAGAGGTCGCCCCTGGCTAATGGCCATAGCTCGCCCAGACCGCACATGATCGGCTCGCACGCGGAAGAGGTCGCCCCTGGCTAATGCCTACAACTCGCCCGGGAGCTCGCCCTCACCGCACGCGATCGGGTCGCACACAGAAGTGGTCGCCCCTGGCTAACACCTACAGCTCGCCTAGGAGCTCGCCCTGACCGCATACGATCGGCTCGCACACGGAAGAGGTCGCCCCTGGCTAATGCCCACAGCTCGCCCTGACCGCATACTATCGGCTCACATGCGGAAGATGTCGCCCTTGGCTAACGCCCACAGCTCGCCCGGGACCTCACCCTGACCGTGCGCGATCGGCTCGCACTCAGATGAGATCGCCCCTGCCTAACGCCCACAACTCGCCTGAGAGCTCGCCCTGACCGCACGCTATCGGCTCGCACACGAAAGAGGTCGCCCCTGGCATAGCTTAAAGAACCCCCTCAAAAGATTCAACGTCTACAGCTCGCTAGGGAGCTCGCCCCAAATATTTTTCGATTAAGAGGACTCACCCTTTTTCTAATCCTAACTGACTTGAGCGTCGGAGGGTCTGCGCTCCCCACGAAGCCAGCCGTTCACGTTTTTCAATCTTGCAGGTTGGGATACCTCCCCAACTAAATTCCCCTCCGACATTTGATACCGTCTGTGGGATCTCGTTTAGTTCCTTTAAGAACGCCCACGACCACGTTGTTGGAAGCCTGGCAGTGGGTCAACATCTGATGGATCCAGCCGGACACGGGCGACGGCAGGGAAAGGTACTGGCTCTGTCCATGATGAGTGGAGCAGCCCCAGTGACCCCGACCTCTATTTCGCTCAGTGACCAGCTCCTCAAGTAGATGTTGGTCACTCAGCGGGCCATCGTGGACGAATTGGCGCATCTGCTACGGGCTCCGACGAGGAACCAAGGACCGGACCTTTCTTTCGGCCCCGAGAACTGGAGGGGAAGGTCACCGGAGAGATCTCGATAGCCAGAAGTCATGAGAAAGTTGCCCGTTCTTATGTCCCCGACTCAGATATCGTGCCAGTCTGATCGAGCGTAGCTGCGGCAACCGTCTCGACGAGCACCTTCACCAAGGAAGGGGTTTCACGCTGCGGAGACGGGAGGCCCAGCTCGTCCACTAGCTCCGCAACGCACCACGTTGCGCTCTACCAACAAGCTGGCACCATCAGCACTGCCTCGTCGTTGGAGTCGAAGCGCGGACTCGGACGAGTCTGAGGCAAGATCGCATAGAGGCGACTGCAAACTGCATCATCGTCGCAGTCGAGATCGTCAGGCAAAAACGGTGACCTTCTGAGGTATTAGCAACGAAGCAACGACCTCGCATCGACCGTCTCACTTGCCTCGACTACAGCCCGCGAGACGGCGGAGTGACTACCAAGGTGAAGTCCCCGCCCCTCGCCATGCCACAAGCACGGTCCGACCTCGAGGAAACGTGCGAGATCGCCTGGGGCCTGCACAGTAGCTCTTAGGGGATCCCCCTGGGCACTGACAGTTACCCGGCATGCCTATCAACCTCTTGGAAGACCTAGCCGCTCGGGGAGGGAGCTCGCCCTTCACAAGGAAGGTGCATCGAGGAGACTTCCCCCAACTCTGGTCTCCTCCGAAGTTCATCTTGTTCGACGGATCGTAGGATCCAGTCGACCATATGATGGCTTACCGAAAGTTGCTGTTTTTTCAGGACCAGAACCATGTTCTGTGCCGTGCCTTCCCGAGCAGCTTGACGGGTTCGGCGCCGAACTGGTTTCATAAGGTAATTCCGAGTTCGATCCCGAGCTTCACTACTCTGTCCAGCTTATTCCTGGAATAGTACTGGTCTAATCAACAACCCCCAAAGCGAATCGAATCACTATTCGGTCTCACCATGGACTCATGGGAGACCCTCCGATGTTTTTCGATACGATTTCGAAGCGCCTATCTCACCCTCGAGGATTCAACCGGGCGAGACCAGACAGCCGTGAGTGCCTTTCGGACTCCCCAAAGGAAGTAAGCTTCATGATGCTCTTGTCATTTCTGATCCCCGCAACATGGTCGAGCTATTTGCCTTGGTCCAACAACACTTCAAGCTTGAAGATATGGTGTTAGACCTGTTGGAAGTTAATCCGGGTCAGAGGCTCGCAGCGGAAGCGATTTGGCGGTCGAAAGACCGTTCATGGTGCACGTTACACTATTTAATTTTCATAGAAACTAATCTACATATGTGTGCATGTGTATGCACGAGAATCGAAAACCCCTAACAGCAATCTAGCGTAATGATTAACTAGCATGCATGCAAATCATAATGCTCGCTAGATCTACATGTTAGATTACACATACCTTTCGTACGGATCTTTTAACCGCGGAGAATTGTCTTCTTTGTCGATGGAGACGGAAGATCGTTCGCGAAGATGCCGATGGTACGAATGAAGATGTTGCCTTCTTGTTCACCCGATCTCACACGATGCACGGAACGTCGCTCTCGGATCTCTGAGTGCCTCCGAAGAACGACCCTTCTCCTTCTTCAGAACTCCACGCGAGGAAGACGAAGTAGCAAGCGGGAAACGGGAGATGAAACGGGAGAGAACTAGAGAGATGAGAGGAGGGGGGTTCGGATTTTCTAGCACATGGGGCCGGCGCCCCATAGGTCCTTTTATAGGGCCGGCCAACCCCCTTGGATAAGGATCCAAGGTTATAATGACCCCCTCTCATTATCTCTCCATTATCTCCTTTTTATCTCTCTGCGTATTTATCCGTTTTCCCACTTTTTAGGGCTCGACTTTATCCGTTTTTATCGCCCCATCCCTATCTATATGGCCGGCCCTATAGATGAGGGATTCTTATCCCTATATCATAGGGCCGGCCCTAGCAAGGTGCCTCACTACTAGGGTCGGCCAACAGTGAGGTCCGGCAGAGTAAGGTTTTTACCAAAACGCCCCGACGCCTCATTTTGACCATTTCTAGCGTGCGATACCTAGCGGCCACTTCCTAAGTGATCTTTACTAGTTACCTACTATTAACTGAGGCCACCGGAGGGTGCCTTTAGCAAAGTCAACTAGTCAACTCGCAACATACCCCGGTGCATCGCACCTATGCAGCGAAGTTCACTTATGGCTAGGGATTACTACATGCGACTCTGCACTAGTCTCGGGCTCAACCCTTAGTACTCGTATGTAGTTACGCATCTACCGTGCTCTAGTGCCAAGTACACACGGAGCGTATACTTCTTTCTTCCTCCTAATGCTTATGGTGTTCCTAGGAGACGGTTCAAGAACCGTACATAATGTTGATAAGGTGGAACCATCAGGGACCGAGGTTCATGGCTTCCAACTCAAGCTCGATCGACACACTACCCGAGTGTACCATCGATCCTCTGAGCTCGAGTTAACCTGCGTAGCCACCCAGAGTGCGACGCAGGCTGCACTCTAATTCACCCAGACTTACTATGTTCTCCATCATACCCCTGCTCTCCGCTTAGTAGTGGTAAACCCGCTGTCCCTCCACTTGATGTCATGATTCACTTCGAGCGGTGAAGACTACCGTCAGACTCGAATGATCATATGACTTGGTTCCTTCCAGGTTAACCTATACATCGTACCTCTGATTACCCCGTCGAGTAATCGAACCCGGTCAACAGTCAAACTGATGACCACCAGGCCTGGGTTTGGTACAGTGTAAGTCACACCAAGGAACGCACCTCCCATCAGGGGTGTGGATGGCCTGCAGGAGTGACACGCTAATACAACACCAGCCGGGTAACCCAGTACACCGTGGTTTTGGATCACTGCATATGGACCCTCACACATTGGTGCGCCAAAGCACCACGCAACTGGTTAGTCCATCAGTCGTGGTTCCTCGGGGTTTAGGACCGTTTTACCCTAAGCAGAAACACGGCTTAGTGTACCAGTGTCTGCTCACTGATCTGTACACCGTGTTAGTTTCGTTCAGCCACAGACACTGTGCCTGGTGATGACCATGGTGAAGACATCCCATGAACTGTCATCGCCAACAGCTTATCATGATGAGGCGACCAACCTGATCATAGCTGCGAACATATTTAGGTTATACGGGACTAATTCACTTAGTCTTCAACTCAGTGGACTACCATATAACCATGGCTCTCTGTTCTCTAAAGAACATGTAACTATGTTACGCACCTATATGCATCTCATATATATTAATAACTATCAATCTTTATTAGACCAAAACATAAAGTTTTACAAGCTTAGAACACATCAATCCTAACAATCTCCCACTTGGTCTAGCGAAGCAAAACGGTTTTGACTCCCATCGCGTCCACATGTCGCTCGAATGCCTTGGTAGGTATTGCCTTTGTGAAAGGATCAGCAACATTATCTGTAGATGCAATCTGTGTCACCGCTACTCGCCCTTGCTTTTGAAACTGCCGAATCAAGTGGAACTTGCGCTCAATGTGCTTTCCCTTTTGGTGATGTCTTGGCTCCTTTGCTTGTGCTACCGCCCCACTATTGTCGCAGTAAAGCACAATAGGTAACTGGGCCTCTGGTACGCACCCCAAATCCGTAAGGAATTTCTTGAGCCATACCGCCTCTTTGGCTGCCTCGCACGCTGCAACGTACTCAGCCTCTGTGGTAGAGTCTGCGATGCATTTCTGCTTCACACTCTGCCAACTAACCGCTGCTCCCCCTAACATAAACACAAAACCTTATGTCGATTTCCTGGATTCCAAATCTGACATAAAGTCAGAGTCTGTATATCCAATCGGCGTCAGTTCTTGTCCAGTGTAAACCAACTCATAGTGCCTTGTTCTACGAAGGTACTTGAGTATACACTTCACAGCTGTCCAGTGATCTGGACCCGGATTCGACTGAAACCGACCCATCATTCCTACTGCGAAACAGATATCAGGCCTTGTACAATGCATAGCATACATTAGACTACCTAATGCCGAAGCATAAGGTATCTTCTGCATTTCTGCTCTCTCCTCAGGTGTCTTAGGACATTGATCCTTAGACAGTTTTATACCATGTCTAAATGGCACAAAACCCTTCTTAGAGTTTTGCATGTCAAATCTAGTCATAACCATATCTATATACGCAGCCTGTGATAGCGAGAGAATCCTGTTCTGGCGATCACGTGTTACCTTGATCCCCAAAACATAACTCGCTTCACCTAGGTCTTTCATATCGAACTGTGTTGACAACCAGACCTTTACCGTTGACAATGTTCCTACATCATTCCCAATGAGTAGAATATCGTCTACGTAAAGTATCAAATATATCACTGTAGTCTTATCACTCCTCTTGTATACACATGGTTCATCCTCGTTTTGAGTAAATCCATATGACTGGATTGCCTGATCAAAACGGATGTTCCAACTTCTAGATGCTTGCTTTAGTCCATAAATGGACTTCTGCAACTTGCAAACTAGATGTTCCTGACCCTCTGACTCAAAACCTGGTGGCTGCATCATATAAATGTCTTCTTCCAAATTCCCGTTAAGGAATACTGTCTTGACATCCATTTGCCAGATCTCCTAGTCATAATGGGCTGCAATGGATAGGAGGATCCGAATAGACTTTATCATAGCTACCGGCGAGAAGGTTTCGTCAAAGTCGATTCCTTCTCTCTGGGTATAACCCTTGGCAACTAATCTAGCTTTATAAGTCTCAATTGATCCATCAGATCCTCTCTTCCTTTTATACACCCACTTACACCCAATTGGTTTAATATTGGATGATGGTGTAACAAGAGTCCAGACAGCGTTATGGGACATTGATGCAATTTCTGCCTCCATAGCCTTTTGCCAGTCAGAGCTGTCAGAAGCTCCCACTGCCTCATCGTAGCTCAGTGGGTCATCCTCCTGACCCTCTGGATCAACCAATAAGGTTTCTCCATAGTATCTGTCAGGAGCTCTGATGTTTCTCCCAATGCAACGAGGTGGTGGTGGTGTTACAGGATTAACAGCTTCTACAGTATCTGGTACATTATTATCTGTAATGCCAGCTCCCACTATGCTTTCGGATGCGCTATCTGAACTAGTACCCAGCAGTTCATCCAGAACTACCTTACTAGTAGGTTTGTGGTCCATAATATAATCCTGTTCTAGGAAATAGGCGTTCGTAGAAACGATCACCTTCTTTTCCTCAGGATCATAAAATAGACCACCTTTGGTCTCCTTAGAATACCCTATAAATAAGCATACTCTGGTTTTAGATTCCATCTTTTCCCTCTTATCCCTTCGCACATGTGCAGGGCATCCCCATATTCTGAAATGCTGTAGCAATGGCTTTCGCTTTGACCACAGTTCTCTAGGGGTCTGAGGCACTGACTTAGACGGAACGTGATTCAGAATATAAACTGTTGTTTATAGGGCATATCCCCAAAAGGTCATTGGTAAACTGGCGTAACTCATCATGCTACGAACCATGTCCAACAAGGTTCGATTCCTTCTCTCGGAAACTCCATTCTGTTGTGGGGTACCTTGAGCAGTTAATTGGGATTTTATCCCATGCTCCACCAAATACCCTAGGAACTCGTCAGATAGGTATTCACCTCCTCGATCAGATCGAAGGTTTTTTATATATTTACCTGTCTGCTTTTCTACTTCAGCCCTGAACTCTTTGAACATGTCAAAGGATTCCGACTTCCGATGCATCAGGTAAATGTAACCATATCTTGAGTAATCATCAATGAAAGTGATGAAGTACTCATGGCCTCCTATCGCCTTGACGTTCATGGGTCCACACATATCTGAATGGATTAACTCTAATACCTCAGTGGCTCTTACTCCTTTGCCTTTAAAGGACCTCTTGGTCATCTTGCCTTCCAGGCAGGATTCACAGGTGGAAAGGATCTCCGTAGGATCTGTTTCCAGAAGCCCGGCCTTCACCATTCTATGGATCCTGTCTAAGGCAATATGCCCAAGTCGTAAGTGCCACAGGTGGGTTAAATTTTCCGAAGGATTCTTACACTTAGATGAATTAACATTAAATGCTGAAGTTATTATGTTATCTTTTTCAAATTTAGGACTTACAATATAGAGATGATTCTGAACCATTCCTCTTATTATAAAAGTTCCATTCAGTTTAAACGACACACCAGAAGCATCAAAATAAACTGAATAACCTTCATTAACTAAAGAAGAAATAGAAATTAAGTTACGTCTCAAGGACGGTACATAAAAGACATCTCTAAGAGTCAAAGTCTTATTATTCGAAAAACTAAGATTAACGTCTCCAATAGCTTCAGCAGCAGCCACGACCTCAGTTCCCATGCTCAAGGTCACCTCTCCATCAAGCAATCTTCTGCTTTCCCGAAACCCCTGAAGAGAGTTACAAGCATGGTTAGTGGATCCAGAATCCACAATCCAACTAGCAAAAGTACTATTACTTGAAAGAAATGATTCAACAACTAAGAGTTGTAGATTACCTTCACCAGCATTCTGAGGCTTCTTGCAGTCCTTCTTCCAATGACCCTTCTGGCCACACCGGAAGCACTTCATGCTCGGTTTCTTTGATTCTCCAGACCCAGAGGCCCCAGCAGAGTCCTGCACAGGCAGTGACTTAGATTTCTTTTTATGTTTCTTGCCTTGAGGTTTACCAGGCTTCTTGAAGGATCTGTGTTGCACGTGAAGTGCTTCGCCCTTCTGCTTGAAGCCATCCTCAGCTGCCTGGAGAGCTCCCAGAAGTTCTGCATTTGTCATAGCCAACTTGTTCAAATTAAAGTTGGTGACAAAGCCTTCAAAGGCTCCAGACAGTGACGAGAGGAAGATGTCTGTCATCACCTCGCCTTCTAGCACAATGTCCATGGTAGCTAGTTCGTTCTGGAACCCAAACATTTTCATCATGTGTTCCCGAACCAGCGTCCCATTGGACATCTTAGTGCCGACGAGTTTCTTGATGGTAAGGTATCGCGTAACGCGATTGTGACCTTCAAACATCTCCTTCAAGTACAACATCATGTCAGAAGCGTCGGGCATCTCCTCGACTTGCTTCTGCAGAGTTGTTTGCAAGGATGCTATAATATAGCATTTACATATCTCATTAGATTCCTTCCAGTCAGTGAATGCCTTTAACTGTGCCTCTGTGGCATTGGGTCCTGACAAATCTGGCTCAGGGTCATTAAGGGCTGTCATATATTTCCCAATCCTTAGGACCAGGTACAGGTTGCGCTTCCAGTCCTCATAGTTGGGACCGGTAAGTTTGTGGTCATTTAGGATAGCGGACAGGGGGTCTAACTTAGTAATCTGAAAATAAAGATTGAAAAATAAGTATGCATTAAAAAACTTATTTTATGGATTTTTAAAACAAGCTAATTATATCCATATGTCAATGCTACCCTCAAGCGAAGTCATTACCATGGATTAATTAACCATGTATGTAAGATCTCGGAATCGACTGTACCTGCCCTAGGGGGCATCATACAGCATCAATCCGCTTACACGGGCCTTTTCCTTGACCCTATCCAAATCTGCCAACTAAGGGCTGTGATGGACCATGGTTATCTTTTGGCCAATACCACGTGATCACCGTTGTCTTCGCAACGAATACCTCACGTGTACTTAGGATGCTTACCCACGAGCCTAAGCAATTACGACACGGGAGTTTATGCGGCCCCCACTAGGGTGGGATGAAAAGCCCTTCTCTCCTGGCCCCGTAATCGCCATATCCTCAGGGAGGTCATTAAGTAATTTGGCATGGAAACACACAGCTCCCACCCTAGGGGGTGTGAAGTTATGCATCCCCACCCAAACACAAAACGACTGGCCGTGGAGGCCAGAGGATCTTATAAAAGTCCTCTCTTGCATCCCTTATAATTCTGAGGGTTATTTTGCGAGTATGAATTTATGCAAATGCAAAGGTAGCGACCTCCTAAATACTAGACCCTGGTCACACCATGCTCCCACTAGCGTTCAAGCCCTTCGCCTAGCAATAATCACTCTCGGAATATTATAGTCCCTGCCTCAAATGGATTTCTCCATTCAAGGGTCACATTACATATTCCAAGAATATCGATGCTTTGCAAAATTGGTTATCACGCTAATGCTCTGGAGCTAATCCTAGAGTCAGACTCACTGGAAAGGACTCCCACTAGTCATGGCGCCTTGATTATAGATTTGACAATTGATGTTCAATGGATCTCCATCTCATCTTTGATTTCGATGCTGGCCAAATAGGCACACCCGACTAGTCGGGTGCTCTCCTAATGGTGGCATAACCATATGTGATGGGATCCTACTAACATCAAAAGTCAACTAAATAATAGGCATCATCTAGCGGGATCCTAACCTCAAACAGTCGCTTGGACCGGAGGGGAAAGGCATCCCTCTGAAAACTGATAATCATATTATCTCATCGGGGTTCGATATGAAGCATAAAGAACTAATTAAAGAAAGCAACCATTAAAACTGAATTAAGTTCAGGGTCCGACCCCTGAACCTAATTTGCACAGCGCAGGCCTCTAGCTTTCTTCGCAAGGTTCCTCGGTCCGGCTTCTTCGTCGCGCTCGCGAACACTTTGCCGGATCGTCTTCATCCTCCAGGGTTCCGCTTCCGCTCCCGATGGTGGATTTCTTTGGCACATCTTTCTTCTCGATCTGTAACCGAAAATTCTAGTACGCTTCGAGCAAGTGCTCGCTCGTACACAATTTCCTAGAAAGAAGAGAAAACACACCTAGAAAAAAAGGCCATGGGAAACCGAGGATGGTCAACCCCCATCACTCGCCCAATCTACGGCTCAATTACAAATCCACACATAGAAAGCAAATCCAGACATTTGCTAACTCGGGGTCCGACCCCCGGTAGCAAGCACAAAGCATAGATCTAGATTTTTATAGCGGCGCCCTGCAAGAATGATTAATAGAACAAGCACAATCTATACATATGCATGATCTAAGCGTAAGAACCCCGATGATCTCACGCATTCATCATGCGCACACATGTTAGTTTCATGAAAAAAATGTGAAACGCACACCACTAATGCGGCTCTGATACCAATTGTTGGAAGTTAATCCGGGTCAGAGGCTCGCAGCGGAAGCGATTTGGCGGTCGAAAGACCGTTCATGGTGCACGTTACACTATTTAATTTTCATAGAAACTAATCTATATATGTGTGCATGTGTATGCACGAGAATCGAAAACCCCTAATGGTAATCTAGCGTAATGATTAACTAGCATGCATGCAAATCATAATGCTCGCTAGATCTACATGTTAGATTACACATACCTTTCGTACGGATCTTTTAACCGCGGAGAATGGTCTTCTTTGTCGATGGAGACGGAAGATCGTTCGCGAAGATACCGATGGTACAAATGGAGATGTTGCCTTCTTGTTCACCCGATCTCACACAATGTACGGAACGTCGCTCTCGGATCTCTGAGTGCCTCCGAAGAACGACCCTTCTCCTTCTTCAGAACTCCACGCGAGGAAGACGAAGTAGCAAGCGGGAAACGGGAGATGAAACGGGAGAGAACTAGAGAGATGAGAGGAGGGGGGGTTCGGATTTTCTAGCACATGGGGCCGGCACCCCATAGGTCCTTTTATAGGGCCGGCCAACCCCCTTGGATAAGGATCCAAGGGGATAATGACCCCCTCTCATTATCTCTCCATTATCTCCTTTTTATCTCTCTGCGTATTTATCCGTTTTCCCACTTTTTAGGGCTCGACTTTATCCGTTTTTATCGCCCCATCCCTATCTATATGGCCGGCCCTATAGATGAGGGATTCTTATCCCTATATCATAGGGCCGGCCCTAGCAAGGTGCCTCACTACTAGGGTCGGTCAACAGTGAGGTCCGGCAGAGTGAGGTTTTTACCAAAACACCCCAACGCCTCATTTTGACCATTTCTAGCGTGCGATACCTAGCGACCACTTCCTAAGTGATCTTTACTAGTTACCTACTATTAACTGAGGCCACCGGAGGGTGCCTCTAGCAAAGTCAACTAGTCAACTCGCAACATACCCCGGTGTATCGCACCTATGCAGCGAAGTTCACTTATGGCTAGGGATTACTACATGCGACTCTGCACTAGTCTCGGGCTCAACCCTTAGTACTCGTATGTAGTTACGCATCTACCGTGCTCTAGTGCCAAGCACACACGGAGCGTATACTTCTTTCTTCCTCCTAATGCTTATGGTGTTCCGAGGAGACGGTTCAAGAACCGTACATAATGTTGATAAGGTGGAACCATCAGGGACCGGGGTTCATGGCTTCCAACTCAAGCTTGATCGACACACTACCCGAGTGTACCATCGATCCTCTGAGCTCGAGTTAACCTACGTAGCCACCCAGAGTGCGACGCAGGCTGTACTCCAATTCACCCAGACTTACTATGTTCTCCATCATACCCCTGCTCTCCGCTTAGTAGTGGTAAACCCGCTGTCCCTCCACTTGATGCCATGATTCACTTCGAGCGGTGAAGACTACCGTCAGACTCGAATGATCATATGACTTGGTTCCTTCCAGGTTAACCTATACATCGTACCTCTGATTACCCCGTCGAGTAATCGAACCCGGTCAACAGTCAAACTGATGACCACCAGGCCTGGGTTTGGTACAGTGTAAGTCACACCAAGGAACGCACCTCGCATCAGGGGTGTGGATGGCCTGCAGGAGTGACACGCTAATGCAACGCCAGCCGGGTAACCCAGTACACCGTGGTTTTGGGTCACTGCATATGGACCCTCACACATTGGTGCGCCAAAGCACCACGCAACTGGTTAGTCCATCAGTCGTGGTTCCTCAGGGTTTAGGACCGTTTTACCCTAAGCAGAAACACGGCTTAGTGTACCAGTGTCTGCTCACTGATCTGTACACCGTGTTAGTTCCGTTCAGCCACAGACATTGTGCCTGGTGATGACCATGGTGAAGACATCCCATGAACTGTCATCGCCAACAGCTTATCATGATGAGGCGACCAACCTGATCATAGCTGCGAACATATTTAGGTTATACGGGACCAATCCACTTAGTCTTCAACTCAGTGGACTACCATATAACCATGGCTCTCTGTTCTCTAAAGAACACGTAACTATGTTACGCACCTATATGCATCTCATATATATCAATAACTATCAATCTTTATTAGACCAAAACTTAAAGTTTTACAAGCTTAGAACACATCAATCCTAACAAGACCACCAAGGAAGGATTGCCGAACAACACCCTCCTCCTACCTTGCACGTAGGCGCCCTTTTGTAGACCATTTTATAAAATAAAGGGTGTTTGGATTAAATGAGTCTTTTCAAATCTGTGCTCGATAGTGATCCACAAAAACAGTTCGCACGCAGCTTCCTCAAAGAACAGCTCGCATGCGATCTGCTCGCACGCAGCTCTCACAAAGAACATCTCGCATGCGATCAGCTCGCACACAGCTCCCTCAAAGAGCAGCTAGCATGCGATCTTCTTGCACACAGCTCCCTCAAAGAAAAGTTCGCACGCAGCTTCCTCAAAGAACAGCTCGCACGCGATCAGCTCACTCACAGATTCCTCAACGAACAGCTCGCACACGATCAATTCGCACGCAGCTTCCTCAAAGAATAGCTTGCATGTGATCATCTCGCATGCAGATCCCTGAAAGAACAGTCCCCTGTCATGCAAACTAAAAGCAAGACCGGGGTTCTTAGTGGCTGTTCTGAATGAACTTGAGATCGCTGGGGTAATTCGCTATCTAGAGCACTTTAAACATGAACGGGGTCCTTCGTATTCACATGTTGTGATAGGAAGCACCCCAAGGTGATCTAAGGGGACCTAAATGGGCGATCACCTATTTAGGCGACCTGAAAATCTCTTGGTAACCCCTCAAAACTCGGGATTAGTGAGATCGCAAAGAGAAGTGTGAAAGCCGCTAGTGGCCAAGCTAAGGGCATGTCTAGTAATCAGAGTTATAGAGGAAACTTAACCAGGTAGGGGGCTGCTAGCACTTAATTTATTTTTCAAAATAGAAATATTAAATCCTTGGGCTCTGGAAGTTTTGAATTATTAGATTTATGTTTCGTTGATTTTTCGAGCTCAATGATCAGATTGTATTCTATCAAGCATCGTGTTCCCTGCTTACATACCGTTTTGTAAAGTGGAACTTTTTCGGTGATTTAACTGCCTCACCCGGGATTGAAGCCTTAAGATCGTTGAACAACCTCATAAGCAAGCACATAGACAGACATCAAAGATAAACAGTGAGGACAAAGATGAACATAAGAGAATTCACTATCGGAAAGCCATTACAAGGATAAGAACAACGAGCTCATGGTTTGTTCACCTGTTGCCACACAGCTTAGCTTGTTGAGCGACCTTATGACATTACGGGCAGACGCGGCGGAGACACCTTAAGTGGTCTGGTGCCACGTTGTTTTGCTCATTGAGCAACCTGGTAACATCATGGGCAGATACGATGGAGACACCTTACGTGGTCTGGTGCCACGTAGTTTTACTCATTGAGCGACCTAGTGACATCACGGGCAGACATGGCGGAGATACCTTACGCGGCCTGATGTCACGCAGCTTAGCTCATTGAACAACCTGGTGACATCACAGGCAGACGTGGCAGAGATATCTTACATGGCCTGGTAGCACGCAGTTTTGCTCGTTGAGCGACCTGGTGACATCATGGAAGACGCGGCGGAGATACCTTACGTGGCCTGATGCCACGCAGTTTTGCTCATTAAGCGACCTAGTGACATCACGGGCAGACGCGGTGAGACACCTTACGTGGCCTGGTGCCACGTAGTTTTGCTCGTTGAGCGACCTAGTGACATCACGGGCAGACGCGACAGAGACACCTTACGTGGCCAAATGACACACCATATAGCCGACTTCATATAATGGAATACAGTTTAGCTAGAGCTGGTTAGTAGACATAAGGATCGAACTGGTCTACGTGGACAACCGCGTTGGGCTCCTGAGTGGGCGGAACTGTCTACCGCCCCCTCAGAAGAGGATAATCATGGTGCCAAAATTATCACCACCTCGTTGTCAATGTGGCAGTAACGGGAGGCGACGCTTAGAGACATCAGGCCCCCTGGGGGTCGTCCTTACCTTTGGATGCACCTTGAGTGGCCTCGGTCGACCTTGGGTAGCCAAAGAAAAATCACCCCCCCCCCCCCCCCCTCGGGGGAGCTCGGGATTCAAGGCCAATCCTGATTTTTGGGTAAGCAACATTGTGACCAAAATAGGTCTTTGAGTTCAAAGAATACTTCCAAACATGCCGGACTCTGCCTTCACAAACACCTTGTACACGTTCAGTTCGCTCGCGAGGTGCCCCCTTGAAAGAACTCATCTTTTGCCCCACTAAATGATGTAAGATGCATCACAGCTCGCCCTGACCGTACACGATCGGCTCGCACGTTAAAGAGGTCGCCCCTAGCTAACGCCCACAGCTCACCCGGGAAATCGCCCTGACCGCACGTGATTGGCTTGCACGCGGAAGAGGTCCCCCCTGGCTAACGCTCACAGCTCGCCCGGGAGTTCGCCCTGACCGCACACGATCGGTTCGCACGCGAAAGAGGTCACCCCTAGCTAACGCCTATAGCTCGCCCGGGAGCTCACTCTGACCGCATAGTATCGACTCGCACGCGGAAAAGGTCACCCCTACCTAATGCCCACAAATCACCCGAGAGCTCGCCCAGACAACACGCGATCGGCCCACACGCGGAAGAGGTCGCCTTTGGCTAACACCCACAGCTCGCCCGGGATCTCACCCTGACCGCACACGATCGACTCGCACGCGGAAGAGGTCACCCCTGGCTAACGCCCACAGCTCGCCCTGACCGCACGCGATCGGCTCGCACTTGGAAGTAGTCACCCCTAGCTAATGCCCATAGCTTGCCCGAGAACTCTTTCTGACCGCGCACGATCGGCTCGCACGCAAAAGAGGTCGCTCCTGGCTAACACCCACAGCTCGCTTGGGAGCTCGTCCTGACCGTACGCGATCGGCTCGCGCGCGGAATAGGTCGCCCATGGCATAGCTTAAAGAACCCCTCATAAGATTCAATGCCCATAGCTCACCCGGGAGCTCACCTAGTTAGCTCGTGATTGGCTCGCCAGGAGCTCTGTGACGACTAAGATCCAATAGGCCAAGAGCCAAGAATCCTGAGACTGGAATGCCAAGATGGATGAGGTGAGGTGAGGTGTACAAGGCCACGAGTTAGCCCCATATCGCCTAGAGAGAAAGAGATCCTGAGCTACTTATATAATTTTCCCTCCCAAACATAGAAGACGTGTTTTAAAACCGTGCGTCACTACGAATTTCGTAAGAACTCCGTAGTTAATCGTGCTCAAGCAAGAGCAATACTAGGATGGGTGACCCCCCTGGGAAGTTCTCGTGCGGGCACGGGCAAAGCGGACAATATCTTGTATGTTTGGGACGGATGTTACAAAATGGTATCAGAGCCGGTTCTCCTTGCAATGGGGGGATCTAACCCTACACGTGGACGTATAGCCCTAAGAGGGGTGGATTGTGACAACCAAGATCCAATAGGCCAATAGCCAAGAGCCAAAACTCCTGAGGCTGGAATACCAAGATGGATGAGGTGAGGTGAGATGTACAAGGCCACAAGTTAGCCCCATATCGCCTGGAGAGAAGGAGATCCTGAGCTACTTATATAATTTTCCCTCCCAAATATAGAAGACGCGTTTTAAAACCGTGAGCCGCTACGGATTTCGTAAGAACTCCGTAGTTAAGCATGCTCGGGCGAAAGCAGTACTAGGATGGGTGACCCCCTGGGAAGTTCTCGTGCGAGCACAGGCAAAGCGGACAATATCTTGTGTGTTTGGGGCGGATGTTACAAGCTCGCCCGATCACATAACAACAAAGGAGCTCACCTACTTGCCCGCAGGGGTCGCCTACAGTAAGGCGGTAACAAATCGACAGATGTCACCACCCCCATGGAACTACGCAGACGATTGCGAGCCACATACGCTGGCCAAGGTCGGTCAAGAACGTCCCAGACTAGAGCCTTCCAGAATGTCCACCTGGCCTAGACCGCCATTGCCTAGCAAGCTAAAAGACAAAGGGCATTAAAAGGCTCATATGTGCTAACATGTGAAGGTGCGGAAAAGAGCGACCACGTGTCAGACTCTGGCGGTCTACAAAAAGTCTATATTGGTACGATCCCCGGCTCCAAAGTACAGGTTTGAAACTCGAAAACCCCAGACATTTTCTGATTACGAGGGCTCACCCTTTTTCGAACCTTCACTGACTTGAGTGTCGGAGGGTCTGTGCTCCCTACAGAGCCAGTGAGTGATCGATAAATGACTGATTAGTGTTATAAACTACTTCTTATCCTAATATATCTGAACTTGATAACTCCAATTCCTGTAGGGTTACAGTGAGTGATCGATTAATGACTGATTAGTCCCACTTAGCCATTGATTTAGCCCCTTAATAAGTATTATATATATTATATAATGTATGTATATGGAGGGTAGGGTCGTGCCATAGGTTTCTCTAGCCCGAACCTCATCTTAGAGGGCTTATAAAAACTGGACCTGACCCGGCCCTTGACTAGGAAGGCTTTAGAGGGCTTTGGAGGGCCAGGCAAGGTACCCTCTCTAAAGGGCCAGATTGGCAGGCCTACATGCTATATGGGGTTTGGGGCCAAATATGACGGCTTCATCTGCCACCAGCAAGAGATCACTCCCCTTCGCCAAAAGGACCCGTCAACATCAAGGAGAGGCTTGCCATCATGGCTTCGGCAAGACGATCATAAAGTCCAGCCACGGGAGGAGCCCTATATGCAGAGGAAGACTCTCCACCAAAACCACCTCTATATATAGAGGAAGGAGGGGAGAAAACCTAGATCTGAATCCGAAAAGAGCTTTCCCGTAGAAATCCCGACTCTCCCGACGCTGCAGGCGACTGAGAGGGACATGGGAATTCGCCAAAACCCAAACCCTAGGATGGAAAGGGGAAAAGAATGGGATGCTTAGAGCAGCTTTTGGAAGCCTGAAGAAGCGTTGATCGTGCAAGTTGCACATCCAACCAGTACTGCAGACTGTTCTAACCACCAGATAAGTTTTGAAAAATAATCTCAATAAATAAAATATAATGGTCGTCTATCACCACTAGAACCTGACTCCCTTAGCAAACCGAACCCAACCACCAGTCGTGACAAGAACTGATGACCCAGTAATTTTTTGGGGAAAGTTTGACATAAGTCCTTTTTGAGTGATAGCTTTTAGTGCAAGACACATTAATTTTAAAATATAGCTCAAGTCCCACCCGACGAATATATATTTTTTCTAACGACGAATATATATTATTTCTGAACACGAATATATACTTTTTCTGAAACGAATATATATTGTTTCACTCATCTTGGAGACGAATGTATACTGGTAGGGCCCGTAGCTAATATAACAAATTATGGTGTCCTGCGGTTAATATTGTAAAATAGTTAAGAACCTATACCAAATTTGTCATAAATTTTAGGGTTATTTTGACTTTGCCCCCCAACTTTTGCCTTGAATTAGACTTTAACCCCATGTTTTCATTAATTAGCTTTACCCCCCAAAACTAACTTTTCCGTCAGCTCAAAGGTGAGCTAACTGAGAAGAAATAAAGTTTTAGGGGTTGAGCTGACGAAACAGTTAGTTTTGGGAAGTAAAGTCTAATTAATAAAAATATAGGGGTAAAGTCTAATTAAAGGAAAATTTGGGGGAGAAAAGTCAAAATAACCCTAAATTTTTTTTGGTACATAATGGGACTCTAGCTAGGGCCCAAGAGTCCATGTTCGAGTTGAAAGGACCCACCTGATCCCATAAAATCACCGGACTTACGAACACACCACACCGAGCATAGGAAGGCCCATCTGGCACCTAGAAAATCACCGCACAAACAAGATGGAGCACAACATCAAGCCGAGAACGGATATCAAACCCTGGATGATGCTCGCTAGGAGCGGTACCACTACCAACTGCTCAAAGCAGCGGTGATCATCGATGACCCAGTAATCGATCGGAAGTCATGGCCGACCTGATCCACCACCGGTGACCAAATCGCGATTCGCGACAATGCGCAGGCTCATGCTGCTCGGCCATCCTGTGAGCACACCACCCGTGTGACCGGCATTCTAAATGTGCTCAAAACCTGATCAAGTCACACGAGAAGCCTGGACCCGGTTGGACGTCATGGAAAATGTGTGATGTGCGTTCATACAGTGAGAAGGGGGTCCTAAAACTGGAGCTAACCTCTGGTGCTTTTGGACAACAATAGCTAGCTGCCCACGATTCATTTCTTTTTTTCTTTTTTTTTTTTGGTACTTTGAAGAGGAGATCTCGACAGATCTCAGGAGGCACCACATACCAATCAAACGACTGACATCAACCCCAGGAGGTACAAGCACGCCGCACATATGCGGATCCATCAGATAAAAGAGGCAAATGTCACCAAACCAACTACTCAACTGACCTCCGGCGGCGATAGGAACCCTAGACTAAGACTAAGAAAAAGAAAGTAAGCCAATAGTGACTCAAAAAAACAACCATCGCAAAAACCAGATTCACAGCCGGATCCGTCTCCCTCGGTGTCGGCGACGATGTAGAGCCGCTCCTCGTCCCCAACCGTCGCGATCCACCACCGCCAACGCAAACCGCTAGGATCCACCACTGCGCAAAGGAGGGGGGCTGGAAAGCCCACGGCATACACCGGCCAGGGTCCAGACCCACCTACGCCTCCACGAACCGACCGAAAACCCCCGATCACGCGATCCGAGGAGGGGCCGCCACACGACTCTGATGCTGGCGAACATAAAACCCGAGCCGAGGGGGAACGCACCTATTTACAGGGGGGAAGGGGGGTAGACCCTACCTCTGGAGGCCGCCATCCAAGAGCACCTGGCCTCTCCGGAGCCGACGGCTGGGGAGGTCAAGAAGGGCAAAACCCTAACCCTAACTCGAACGGATAGCTCGAGCGGAGAAAAGAGAGCTACCAACTGTGTCGTATAGAGGTTAAATATGCTTTATCTAGTCATACATCTCAAACCTCGTATGAGAGAATCAAGACTCATATCTATACGAGTTCAGATCTTCTCTAGCCGGCCGGTTAGTGGGTCCTTGCGCATCACAACTGCACGATGACAGACGACCCGAAAATGAATCGAACTTCAGCCGATTGCATGCAGCTATGATGCACACCAAGCCCACCGACCGGGGCGACCGACTAGAGGAGATCCGAACCCTATATATACTCAACTATCACGTGCTGTTGGGACCAGCCTGTGAAGGCAGAGTCGAGCTCTACAGCTGCCGAAACTGACCTGGTTATGCCATCCACTGGTTGTCTCCTTCGTTAGAGAGAGAAAAATAGAAAACTCTCGTTGGATTCTCGAGCTTTAGGTTAGGTCAAATTCCCAGCCCAAATCGATGTAGCAGATTACTATGACCAGCGGATTCTCCATGGTATGACCCATACAAATTTGTACTATGCATAGCCAAATGATAACCACATAGGTGTACAAGATAAAAAAATAAAAATGAGCTCCGGCGGGCTATGCATTTGATGCTTTACAAATTCACCCCGGGACTTTTATGAAATCCCACCTGATTTTATGACCATCCGAGCTCTATCATTCTTTCTGTTGTCGTCAGGTGCATAGACACTGGATTGAAAATTGAGACCGAAAGCGATAGGTAAGTATCATGGCTCCGTCCGATCTCATCATTCTTCCTCTCGTCGCCATGTGTCCCACTTTGGGTCGTGGAAAATCATCTGCATCTTTGCAGATGGGTTTGCATAACATATGGGGCCACAACGATGGGTCAACTGTTGGAGCCCCGAATTTGTGTCATCTATATAACATGTTAAGGCGGATTGTGCTGACTAGTCCAAGATTGCACAGAGACAAGTTAATCATCCGATCTAATAGATAATGTGTGGGATGCATCCGATCTCTCTCCCTCTCTCTCTTCCCCCACGATCTCTCTCCTTCTCTCTCTTCCCCACGATCTCTCTCCCTCTCTCTCTTCCCCCATGATCTCTCTCCTTCTCTCTCTTCGTCTCTCTCTCTCTCTCTCTCTCTCTCTCTCTCTCTCTCTTCCAATGATCTCTCTCTCTTCCAACTATCTCTCTCTCTCCATTTCTCTCTCTCTTCCGACGACTCTCTCTCTCTCTTCCAACGATCTCTCTCTCTCTCTCTCTCTCTCTCTCTCTCTCTCTCTCTCTCTTCCAACCTCTCTCTCTCTCCGCCCAGTTCCGGCTCTCTCTCTCTCTCTCTCTCTCTCTCTCTCTCTCTCTCTCTCTCTCTCTCTCTGTCTCTCTCTCTTCGAACGATACCTCTCTCTTCCAACCACTCTCTTACTGTTTCTCTCTCTCCATCCTCTCTTCCAACTATCTCTCTCTCTCTTCCAACAATCACTCTCTCTCCCCGGTTTCTCTCTTCCAACCCCCCTCTCTCTCTTCTCTCTCTCTCTCTCTCTCTCTCTCTCTCTCTCTCTCTCCCCGGTTTCTCTCTTCCAACCCCCCTCTCTCTCTTCTCTCTCTCTCTCTCTCTCTCTCTCTCTCTCTCTCTCTCTCTCTCTCTCTCTCTCTCTCTCTCTCTCTCTCTCTCTCTCTCTCTTCCAACTCTCTCCCCCACTTTCTCTCCCCACCCGGTTTCGGTTCTCTCTCTCTCTCTCACTCCGCCCCGATTTTCTCTCTCTCTCTCTCTCTCTTCCCTAATCTCTCTCTTCATCTCTCTCTCTTCCAACTATCTCTCTCTCTTCCAACTATATCTCTCTCTTCCAACCGTTCTCTCGCACTCTGCCAACGATCTCTCTCTCTCTTCCAAAAAATCTCTCTCGGTCTCTCTTCCAACCACTCTCTCTCTCTCTCTTCCAACGATCTCTCTCTCTCTCTCTCTCTCTCTCTCTCTCTCTCTCTCTCTCTCTCTCTCTCTCTCCTCTCTCTCTCTCTCTCTCTCTTCCGGGGTGGGGGGGTTCATGCGGGCGTGTGTCTGTGGTGGTGGGGGGGGGGGGGGGGGGGGGGGGGCGGCGTGCCTTTTCTTTACGGGCATTCACTAGGTTTATCCATATTGGGGTGGGGCCTAGAGGATAGTTCTTCTGCTAGAGAAGCTTGTTGGGGTAATCGACTCTTGACACCGATCTCCTACGCCCGCGAAAACCTTTGAGCCCTCAGGACGGTGCTTAAAGATTTGAGGATCGGAGTCCTGCAAGACTCATCACACAGATTCGATACACCAAACAATGATACGTAACAATGAAAAATATCAGGCAATCAAGGATTTGGATTTATCACAATCAAGAGAAAATACACTATGCAGTGGGTCCCCATTTGTCGGACCCCTACAAACCCTCTCTCGATCACCTCTCATAGAGCACAAACGAAGTAGGGAACACACGCCCAAGAGATCGAAAAATGTATCGGAGGGTCATCAAGAGATGAGAGTGAATGCCGAAGTCAAAGCCGAGGACAACACCCCGAAGTACCCGAATGAAGCCTTGGACGAAGACGAAAGAGGCCCTGAAGACAAACCTCCACCCTCTAATCCCTTCTTCCTTATTCTATACTTCCTCATCCTCATCTTCTCTCTCTCTCTCTCTCTCTCTCTCTCTCTCTCTCTCTCTCTCTCTCTCTCTCTCTCTCTCTCTCTCTCTCTCTCTCTCTTCTCTCCTTGGCCTTTCCTCTCTCTACAACGGCTCAAAGCCATAACCCTAATCCCTTACACCTCCCCATTTTTGTGGGGCAAAAGTATGACATTAGGAGTCCTCAAAACAGCCCAAAAATTTGGCCACGAAACAACTCGATCCCACAGCCCCAACCCATGCGTCCAGAAAGTTGGGCGCCCGAAAGACCATACCCGACACCTGAGCGAATTAATGTTCACAGGCGGGCCCTGAGTCCTTCGGGTCGGGCTCTTGGGTGTAGGCTTTATTTGCCAAACTCAACAATGCTCTTAGTTAGGGTGTTACTCTTTACACCCACAAAATTACTAACATCCACAATATCATGTACACACCTCATTCCATTTTTTTTTACTACTACTCCCATTTTGATAATGTACCCATAGGCCATATATGGGTTTGCCTCCCCCTCCCTCTCCTCCCCGCTCCATCTGTCATCGTCTTCGTCTCCTCTTCTTCTTCCTCCTCCTTCTCCTTCCCTTCGTCCTCATCCTCCACACTCTGATCGTTCTGTTGGACCTATCAGTCCCATGCACCTCACCAATGTCTCCCCCCTCCCCCTCTCCTCTTCCTCCTCATTCTTGCAGACGTGTCGGTCGTTCCCAACCAACCTGGATGACGGTTTCTCCTGACCAACATGGTGTGGCTTAATCCCAACCAACATGAACCACAACATATCGGTCAGGAGTGTCTGACATGTCTGCAAGAATGAGGGGAGAGAGAGAGAGAGAGAGAGAGAGAGAGAGAGAGAGAGAGAGGAGAGGAGAGGAGAGGAGGAGGAGGAGTAGGTGGTGTTGTGCATGGGACTGCAAGAGCACGGCAGGGACGGCGACCTGAGCATGGCGGAGGAGGAGGTGACAAACGGCGCAGGTGGCGGTGTGCATATCAATATGTCTGGGGAGATGCTACGGAGACACATCGGATATTTCTTTGTTTGTTGAGTTGGGGGTGCTAGTAATTTATTAGGTGCAAATAGCAACACCTTTATTTACGGCTCACAATGGAATCGAATCATGCCTGGTTTGATCGAGTCCCACTACATAGAACACGGTTTGGACCAAAATCCGAAACATCATATAGAATTCGGGCTCACATCTTCGGGCCTAAAATAAATAGAAACCTGGTCCACTTTTGTATACGTCCAGAATTAATCTGGCCCACTTTTACATCTACAGTCCTACTAGCCCTGCCTGTACGGCTGTAAATGGGCCTGGTTCGGGTCGGACCACCTTGAGTCCATGCCGTGACAGATCGAACTTGTTATTGTATGCCCCAACCCGGCCAAACTCCGATTTAAATTCTTTGGTCTAAGGCCCAACTCTGGCTAAAACTTTTTAAAGAAGCCACAGTCCAAATCCGGCCCAAATTCAGCCCGAACTCTCTAATATGGTCTGACAAAATCTACTTATTTCTATTAATCACTCGACAAAATAGGTATTATAAGGTTATTGTGAAGTAATGCTCCTAAAGTCTATGACATTGATAATTGTAAGGTGGATGTGTCTATAATTTTAAATACTTTTTTTTTTTTGGTGCCAAAATAATTTTAAATACACGTAGACAAATGAAAGTTTGGATGTCAGTTTGGGCTTTGGGTAGGTGTAACTTGTAAGGACTGCCATATAAGGCCCAAATTTGTTTGAGATGGAAGGTTTGAGCCCAGCCCAGTCCAACCCAGCAATATAGTCCAAGTTAACTCAGCCCAAAGTGGGCCCAAATCGCTACGGACACGGAGGGCCTCTGACTGGCCCAGACACATCCACAGCCCATGAACCTGCCTGGTATTGTAGTCCACCTGTAAGGCTCAATTTCTAGTGACATCATATTATTTTGTAAATTATAGTGTTTGACAGTGATTCCAACTGTTTTTAAAAATCATTTTGTGGGGCCCTATCTACACCCAAGAGGCACAATAGAGGTGCACAGCTACACATAGCCACCGAAGAAAGGCCCACCTGGTCCATCAAAAGTCGCTACACCACGAGCATGAGCATCACACCGAGCGAAGCAAGGGCCCGCCTCGTCCAGGAATTGCCTCACGACCGCACAGAAGCGTAACACTGAACACGGGAAAGGCCAACCTGGTCCCAAGGAATCGGTGTTCACGTAAGGACGATCCCCACACCAAGCGGAGAGCAGGGTATCGAACTTGAGATAGTGCTCCCTAGGAGCTATACCACTACCAACAGCCCAAAACAGTGGTGTCTCCAACTGATAGCTCAGTCGGTAAGACATTCAACTAATGGCCTTTGGTCATGGGTTTGAAGAAGTGCTGTGGTATATTTCCTCCCACTCTGTAGTGACGGGCCTAGGGCTGTAAATTGGCCAGGTTAGGGCCACTCTAGGTCAGGTTCTGGCCCGCACTTGTGAGGATGTGCCCAAACTTGAACCGCCTGAATCCAGCCCAAAACTTTTTTTATTAAGCCCAAGTACAAATCCGGCCCAAATTAAGCCCATGCTTCTAGAATGGTACTGTCTAAATTTTTCTTCCCATCTTGATCACATGACGAAGGTAGAAAATAGCATTGATTATGGTAGACATTAAAATGGCACATGTGAAGTAATGCTTCTAAAAACTAGGGCATTGATATTTATAAAGTAGATGTTGAAACAATTGAAATGTTTGGTTACTCGGAGCACGCGGATTCTATGATGGAAATCAATACGAATCGTGATCGTGCTATCTATTTTACCAGACCATAAATGATTAGCATTCAATCAAAATAAAAACGCATGCAACCATCTAAGAATTATAAAAAAGTTATTTCTCGGGTCTTGTGGATGACCGAGGTGAAGAGCTGCATAGATTCATCTTGGTAGAAGATAAACTTTTGTCAATACGAGATCAAATCCAATGAAGAACGATAGTCTCGCAACCTTTTGAAAGCATCTCATATTTTGATCCTCATCATGAGCTTGGGCTGCTTTTGGGAGCCTACTTTCCTCTCAATGTCTTTCTTCTTCTCCCTCAAACATGCATCCATATGTGCAAGCCTTCTTCTCTTATTCGTTATTTTCTTCTCCTCTTCTCTTCTATGGCCGAAACCAACAAGGAGAGAGATGGAGAGGTCTTAGCCAAAACCAAGAGGTAGAGAGAGAAAGGGCGGCGGCTAAGAGGGGCTCTTCTTTGCAACCTTGGACAAAACCCTACGGGTTCGGCCTTATATAGGGGGCTGCTAGGGTTGGGGGGGAGCAATCCTGGCCGAGCGATGGCTCCTCCCTCTTTTAGAGACATGAGACAACTTTGATCTACTTAACATACATCATCCAAGACTTCAAGCGGATATCAACAGGTCTATGCATGAAGCAACGGCTAGAAATGGAAGAATGGAATCTCATATTCAAAAGCCAACAGATCACTATAACTAGATAGGGCTGCAAACTAACCGAGCCGAGCTTCTGTTTGAGCTTGGCTCGTTTATTGAACTATCGAGCCTAAACTTTAGGCTTGGGCTTGGCTTGCTTAACCAAAGCTTGGCTCGTTTATTAAACGAGCTTAAACATCAAGCTAGGTTTCGCTCAAGAAAGACCCCAAGCATTTTCGCGAGCCCAACCGAGCCGAGCATTGGTCTGTTTGAGTTTGGCTCGTTTATCAAATGAACCTAAACTCTAGGCTTAGGTTTGACTCGTTTAGTAATCGAACGATCTTCCATCGAGTTAGTTTGCGAGCCAGCTTAGGAACAGCTTGGTTCGTTTGCAGCCCTGACTACAAACACCCCATTTCATCTTCAATTGCATGCACAGAAAGCCATTAATGCCGCGGCAAGCATTACTGCTAACCACTTTCTGCCCTCCCTCTACCCATATTGATGCCCCCATGAATGCAGTGCTCTCGGAGTGAGGGTCCGATTTATAGCCCCCTCCATGCGCCACGCCACAGCTCCGATAATGAGATTAATCTTAGCACACCATCAAAACCAACTCCCCTAATGGCAATCTTAGCACACCATCAAAACCGTCAATCTCGCTACCCCGTAATCGAGGACTGAGCAACGCTGCCAACCGATAGCAGCAATAACCACCCAAGGATCCGATGGTGTTGCATCACACAATACTTCAACTTGGAAATCGTCCCCCCATGCTAACTTTAGCCAATGTACATTGCGAAGTGGGAACCTTATATAGCCTTTCAGAAGGGAGGGCTTCAGCCTCTTCATCACGGGGACGGAGACTAGTGAGTGTCGTAATATCGAGCAATGCGGTACCCACCAACTTCGTTTTCTATACCGACAGTTTTCCTCCAATCAGTCAATGGGCTGTGCCTGCCCGTGGGAGGCCGGGGGTGCCCCTGAGGGTCCGGCTGGGGTGCCCAGCACAGCCCATCCGAGGCCTGACTCATAAGCCTCGAAGAAAGTACTGACCCGAGAGGAGTCGGATCCTCTTCGAAAGGAAGGTATCGATGGCATGGCCATTACATCATCAGAATTC
This sequence comes from Chamaelirium japonicum, assembly GCA_947650365.1. NCBI lineage: Eukaryota > Viridiplantae > Streptophyta > Magnoliopsida > Liliales > Melanthiaceae > Chamaelirium > Chamaelirium japonicum. The sequence goes on from OX393552.1 coordinate 62,325,829, forward strand.
ACAAGAGGGGGGGGGGGGGGGGGGGGGGAGGAAGAGATAATCGAAATGGTTCTCAAAGCATAGCAGTGCATTAAGGTACAGCAAATAGTCTACAGAACCATCATACATCTCACTCATAGCATAATAGATATAGAAAGCCACTCACCTCTGGGAACTGGGAAGGCACAACTTATTCAGCAAAGTAAAAGCTCACTGGATAGAAAGGAATAGATTACTGGCAGGCCCATCACATTTATCCTGCATTCAGAAGATGATGAAAAAAAAGGTATCAATACTGCTTGTAAAGTCGAAAAAGAAAAAAAAAATATTCAAGAGGTATTAGCCATAACGTTTTAATTGTCGATTTCGATATCGATATTGGTTGGTCGAAGTCAAAAAAAAAGGAAATATGATGGATTTCGTTCAAATGTACGTGGGCATTTTGTAATTTTTTCAGGGCAGGTTTCGGTGGAAATTTCTCGGATTTCAGTCAAATTTAAATCTATTTCAGTCAAATGTTGGTCGGTTATGAAAAAAAAAATCTTTTACTTGAAAATATTTGAATTTTTCAGTGAAAATATCCGAAAGAAAAACAAAATGTAGAATTTCGGTCAAATGTTGGTGGTTTTGGCCGACATATAGTTATGTCAGACGAAAAACGGGTACTATCGAAATTGCGGACAATTTCCAAGTAATATCCTCCAAAATAAAGGTGCATCGGTGAAATCATCCAAAAGAAAGACGAAATGTGTGGTCAAATGTCGGTGGTTTAGGCCGACATCTAGTTATGTCAAACCACAATCTAGTATTATCGAAATTGCGGGCAATTTCTAAGGGTGATCCTACAAATAAAGGCATATCGATAGTTTTGTAGTATATGTGTCGACATTTGATTCCAGGATTAACAAGGGATACAGTGTGGCCGCAATATCTTGAAACTTAGAGAGAACGGCTACGGTTTTATTTTATTTTTTGCTTTTCACAATTCTTTAATTCAGAAGTTATCAAGAGAGTAATGTATCTTAAGGAACTTACAGTAGGGAACAATCTTCCACCTCTGATTTTTCCCTTTCGCCCACTCCCAAAGCACAACAGTGGTTCCATCGCGCACTCCTCCGTGGTCCTCATCACCGTTGAATGCATCGAAGTTCAGGCGAATGTTATTCACCATCCTTATACATCGGAAGCCTTCACCAGTGTCATTGCTCTCCGTCCACAGGAACGATTCGTCAAGATAATCTGGATTATAAGGAACCAGTCGGACCTGCGACAGGTGGTTAAAAATTAGAAAAGAGAAACCACAAGAATTCAAAAGGGTGTGTTTGGTCGACGGGAATATTTTGTGGGAAAAGAATTCACTAGAAAGTAAGGGATAAGAAAAGAATGGGAAAAAAAAAACTTTCTCAGTATTGTTCGATTGTCAAGAAATAAAGAATAGAATTTAATGGGAAAAAGCATCAGCAAGACAGAATTTTCCTTTCCCATGTTTTCCTTTGGTTTTGGCAAGAAAAGTTTTGAGGGAAAAGTAGGTAGTTATGGAAAACTTTTTTCATGTAGATTCACAGTTTCCAGTGAACCAAACACCAACGTTTATAGGAAAGTTGCATTTTCTTTTCCTTTTCTTTTGTTATAAATCCACCATTACTCCCTGGAAGAGAAACCACAAGAACCTATAAGGAACTCTCCTACGATGACCGAAATTCAGATCCCACCTTAACCTTTCAACGAGGTTTTAAATGTCGATTTCCATATCGGTTTCGGTTAGTCAAAAAAAGTTGATTTGTCGGATTTAAGTTAAATGTTGGTGCAAAATGTCTATTTTAAGGAAAGTTTTCATTTGAAATTCATAGGATTTGGGTCAAATTTCAATCAATTTCAGGTCAAATGCTAGTACAATGTTGCTTGTCATGAAAAAATATCAGAATTGAGGGAAAATATAATTTCTCACAGATAAAGATGAGATTTTTTTACTAAAAAAGATTTAAAAAATTCATTCATTGTCCAAAAAAAGACAGAATGTCGGATTTCGGTCAGATGTTGCTCATTTCTATCGATATTCATTATTCCTGACATAAATCTGGTACTATTGAAAAGCCATCCAATTTCTATGTCGGACCCTTAGAAAAAAGCCATTTCGGTGATTTCGTACGAAATTTGTTGGCGTTTGATTCCATGCCTTTCAATACAAAAAATAGCTTCCAAGTGTTACTTTGAAGAAATAAAGACTAATAATAAGTAGACCAAAGTGAACTGATAACACAATGTCTGCTGGTATCTCTGAAGAAATCAGGTTCAAATATCGATTTCGACCCCTAAAAAATCAGCATATTTCACAAAATATTGCATTTCATGAAAAACCAAAACATTTTATGACGACCCAAGTTCCTCCCCAAAAGTTACCTATTGAGGAGGAGAGTAATCTGGTATATTAAAACAAGGATCCCCACTCTCATTACTGATGTGGAACTAAACTGTTTGAGGCATGACCATCTCAACACCCCCCTCACGCGGGACATGGTTGGCAAGCGCACAATCGGACGGCGCTCCCGGAGAGGGTCCCAGCTTTGATACCATGTGAGGACCCGAGTTCCTCCCCAAAAGGTACCTACTGAATAGGGGAATAATCGGGTATATTAAGACAAGGATCCCCACTCCCATTACCTATGTGGGACTAAGATGTGTGAGGCATGACCATCTCAACACATTTTGCAAAATTTCGCAAAATATTTTGATTTATTGGACCTCGGAAGAAATATACACTGAAAGCTAAGGAATCATTTCAAGTAGAGTACCTCAGAATTAGAACAACAAGTGTAAACTTACAGGATGAGTTGCTCCAACAGAGTGCTTTATAGCCTCACCAGTAACCTTATTGACAAGAGCGAAGCTCGGGAAACCCTCCTCGTCCTTCACCTTGGTGCTATACTTCATGTCTTTGATCCAGTGCTACACCTCCAGTAAATAATCAGTCAGCCACATATAATTTCAAGTAATTAACAATAAAAAGTTTTTAAAAAAGACTTTAAAAAAAAAATGACTATGGGATGCCAACAGCCAACTTCTACTAAAAAAAGGGTAAATTACACTTAACCCCCTATAGTAAAAAAAATACATTTTGCCCCCCTTCAATTCAGTTTTGATCAGATAAAATAGGTTATTTTGACTTTGCCCCCATATTTTGCATTGAATTAGACTTTACCCCCATATTTTGCCTTGAATTAGACTTTACCCCCCAAATCTAACTGTTCCATCAGCTCACCATGGTGAGCTGACGGTAAAAGAAATAAAGTTTAGGGGGTATTGTGCTAACATTTCAATCAGTAGGGAGCGATTTGGAACAAAATAAACTACAGGGCGTTAAAACAAAGTATAATTTACCCCAAAAAAGAGACTTTTTTAAGGGAACCCCGGATCTGAAAAAAAAAAAACCAAAATCTCAGTTATAAACAATTACCCAGTTGAGAAAAAACAATAATTTCGTATAATGGGGGAAAAAATTCGTAGATCTGACAAGAAAACGGAGCTCCCAGATGGTGAAAGATCGAAACGTGCGCACGATTTGATTGTCAGCAGATCGGGAATTAAAAAGGGAGAAGGACATGGAGAGGGGGATCCGGATCCTTGCCTGGTACTCATCCCGGGGGTTGGCCGGCACGAGGACGACTTTGCCTTGACGGACGGAGAGGGAGTAGTCCTCCCTCGCCTTGGTGAAGATCCTCACCGTGGGCTGCCGGTTCGAACCTCCCCCCTCCCACCTCTCGTGGCTCGCGTGCTCGCCGGGGGAGGAGTACGGGCGTTGGTGATGGCCCTCCTCCCGCCCGTACCCGCCGTGAGCAGGGAACGGCGGTGGCGGCTCGTACCTTGAGCCCCCCTCGTGGGAGACGTGCTGGGCGCCAGGGTAGCCCGGCGGACCGTACCCGCCGCCCACCTCGTGGGACACGTGCTGGACCGGAGGGTAGTCTGGCTGACCGTAGGTGTTCTCACCGTACTGAGGGGGAGGCGGAGGGCGGTCAAACCGCTGATCCTCTGGGTAGGGCTGGTAGCCGGCCGGGGGGAACCGCTGCTCCTCCTCCTCCTCCTCGTCCCGGCGGTGGTGGTGGCGGTGGTGGCCGTGGTGCCCGGACGGGAATTCCATGATCTCAGTTTGGGAAATTGTAGAGAGGGGAGGAGACTCTTTAGTAGTGTGTGAGGAGAGCCGATTGATTTGCTTGCGTACAACCCAATCGCTGTCTGCCACGTTACAAAGGGCAAAATGGAGAATACACTTGCTACGGACGTGTCCCATATGCCCTTTCTAAAGGACTACGTGGCAGACGACGATTAGGCCGTAAGCAAGTGCGGCAAATAGACCGGGTAGCAAAATGCTCTCGTGTGTCAGTGAAACGAGCGGCCACGTGGCACGTGATTGCTAATTTTTCTCGAACAAAATAAGGGAAAGTTGGTGAGCGGTCCCCAAGAATATGTCTCTTAAAGCTAAAGTAAACATAAATGCTGTGGATAAAAACACACTCAATAGTTTTTTTTTTAAAATGTCATTTTCTTTTTTTTTTGGATTTTTTTTATAATAATATTTTATAATTATAAATTTGTTAAAATATTATTATAATTTTTATAATTTTAAAAGTGGCACTTAACTACCATGTGGTCAGCCTCGAAAAACTATCCCCACGTGATCGGTCTGTTTTTCTTTTTCAATTCTCGGTGAATCGTGTATCTCGGTTATAGGGTTCTTAATGACGCAGATTAATACTAAATGAACCCTACAACCTAGTTAAGAGTTATGTATTCAGGCTACATAGTTTAGTTTTAACTGAACTTTGTATTCAGATTATATGGTTTAGTGTTAATCAGTATCGTTAAGAATCCTCCAACCGAATTATAGGGTTCACCGAGAATTCACAAAAATAATATATAAACAGACGTGACGATGAGTTTTTCGGTGCTGACTGGCCGCGTGGCAGTCAGACCGGCACTTTTGAAATTATAAAAGTTGTAACGATAATTTAATAAGTTTCTAATTTTAAAATGTTATTATAAAAAAAATCCTCTTTTTTTTCCTGAATCTATTGAACCTAACCAAACATCAACCATTAGAGCTGCTCGTCGCTGTCAATTAACCAAACCAAAACCTAATCCTAAACCCAAGATCTATAGGCCATGGGATAAACCCTATACTTAGAAATTCTAAAACCAAATTGAACATAATTGAATCCCTCCATCCCCTGTTCCCTCTCGTCTCTGTTGCTCACTGCCACCGCGAGCAACTGCAACTCAAGACCCTCGCGTCAGAACCTTCATTGTTGCTCGCACTTTAAGGAAATAGAAGAAACGTTGTGCATTTATGGGTTTCTGAAGAAAGTCATGGACCTAACGTTCACAAGAATTTTTCATTGTCCTTTGCGTTCCAGATTTTTTATGTCAGAGATTAATCACACCCACCCTAAAAATAAAGAGAAAATTGGTGTTAGGCCAAAAAATAGAACATGTATTACATCTAGTCCCACTTTAAGTTCCTACTTACAATAAGTCCACCATTATGATTATTGTATAAAACATGAACCATTGTCTATAGTTTTGCTTGCAAATGATCCGTTCTTAACCATTTTAGATAATGAGTTTTATTAAAATATCATAAATATCCATGATATCGTCCCGTATTAAATAACGGCAGATGATATATGGCACATTTTTTTACAGTAATTGTGGCACAGTTGCTATAGTGATTTTACTATAGATGCTACAATGATTTCGATATAACTACTACAGTTATTTCAATGTAATTGCTACAGTAAATTCATTATAGCAACCCATGATTTCATCATGAATGCTACAATGATTTTACTATGGCTGCTACAGTGAAATCTCTGTAATTGCTACAGTAAAATCATTGTAGCAATTTGTGATTTCATTGTGGATGCTAAAAAATATTTCTACAGTAAAATCATTGTTGCAAAGTACTCAATTTTATGCAAATAATACTTAGTTAAATGGAATATTATTTTGTATATTTGAGTATCATGCATGGGTTGATACAGTGATTTCATTATAGCTGCTATAGTGAAATTCACTATGCCGATTAAAAAGGCTTCCATATATTGAATCACTATAGCAAAAGTACTCAATTTTATTTAAATAATACTCAATTTTATTGAGTATTATTGTGACTAAAATTGAGTATAATAGTTATTTTACTGTAGCAAAGTGTTTTTAGCAGTCACAAAAAAATTAATATAACATCTATAGTGATTTCACTGTAACAAAGATATTCAAATATATGCTAATAATCCTCAATTGAAATGAGAACTATTGCTATAAAATTTAATATTATTGCTATAGTGATTCACTATGGCAATGTGTTTTTCAGCAACAACGACGGAATCACTAAACACTATAGTTATTTCACTGTAGCTGCTACAATGATTCCACTGTAGCCGCTACAGTGGAATCACTATAGCGCTACAGTGATTTCACTGTAGTTATAGTGAAATCATTGTAGTAGCTATAGTGGTCCCATACTAGGTCTCGAAACTGTACATTTCAAAGAGATCGGGTGAAGTTATATAGGCAATGATAGGTTGAAAAATTCGGCAACTTAACCAAGGCTATTTTAGTCTTGCATTAACCCAAAGAGTTGTTGCAACTAATCTGTTGAAATGTGGACCTGGGTTTATAGGAAAAGGTTGTCAAGACCTATCCTAAAATGAAACCCTTAAAAAGGACTAATTGTTGTCCGCCCCAAAAATAAAACTGATGATTTGATGATGTCAGGTAAAGGTGTAAAAAAAGCCCACCGGTCCGAGCCCGACTAGCTCGAAAGAACCTTGGGCTGGACTTGGGCCACCACATTGAGCCTGCAGCCCAGCCCAAAACCCAGCCCGACCACGCCCGCAAGGAAGCTCAAAAGTCTGATCATAATACTGTAGATTTGGTATTGTATATATATACAGATTGTAAACTTTTAACATCAAGAAAATGTAGTATAGTTGCTATAGCACTTGGAAATTACTATCAAGTTCTATGATCAAGCCTGTCTATTATCCTTTTTAAAAAATATATTAAAATATATATTTTAATACAAATCTGGTTCGCCCTTAGCTCGAGACTACTCCGGACTTAGCATGTGTAGACCCGGCTTGGCCCGTGGTATTATAGATCCGGCCCGGCCCCGCCGGTTTTACACCTTAGCCAACTAGTTGGCCAATTTTTTGTTTCAACTTGACGTGGCACTAGATTGTTGGAAATCTAACCGTTCTATACTAGCAAACTTAAGAATTAATCAAGTACTTTATATTAAATTAATGATTATTTAGCAAATATGATTTTTCACGCAAGCAAAAATCAAGTCACAATATTCTTTTAGAAATTGTTTGCCAAGGCAGAGCGGGTTCTATGGAACCGTCATTCACCTTGCCGAACTTTTCTAAAAGAGAGAAATAATCTATCTAAGTTATTTAGATTTCTCTATTAGATACAAGTCGATTATTTTAGATCTAATATTAGGACAAAGGAAGAGTTAGAAACTCTGGACTGTGGTCGAAGCGTGCTAGGCACTGTCCCAAGAAACTTATTGCCCCCCTCGTGCGGGTCTCGTGGCAATGGTTCTCGGAGATACGACAACCCCGGTCAGGCGACCTCCTTCTCGTCGGTACGACTTCAAGAAGGCTTTGCGAACCTCGTGTACTTTCAGGAACCCAGCGACTCGATGACGATCTTCTCGAAACAGGGAGGCAGCACCGCAGTAGAACTTTGGTCCGAGAGAGGGAGTCTCTTCGGAGCAAAAGGGCAGCACTACGCCATGAGCTTGAGAGAATAGTAGAGGCAGAGGCAGAGAGTAATTCCGATTGTCGGATTGTGCTAATCCCATAGTTGCACTGGGCCTTATATAGGCCTCGGGCTGTTAATGGGAGGCTGAAGGAGGGGAGCGGTTAATGGGCTACGATTAAGCCCATTAACCTCGCACGTTACAGCTCGTAGTGAGCAGCGTTGTAACGGCTATCATGCAGCAATGGGTCGCATGCAGAACGGCTAGTAGCCAAAAAGGTATTTCATAAATGGTGGAGGACTAAATAGCTAAAAAAACAAAAATAGGGCAGGTGCGGACCAACCCATTTCGGAGGTGCTATCGTGTATGGGTCCGCGGGCGCACACACACGCGCCGCCCAGCCCATGCCCAAGCCCAAGCCAGGCCCGGCTCGGCACGGCACGCACGCGCGCGTGTGTGAGCTAGTGGAGCCCCTCCTCTAGTGTGATGACTTGTGGGGGGAAGTGGGCAATCATATTTAAGTTGGTAGGGGATTTCTCCCCTTTACTGATATGGGACTAAACTCATTGGTGTTTTTTGTGGTTTTAAAACACACACCCAACAATCCCCCATATGTGTTTAAAACCATTAAATATTAAATAAGTAAAAAATTCAAAATGTAAAGTAAAAAGACTTTGCTGGATTCCTTATACTACGCAGTAGGTGTAGGTACCTTCCGGTTTGAACCTCCACTTAGTACAGTTGTATACATCCGTGAGGACTTGGTGGACTACGCCTTGAACCGGCCTCATTTATCGGGTTTCTACAAGTAGTATACGTAGTACAGTTTTTGATGGTTCTAAGCGGGTTGCGCTATTAATGGCCTTGCAAAGATATCTTTTCTTGTATGTTTCTAGGGAGCAGCCCTGGTCCCAGAGTTGTGGCCTCACAACGACATACATATAGGAAAGTCCTAATAGGGGTGTGAGCAAGGCGATACCCCGCCTCATGGGTCTTAGACTTATTAAGAGTTTTAAACTCATCCTACCCCTTGCTTTTAATAAGCACTAACGTCATAGGGACGGGAGCATTATTCAGTGCTCCTCATTTTCAATCACTACTATAGTTTGTTTCTACCCATTGAACCTCCGTGAGGTTGGGTTCCCACTGCGGTGATTTTTCTTATGGGCTTAATCCCATCCCCCTCGACGATTCTAAGACCACTGTCCTAGAAAGGCCCTTAGTTAGATGATCCGCTAAATTCTTTTCGGATCTAACAAAGTCTAGGGTAATTATTTGATTTTTCATCTTATATCTGAGAGATCTATGTCTCACTTTTAGATGTCGATTTATTTTCACATCAGCGTTTTCTTGATTATATTTATCAATAGCTGATCGACAATCACAATGGATAGATATAGCCGGTAAAGGCTTTTCTATCAGTGGGATCTCATATAGGAGATCTCGAAGCTATTCTGTTTCTGTGCTAGTGGTATCTAGCGCTATCATTTCTGATTCCATAGTACTCCTAGCTATAACGGTCTGTTTGGTGGATTTCCAAGATATAGCTCCACCTCCTAGTAGGAATACATATCTGGTTGTGGACTTAATATCTATTGAGTCACTAATCCAGTTAGCATCAGAGTATATCTCTAATACAGCTGGATATCCACTATAGTGGAGACCATATGATATGTTCCCTTAAAGTATCTAAAAACTATTTCTAACGCGTTCCAATGAGACTCATTTGGTTTAGACGTATAACGACTAAGTCTATTTACCGCGTAAGCGATATCGGGTCGAGTATAGTTTGCTAGAAAATCTAGCGATCCTATAATTTGAGCATACTCGCTCTGTAGTCTAGGAAGTCCAGTGTTCTTTGTCAGATGGGTATTTGGATCATAAGGTGTGGATACCGGTTGGCAATCGGGGTCGTAAAATTTCCTAAGGATTTTCTCGATATAGTGGGATTGGGATAGCACTAAACCATTATCCTTCCTAATGATCTTAGTGTTCAAAATAACGTCGGATTGTCCTAGATCTTTCATATCAAAGTTTTGGGACAAAAAGTGTTTGATATCATTTATGATTTGTATGTTTGAACCGAATATTAGGATATCGTCAATATACAAACATAAGATGACAATATTATTACCATCTACTTTATGGTATACACATTCATCCGTTGTATTGATATCGAATCCATAGGATAAGATAACTTCATCGAATTTCATGTGTCATTGTTTTGGGGCTTGTTTAAGTCCATAGAGGGATCGAATTAACTTACACATCTTTCCCTCTTGTCAAAGTGTAGTAAATCCCTCGGGTTGGTCCATGTATATTTCTTCATTAAGGTCGACATTTAAGAAAGCAGTCTTAACATCCATTTGATGTATGACTAGCTTATAGATTGAAGCTAAGGCGATGAGGATCCTAATTGTGGTTATCCTAGCAACAGGTGAGTAGACATCAAAGTAGTGTACCCTAGGTTTTTGGGTAAAGCCCTTGGCTACAAGTCGTGCCTTAAATTTATCTATGGTACCGTCGGGTCTAAGTTTCTTCTTAAACACCCACATTTACATCCTATGGTTTTGCAACCAGGAGGTAAATTGGTGAGTTCACAGATATGGTTTTGAAGTATGGATTGGATTTCGTTATCTATGGCTTCTTTCCAAAAAGGTGAGTCTATGGACTTCATTGCATCTGTATAGGTAGAGGGAGAGTTCTCCACCAGAAGTGCATAGAAGTCATCAAAGACTTTTTCTACACGGGCACGTTTACTCCTCCTATGTTCGGTTTGGGTTACCGGTTCAGTCTGGTCTTCAGGTTCTAATTGGACTTCAGGTCCTATCTGAGTTACCTGATTAGAACTGGAAGCCTGGTTATTGGTATTAATCCTAGTGTTGATCATAGTCTTATAAGGGAAGATATTTTTGAAGTATGAAGCATCTCTTGCTTCGATTATGGTGTTATTGGCTATTTTGCTTATTTAAGAATTAAACACTAAAAAATGAATAGCGTTACTTTCTGAAGCGTAGCCAATAAAGATGGCATCTACAGTCTTAGGTCCTATCTTCTTCCTTTTGTTATCGGGGATTTTTACCTTAGTTAGGCACCCCCACACTTTTAGATATTCTAAGTTAGGTTTTCTATACTTCGTATGGAATCAAGTCATTGTGTTTGAAGGGAATACAGTTCAGGATAAAACAGGCCGTCATTAGGGCTTCCCCCCACAGGTTCTTTGGCGCTCCAGAGCTTATTAACATGGAATTGACTATCTTCATTAGGGTCCTGTTTTTCCTCTCCGCTACACCGTTGGACTGGGGAGTGTAAGGAGCTGTGACTTCATGGAGTATTCTATAGTCTTCACAGCACTCATTTAACTCATTTGAAGTGTACTCCCCTCTCGGTCTGACCTAAGGATTTTACTATTTTTGTCTAATTGGTTCTCAACCAGAGCTCTGTAAATTTTAAATTTACTGAGTACTTCATCCTTAGTTTTAATAAGGTATATGTGGCAATATTTTGAAGCGTCATCTATGAACGTTACAAAATATCTATTGCCACCTCTCGAGATTCTCCCAGAATCACAGACATCGCTGTGAATTAATTCAAGTATTTTGGAATCTCGATCGATAGTTTTAAAGGGTTTCTTAGGTTGTTTGGCTTCTACGCATATCTCGCACTTGTCGAGATTCCTAGTATCGGATTTAGGAATGATGTTTAGGGTCATGAGTTTCTTAATAGAATTATAATTCACATGACCTAGTCTTTGGTGCCAAGTAACCGAAGACTCAACATTCAGAATTGTAGACGAAGGATTAAAGACATTCAATTTAAATAAGCCATCACAGAGGAATCCTTTTCCAATAAAATTTGTTCCTTTAGTTATTACAACTTTATTAGACTCGAATACAAGCTTATACCCATGTTGTACTAATAAAGACCCATTAATAAGATTTCTCCTAATCTCCGGAACGTGGTGGACTTCGCGTAGAGTTAGGGTCATCTCCGACGTCATCTTCAGGTCGACCCGTCCTATCCCTAGCACACGAGCCTCAGCATTGTTCCCCATGCTTACAGCTCCTCCACCTGAGACCTGATAGGTGGAAAATAAAGATTGATCAGAACAAACATGAATATTAGCTCCTGTGTCAATCCACCAATCAAATGCTTGAAAGGTCATGTTAATTTCAGGGGTAAAAAAAACAGACCTGAAAGCGGTCCCAGAAGAGCCAGCTCCAGAGGTCACCATGTTGACTTGGGAGTTGGGTGGCGTTGGACCATTCCTTCTTGGATTTGGAAGTGGTGCTGTCTTGTTGTAGAAGCATTGGTTGGCCATGTGATTGGTCCGACCGCAGACGTAACAGCAACGCACTCCTTCCTTCTTTTGATCCTTGGGATAGTTTGGGTTATGGTTGCTATGGTAGGGCTTCTTGGTATAGGGTTTAGGCTTAGGATGGAAGGGTTTCTTCTGAAACTTGTTTCTAGGTTTTTGAAATGGCTTGGATGGTTGACCCTTTATGTTGTTGACTTTGGGTTTGGATTCAGAAGATTCCTTTTTCCCGAGCCTATGTTGCGCCTCAATTCTAATAGAGTTTAGAACTTGGGTTAGGGTTAGGTCACCTTGGGTATGACTTAGGTGTTTAGAAAACTCAGACCAAGAAGCAGGTAGTTTATCTATAAGACATGCTATTTGGAAGGTTTCATCAAGGGTGGAACCATTAGTCTTCAGATATTGGACTAGGTTCTCAAACTCATGAATCTGATCATTCATGGGTTTAGAGTCAACCATTTTGAAGCTGTTGAAGTCAGACGCTTTGAAGCGTTTTACTCCAGCATCATCTAGGCCATACTTACGCTCTAGGGTATCCCATAGGTCCTTAGGGTTTTGAATGGTATAGTAGATATCATATAGTCTATCAAATAAGGCCCCTAGGATCCTATGAAGGCCATGGTAGTTGATTTCTTCTGGGGTCCTAGTGGGAATGCCAGAAGTCGGTTCGGGATCAGGTTGGGACGTGGAGGCTCGGGTACGACGTGTTTGACTAGACCCACTGGATACTCCTGGTGCGGTTTCACCTAAGGCTGACAGTAACCCAAGTGTGGTTAGCCAGAATCGCATCTGGTTTTGCCACCTCTTGAAGTTAGACCCGTCAAACTTCTCGGGTTTGGCACTAAGGGTTGCACGGTTTGGTGAGGCAATTTCGGACCAAAGTAAGGAGTTAAAATCTGAGGATTGAAAAATAAGTTTTGTCAATTTTAAAGCACACTTAGATAGATTCGACTTTTAGAAGTCCAAATGAAACTTCCAAATCCTAACGGCCAGATGGGCTCCAGGTAGGAGGTGGAGCACTAGGCTCGCTCAAATACTAAGCTACCTTGGGCAATTTAATGCCGGTTTGTCAAGCCTTTCTAAACACCGTAGGCAGTGGAATATTTCAATGACGACTTTTAGTATTTTCTATAATCTATGCTTCTAATTAACTTTTGTAGAAAATAATTTTGTAACTAGTAGCAACTAATAGATAATCGTGCAAACAATCTAATCTACGATAACAGACGTAATAAAGCTAACAATTTCTTTTAGTAAGCACAATTGATAATGATAAATTTTACTTTTAGCTATGATGAACGATTAAATATTCAATAAGTTTCTTGGATTGTTGGAAATCTAATCATTCTATACTAGCAAACTTAAGAATTAATCAAGTACTTTATATTAAATTAATGATTATTTAGCAAATATGATTTTTCACGCAAGCAAAAATCAAGTCACAATATTCTTTTAGAAATGGTTTGCCAAGGCAGAGCGGGTTCTATGGAACCGTCATTCACCTTGCCAAACTTTTCTAAAAGAGAGAAATAATCTATCTAAGTTATTTAGATTTCTCTATTAGATGCAAGTCGATTATTTTAGATCTAATATTAGGACAAAGGAAGAGTTAGAAACTCTGGCCCGTGGTCGAAGCGTGCTAGGTACTGTCCCAGGAAACTTATTGCCCCCCTCGTGCGGGTCTCGTGGCAATGGTTCTCGGAGATACGATAACCCCGGTCAGGCGACCTCCTTCTCGTCGACACGACTTCAAGAAGGCTTTGCGAACCTCGTGTACTTTCAGGAACCCAGCGACTCGATGACGATCTCCTCGAAGCAGGGAGGCAGCATCGCAGCAGAACTTTGGTCCGAGAGAGGGAGTCTCTTCGGAGCAAAAGGGCAGCACTACTCCACGAGCTTGAGAGAATGGTAGAGGGAGAGGCAGAGAGTAATTCCGATTGTCGGATTGTGCTAATCCCATAGCTGCACCGGGCCTTATATAGGCCTCGGGCTGTTAATGGGAGGCTGAAGGAGGGGAGCGGTTAATGGGCTGCGATTAAGCCCATTAATCTCGCACGTTACAGTTCGCAGTGAGCAGCGTTGTAACAGCTAGCATGCAGCAACGGGTCGCATGCAGAACGGCTAGTAGCCAAAAAGGAATTTCATAAATGGTAGAGGACTAAAGAGTAAAAAAATAAAAATAGGACAGGTACGGACCAGCCCATTTCGGAGGTGCTCGGCACGACACGCACGCGCGCGCGTGTGTGAGCTTGTGGAGCCCCTCCTCTAGTGTGATGACGAGTGGGGGGAAATGGACAATCCTATTTAAGTTGGTAGGGGATTTCTCCCCTTACCAATATGGGACTAAACCCATTGGTGTTTTGTGTGGTTTTAAAACACACACCCAACAGATTTGTGGTCCGTTTGCCTCACAGTTGGGGCTGAGTGTGAATTCATTGGTGGCGGGCCTGTGTGCAACGAACGTCTGTGATCGTGCCACATCAAGTTGGCAACTAAAAATATATATTATATTTGTTATCCGTACACGTTGTAATGGACTTATGGAGAGGGGGGTGTGTGGGGGTGGGGAGCAAGGGTCCCATAAGGCCCGGTAGCAGGTGTACCTACCACGTGTTATTCCCGGCCAATGGTGCACGTTGCACATTCCGATTGGGGCAGTAAACTGACTCTCATATCCGACCCATCCTTATCCGACACAGACACATTTCGATTTCGGATAGATATCAGATATAACTCTTTTTTTTTTTTACAAGCTATTCATAGATTAAATTGTTTGATAACGAGAGGAATGTTATGCATATAGTGTTGAAAATTTTTAAGCTTTTAAATATTTTAAATAAAAAATTTAAATTTGGAGGGTTTGTTCTTATTTTTTATTTTTAATTATTTTGTGTTGAATGTTTTTTTTTTTTTTTGAGAACCACTACTCTAAGGAGGGAGGGTGTGTTGAATGTTTTTGTTCCGTCCTTTCGTTTTAGATGAGAAGTTATCATCATCGCATTCTTTCAGTCCCATATTGCTATTGGGAATAAAGTTGAGAGAATATACAAAAGAGCCCATCAGCCTTCCCGACGTTGATTTATGTCATTATGACAAAGTCATTTCAACAAAAAATTAAAAGGCAAAACCAGTTTATCGTTTTAAAATCAGTGTCATATACATGTCTTGAACTTACTCATTATTTGATCGATATACAAGTTCATTAATATTCAGCCACTTGTGCAATACTAAGTGAATCGCTATTTTTGGGAAAAAAATTAACAGAGGGGGATAAATGTAGACGGAGCATAGTACAGGAAACAAATTCTTCAAAAAAAAAAAATTATGGGACCAATATGAAATATTTGATAAATTAATATTTTTATCGTTTCTATAAAATTGCAATATTTTCATACTGTGGAAATATTTCAATATCCAGAGTTTTGAAATATTGCCACAAAATATTTTATCATAAATGTCATAAGTGTTCGAAGTCTTCTAGTAGACTAGGTTGATCTTTCTACAAGTAATGGTTAATCATTGGTGTCTATTTAATAGGCTAAGATGAGTTTCCTAAAATATAAGAGAAGTCATAGGTGTCCTAGTAGGAATAGTAGTCCATGCCCCTCTCTAGTCGTAATCATATTGAACCAAGGAAATGACCTCTAGAAGTATGAGCATTATTGTAATTGTCCATAGTGGATATTGATGGATAATTAATTAATTAGTTAGTTAATTATATTTTCTCCAATGGTTTTCTAGTTGAACTAGGAGTATCCATAACACATTATCTATGGTTGACTTGCAGTCAACTTGAATAGACATAAGTGTCTCTCTCTCTCTCTCTCTCTCTCTCTCTCTCTCTCTCTCTCTCTCTCTCTCGTAGAGACCAAGACACACTAGGATTGCACTTACTGGCCGGCCAATGAGTCCAGTTGGACACATCGAGGGCAGCCACATTATCTCCTAGTGCATCAAGGAATCTCAATTTGGAAGGACCTAGAGTACAGGAGTTATTGGCCACGATTACAGGGATTGTTCGGCAGCCACTAAAGGGCATATTTAAGCCTTGTGGCTGTGCACCCCTAACCCTAATGAAATAAGGAAATGTTGGACACACCAAAGAAAAGAGAGAAAAAAAGAAACAGAATATGAATTATTTCAACCACTTTTCTAGTATTTTTACCCATAAAGTCAATAGGAGGAGAGAAGATGAGAACTTACCTTTTATGATCCTTGAGATACCAAAAGGCTGGCCTTATAAATATGAGGATGGAAGATGGGAGTGCTACTATGTTGGAGTGCTCCAAAAGACTAACCATTTGGAGGGGGGTAGAGCACATCGAGTATATTAAGTGGCCTATAGGTGCCCCCCATACCGATGTGGGACTATTCGTCAACACTCCCCCTCACGTAGAGCATGCATGGTAAGACTCAATCGGTGGGGAGGGGGGTACCTGGAGTAGGAGCATGAGACGGGCCTTGCGCTGATACCATGTTAGAACAACACATGTCTAACCTCTTGGACGGGGGGTAGAGCACAACAGGTATAAAAGAAAACATGTCAATCCAATCCAGCCGGGTTGAAAAATCCTCTTAAGTGGGAAGCGATGCGAACAAGGCTGGCGCGCGCACACACACACACACACACACACACACACATACACACACACACACACACACACAGAGAGAGAGAGAGAGAGAGAGAGAGAGAGAGAGAGAGAGAGAGAGAGAGAGAGAGAGAGAGAGAGACGAGAGGAGAGAGAGAGAGAGAGAGAGAGAGAGAGAGAGAGACTGGGGAAGACGCAAGATAGTGTGCCTTAGTCGGACTATCGAACTCCATTTTTACACGACTCGAAATTTGAGAAATATGAAGGCTTGAGTTGGGGGGGGGGGGGGGGGGGGGGGGGGGCATGTTTTTGTTGAGTTGGCTTTTTTTTTAAAGAATACAAGGAACTACAAAGGTTTACAACTACAACATTAAGCAGCCAGGCTAGCTGTGATCACAATGTCAGGGTAGTTGGAAAGTCAGGTAGATCTTGGGTAAGGATATATCTAATTGTTTTTACGAAAAATCCAAAAATCCAACCACCCCAAAATTCAAGTTGACACCCAAACTTAGCCAGGAAATCAACAGCTCCATTAGCCTCCCAGAAGGTATGAGTCCACCGTACTGCAGACAGACCAATCGTCTACTCCGACATCTCTTAACGATTGAATGACAACTTTAATCGTCGAGTTGCCTTTTGTTGTTTTGTCTATATTTTTTGTTCAGAATTAGAAATCTTGTCTAAGTTCTTTGGATAATTTGGCATGAGAATATTATTATTATTTTTTAAAGAAATCATTCCAAGTGGAGGTGGGTTAGGATAGGATTTTTATTGCTTTAATAAAGAAAAAAAAATAAAGTACAAAGAAGCAGAGGATGAAACCAAGAGAATACAAAAAGATGTCTCTATCTTGGGAGAACCAAAAGCTCAAAAGAACTCTTCCCACACATGGGGCTACAACGAAGCTAGGGATGAAACCGACACAACACAAAATCCCTCTCTCTCTCTCTCTCTCTCTCTCTCTCTCTCTCTCTCTCTCTCTCTCTCTCTCTCTTTCTCTTCTCTCTCTCTCTCTCTCGTGAACAAAAAAAAAATCAAAGAACTCTTCCTATACGTAGGGCTAAGGAGGCAAATGAACATAACCTGTGGATCCCAGTTAGCGACAGAGTTCGTACCAATGAAATATCTGAAAATCCCAGTTAGTAAATAGTGGAACACATAGGTATCACTTGGGGATCGAAGAGCAAATAGTGCTGCAAACTGACTGGCAATGGTGACTAGAGTTCAAGGTCTCTATGGGTACTAGAAAGAGGATTTTCCGATAAATATCACTACACTGATCCGGAAGGACCTAAAGGTCATGATGTAATGGCTCCGTCTAGATAAAAAAAAAAAAAAAAAAACTCGTCCAGACCCTCCAAAGTTTATTAGTCATGTTCTCACAAACTCGATCCTCGTAGTTTCTCTCTCCAATTCTCACAAAATCCACCAAATCACCTTGACCTGTAACTCCTGTCTTTCCTTTCATTGATAACTCAGGCCACAACAACATATCAAAGCTTTCCACATGCACACTTTTTCGCATTCATATCCTCATGGCAGAAACAACTGCAGTATCTGAGGCAACATTGTTGAGTTTTGGCTCATTGAAACCCTGACCCGAATGTAGAACACAGAACAAAATGGCCGGCCAGGGTGAGCAGGCGAGTCGCCAGGTGAGTCTGGGTCCAGGACCGAATGCAGAGCGCAAGAACAATTTGGCTTGGCAAATAGGCCCCTTGCCCAGGCAAAAACCTGTGAGCGTTTCTGCGGACAAAAGTCGGGCCCGAATGAGTCGTGGCCAGGCACCACGAGCAGCACGCATGTTTGGGTTGTTTTCTGATTTGATTTGGATTGCGGTTTGCTCCTTATAAAAAAAGGGGAAGGGGAGGGGGAGCGACGGGGGCATGGGTGGCTCTTGGGTTAAGCCCGAGATCGTAGGTCCTAAAGTGTGAGTTTTCTTGGGGAAGAAATTATGAGCCGCCGCTTCTTGTGACTTTTGGAGATTTGTTTGGGATTGGATCTTTGCTTGATCGAAGAAAAATCTGAGGGATTGAAGAACGGTGGATCCGATGGAGGAAAAATGTGACATTGTCTCGGATCTCGTGTCTCCCTCTCAATCCTTAGTTCATCGTGAAGTCTTTGTAATACCTGTAATCATTTTTCTTCGTGAAGTCTTAATAGAAGAGATATAATGCTTTTCCGTTTGTAGATTAGTCTTGATTTAGATGAACCACGTTACATCTATGTGATCTGTGATTGTCTCCTCCTACTTAATTTTTTTTTTTGTTTCGTTATTAATTTGTTCGGTAATTCGGTAGATCTTCAGCGCTAACTCTCTAGCTGGAGATCCACCTCCACTGTGGGGGGGCCCTTATCCCCAACAAAGATCTTCACCATCATGTCAGACGTGCCCTCTTGCTTGCTAGAAGCTCATTGTTTTTTATCAAAAATTGTAACACAAATATCCACACCTCCATAGCCATTGGATCTCGATGAACCATCCGGTGTTTTGGTCGAGTACCAAACATTCCTTACCTTAGAGGCTTGCAAAGGGTGATTTGTTGGAGTTGCTCCCACATCGGCTGGGGATGGGCGAAGATCCTCCACGAATACCCTCTAGTGGACCTCTTCTTATCACCCAAGTTTTGAGGCGTTAAGGGTATCAACCAAAGGTATCAGAGCCCATGTTGGCCAAAGCACATTCGATTTGGTGAGAGGGAGGGGTTGTGTTGTTTGGAGATCCATACCCCAGACCATGTGGGGAGGGGGGAGTTGGCTTTGTTGGGTTTAGCCCCACATCAGCTAGGGCCGCCATGTGTGGGAGGGGGAGTTGGCTTTGTTGGGTTTAAGCCCCACATCAGCTAGGGCCGCCATGTGAGGAGGGGGTGTTAGCTTTGTTGGGTTTAGTCCCACATCAGCTAGGGCCTGCGTGGCAATGTCTTCAAAAACCGTTTGTGGACATCCCCTTACGACCCCAAGTTTTGAGCCTAGAGGGTATCCAGTCGAGCCAAGGCGTGGCCAGATTGTGCCCAAGATGTCTTCCCCCGGTCTTCGCACACGAGACGAGAGGAACTGGCGGGTGTTCAGCCCTGGCCTTATGTGGCCAGATTGTGCCCAAGGTGTCTTCCCCCGGTCTTCGCACACGAGAGAACTGGTGGGTGTTCAGCCTGGCCTCATGTGGCCAAATTGTGCCCAAGGTGTCTTCCCCCGGTCTTCGCACACGAGAGGGGAACTAGCGGGTGTTCAGCACTCGCCTCTTGCAAGGGATTGTTGCGTTTAGTCCCCACATCCGCTAGGGGCTGGGCAGTGATGTCTTCGTATACCCTAGCCTTGTGTGGGGGGGTTATTGCAGACCAATATGACCAAAAGAACAACATATGATCTACATCTGGGCAGCTTCCAAACTTTTGCACCCATAGCAATACCAAGCCTCCTCCCATCTCACTGGGGACTCCATCTGGTAAAGGGTCCCTGATGTTCACTGCAACACAACAGCCAGCCAGCATAAGAGAGCCAGGCCTTACCCGCTCATTTTTGCAGTAATGAGTTGCCTCAGTTATGACGTATCCCAAACACCAATTCGACTTACTGCACCGGATACTACAAAACAAACACGGTAAATCATACACAGTATTCTTAATACTTATCTCAAAGCGACTTACTGCACTGGATACTTCGAACCAAACGGAGCCAAAGCAATTCATTTCCTTCATACTGATATGTAGCACCGTGGTCTCTAGGCCTGAAATACCGATGTGATTGGTACCAAATGGATTTACGCAAACAAAACAGAAAAGTTCGGTACCATAGTCGAAAACAATGTCAGATTAGTACTGCAGGGGGTAGGGGCTTAGGTCACACAGATAGATTTAATAAAAGGGGAGAGGTTCCTTCAAGCACAAAACAGGCTTAACAGTCTACAGGACATCATAAACTTCCATTAAACATTCACATATTCTAAGACACATTGACCTCTGAGAGGGGCAACTTATTCAGCACACATGGACCAACAGTAAGAGCCTCATCACAGATAGGAGCCCTGACACATATGGATTCTGCCATCTCAACCCCATATATTTCCTGCATCCATAAGATAAGAAAAAAAGGGGAATGTTAATTATCTTCTCGATAATGTTTCATGCATTTTGGATAACGAAACGGACGTCGGGTAGGAATCAAGAAGAGTGTGGGGAAAAATGGTCGGTGTAAGAAAATTTTCATTTCTGAAGCTATCAAGAGACGAAGGGGCATCTCGAATAACTTACAGTAGGGGGCAATCTTCCACCTCTGGTTTTCTCCTTTCAGCCACTCCCAAAGAACAATGGCGGTTCCATCACGGACTCCTCCGTGGTCCTTGTCTCCATGAAGTGCATCAAAGTTCAAGCGAATATTGTTTCACCATCCTTATGCATCGGAAGCCTTTGCCCGTGTCTTTGCTCTCCGTCCATAGGGACCGACTCATCCAGATACTCAGGATTGTAGGGAACTAGTTGAACCTGAAACAAGTTTTTTTTTTTTAACATTAAGATATAAAGACAAAAAAATGTTTTAACATTGTTCTTGTTAGATGTTGTCATTCGGGCTATCGTATTGTAATGGTCTGTGTTCACTCCCTATATATAATGATAATCAATTCAAAGAGTACTCTCTCTCTCTCTCTCTCTCTCTCTCTCTCTCTCTCCTCTCTCTCTCTCCTCTCTCTCTCGTCTCTCTCTCTCTCTCTCTCTCTCCTCTCTCTCTCTCTCTCTCTCTCTCTCTCTCTCTCTCTCTCTCTCTCTCTCTCTCTCTCTCTCTCTCTCTCTCTTAAAAAGTTTAAATAAAGAAAGAACTCCATCCACCTGAAAAGACAAGAGACCTACAATTTAATGAGTACAAGGATAAATGTAACTTACAAACAACTGAGGCAACCATGAAATGTATATGGCCCAAACTTTTGTTAATACTTATAGGTCCAATGAAAATGACCCATTACTCCCCACAATTTTCCACCAAGACATATTATTGTAGTTTTTATTCTCCACCAAAAAGTAGAAGCTAGAAATGGGTTAAAACATTAAGGAAGATTGAAAGGTTAGAAATGGTGACAGATTAGAAAATGTATTTACAGTTTGTTGAAAGAACAAGTCAAACAAAAAAGAAATGTAACTTACAAACAGCTACCGAAACCAACAAACATGCTTAATATGGCTGAATAATATCATCTCATAAAAATTCAGGAGTTATCCATCACTCAAAAGCTTTTTAAACTGAAAGATTTTTTTTCTCTAAGAGGTTGGATTTGCACACACCATTTCACTTGAAAACATCTAAAACACTGACTCCACCGTTCGAAATGGACAAAATAAGATTATATATGGGTGGGATACGATTACACCATTAACACATTTAAAACAAAGATCTTTTTGAGTTTGGCCATTAAAGACAAATTGTTGAATGTTTTGCAGAAGAAGAGCAATATGAAACTTCATGATATTTTGTCCCTTTTGCAACTGCCATGAGGAGACCATCACCGACCTCTTACCATGTTCTTTTTCTAGTTGTATTTGGATAATAATATTAAGTATTTCATGGCATCCTCCAAGCCTTCTTCCTCTATGGAGCTCATGGCGAAGGAGAGGAGTTCCGATTGATCTAAGAAAAATATGGGACATCTTTTGTACAACGATTTGTTGGAGCCTATGAAGCACGGTACGGATACCGTTATGGGTACAATACGGGTACGCCGATGCATCAAAACCTTAAAAAATAGGGTACGGTACGGTGGGGTACCTATATAAAAATTATTTTTTATAATTTTTTTATAATATCAATAGTATTTTTTTATAATTTAGCATACTTAAAAAGTAACAAAAAACAAAAATTTATTTGTATCTTATTTTTATTTATTTACTTCTATTTTTTGGAATTTTTTTTCCAAATTTCTATATTTTTTCTAATTATTTGTACCCGTACACGTACCTATGCAGTACCGATGCCGTACCCAAATCTAGGTACCCGTACCCGATTCAAAATGTCGTACTAGGTACAAGAAGTGTTATGCTTGTACTCGTACTAGGTACAAGAAGTGTTATGCTTGTACCCATACCCATACCCGGTGCGTACCCGGTACTCATACAACAGTCCTTTCGAAGTACCCGTGCTTCACACACTTGGAGCCATTGATTGGAATTAAACTCAAGGATTTTCAAGAACATGTGCAACTATCACAAGATGATCTCAATATTCTTAATCTAGTAAGACTATGGTCTTCAGCTTTGCCGGACAACTTGAAAGGAGTAGTGTCTTTTTGCTGCAAAGGCTACTAGATTGTAATTTTCTTATGCTTCCTATTTTATCAGTTTATGTACTTCAAGATTACTTTTCAATGACTGGAAGAGCTCTATGTCACCCCCTCTCCCCTACACGCGCTCGCACGCGCACACACACAAGCTGGAGTTCTCAAAAAATAATTAATAAATAATTTAAACTGTTAGAAAACGGCCAAAATATGTAGGATTGTAATCAGTAGATATTCCAACTATGACTCATAGATTTACCTCAATCACAACCACTGGACCATCCGGTCCAATATTCACGATTCATGGATAGGTGCGTGCATTTACGGCTAACTATGACTCACCGAGCAGGTGCATGCATCGCCATCAGATCCACCTGTCCAACCATCGGGATTCAAGGTAGAACAATGAATCCTAATTGGCATGCCTATTGATCATGGTCATGTATATAGTTTGACGTAGGTAGAAGACTTCGGGAAATATACCTTAAAAGCAACAAATGCAACCACTAGATATATTCGATCCAATGGCAATATACCATTTTATATAACTTCAACAGAATGATCCATCAACCGCACGGGTTGTAACCATAAAATGAAAAACAGTAAGAATTTAAAAGGAATTCTATATACCTGGCCTCTTCTTCTCTACTGAAAATTTTACATTTAAGTGGTAAATTGGACAAATTTAACAGATATAAAACTGTCAATTGTTAAGTGAAAAGAAATGCATTCGAAAAACATGGAATTGGTTCAAATAGAGTACTTACCGGATGGCTTGCTCCAATGGAGTGCTTTATAGCCTGACCCGTAGCCTTATTGACGAGAGCAAAGCTCGGGAGACCCTCTTCATCCTGCACAGTCGTGCCGAACTTCGTGTCTTTGATCCAGTGCTACAACCAGAAAAAAAAAATCAATCAGAAAAAAAAAATTAATTGTGTAAGCTAGTGATCTGAAATTGAGTTTGGGTACAAATTAGCCACAAGATTAACAAAGATGAACGTTGGAATCATTGCCTGGTACTCATCACGAGGGTTGGCGGGCGCGAGAATGACTTTGCCATCACGGACGGAGAGGGAATAATTCTCCTCCGCCTTGGTAAAGACCCTCACGGTTGGCTGCCGGGTCAGAGACCCGCCCTCCCAGCCGGGTAGGTTCGAGGACTGGGCCGAAGGGTATCCCTCCCAAGGCACTATCTTCCATCTCTGGTTCTTCCCCTTGAGCCACTCCCAGAGCACGACGGAGGTCCCGTCGTGCACGCCGCCATGATCCTCGTCTCCGTGAAGGGCATCAAAGTTCAGGCGGATGTTGTTGACCATCCTGATGCACCGGAAACCCTCACCCGTGTCGTTGCTCTCCGACCACAGCACCGACTCGTCCAGGTACTCAGGATTGTAGGGAACCAGGCGAACCTGCAACCGAGTATCAAACCAGGTCAGAAGACAGAGGAGGGAAATGCAACAGAGCCAACCGATTCCCTATCTGGGTTCAGGGAAGTAGACTCACTGGATGGGATCCTCCAAGTGAGTGCTTAATAGCCTGGCCGGTTGCTTTGTTGACAAGGGCGAAGCTTGGGAACCCCTCTTCGTCCGTCACCCGCGTGCTGTGCTTCATGTCCTTGATCCAATGCTAAAATCCCAACAAGTGATTCAGTCAGAATAGGGAGAGAAACCTATTCGGATACAGGCGACAGAGGGATCAAACCCAAAAACTTCAGACCAGAGAACCCAAAAAACACCGAAAAACCCCAATGAAACAGAGGGCAGAAACGAGAGAGAAGAAACACCCCAGAACCCGCAAAAGAAACCCTGATCCGAGAGAGAGAGAGAGAGAGAGAGAGAGAGAGAGAGAGAGAGAGAGAGAGAGAGAGAGAACGAAGCCCATTTTAAAACAGGGTGCCCTGCTGAGAAATGCATCATCGACATGAAGAAAATCGGAAAACCATATGAAATAACCCGATCTTGACAAGGGATGGCGAGAGAGCGAGAGAGAGAGAGAGAGAGAGAGAGAGAGAGAGAGAGAGAGAGAGAGAAGCCTCTTTTAAACAGAACAGAGTGCCCTGCTCATAAATCCATCATCGACATGAAGAAAATCAGAAACCCAGATGAAAAAAACCCGATCTTGACAAGGGCTGGCGAGATGTGTGTGTGTGTGTGTGTGTGTGTGTGTGTGTGTGTGTGTGTGTGAGAGAGAGAGAGAGAGAGAGAGAGGCCTCTTTTAAACAGAACAAAGTGCCCTGCTCAAAAATTCACCATTAATATGAAGAAAATCGGAAACCCAGATGAAAAAAAACCCGATCTAGATTCGGGGGTGGAGAGAAGGATGGGTTTCGGATCATCACCTGGTACTCAATCCCGAGGGTTGGTGGGGGCGAGGACGACTTCGCCGTTGCGGACGGAGAGGCAGTAGCTCTCGTCGGCCTTGGTGAAGATCCTCACGGTATGCTCCCGGGCGGCTGGTCCCCCGTCCCGGCTCTCGGGACGGCCGTGGTGCTGGAAGTGATGCATGCTCGTGAATCGCCGCGTTCACTGTGCGGGGCTGCTCGGAGATGGGCGCTTCGTTCTGCTCGCTACGTTTGAATTTTTATAGGCGTTTTTTTTTAGTTACACCCCATTCCTATGTCAAAAATTGAAGTACACCCCTACTGTACTAAAAATTTGAGTTTACCCACCAGTCCGTCACTTGACCGTGAGCGACCTGTAAAAGTGGGTGGGTAACTCAAAAACCAAATTTTAACGTGTTGCTCACGGTCAGGTGACGTATTGGGGTGTGAAGTCAAAATTTTTTAAAAAGGGGTATAACTCAAATTTAAACAAAAAGTGGGGGTTTGAGTCGAAAATAACCTTTTTTATAAAGACGAGGAGGACTGAAGCAGGTAGGATTTGGTGACGAGCAATGATGCTATTCAATCCGAATCGTTTATCCCGAGTGCTCCGCCCGAATGACGTGTCATCCAATCACAGCGTCCCTTTCCTTGAGAGTCGGACGCTGAGTGTGCTTCACCAGTCTGGGATTGATCATCGAACGTTTGAGATCTAAACACGTCATGCTGGTTGACCATTTGGGGATAGACGCTTTGGGACAAAGTCTTTTCCTTTGTCGACAGTGGGTTAGTTCACTGCATTTACTTTCTGCTGTGTTCAGTGAGTGGTGCCCTGCACCACTTGTACGCGGACAGGTGGAGACCATGACCGTTGGTCTGCTTTGTTTTTTGAATTTTTTTTTGACAAATATTCTTTTGATAATGATAAGGAGAAAAGATAGCATCCCAAGACTGCTACCGGCTCTTAAAAGTTAGCTCCTTCGCTACCTTTACTGCTTTTGCTCTTAGCCGCAGGCCCCACTCTACTGCACATCGCATGCGTGATGTCAGATACTTGAGTACGATACACCACTCCGGACTAGGTAAGAACCGTCGGATTTAAATTCAACGGTAGCAGAAGATGATAAGGACACCCGTAAAAAATATAGCCGTTGCATTAAAAACTATAAAAGAAATATAAAAGAAATATAGGGGGACATAATGAGCCCTAACAAGAGACCGAATAAACTAAAGAACTCTGAAAATCTAATAACAAAAATATCTTTTATCGTATTTTAAATTTATTTTGCAATGTCACCGATCTAGTGAACACAGATCTAACCAATTTTGTTCGTCTATGGTACTCTCCTCACTTCCTCTTTCCTCACCGACGGTGATTACCATCGGTCTTCGATGACTACCGTCGAGATGGGATGTGATGCAACAGTCCAAGTCCTATCTATTCTCTCCCCACCGACCATGGTTACCGTCAGGGTGAGGTGTGATACACCAATCGTAGCCCTATTTTTTCATCGATGGTGGTCGCATCAAGAAAAAGATGAGAAAAAAAAAAAGATAAGAGAAAAGTTCAGAGCAAGGATAATTTTGGATTTATAAAAAAAAAAAACAATCTAAGGTTAAACAAACTATAAGGGATCTGTACACGGACGAATCTGTTGTCACGGACATCTTACACATAAACCCAAAAATATAAAAAATTGATCTTAAAAGTAAATGGGCAATGTCACAATTTGGGGCTGAGTAACAAAAAAATCAAAAAATATGTGAAAAAAACCCATAATTAGAAGTGGATCACAGTCGTCCAATGCAATGGCAGGAAACCCAATACATTGATGACAATCAGCCCAAACCGATGGTTGTGATGTGTAACAGTAGGTACAGGGCGCCCTTATGGAAACACAACTCAAAAAACGCTTATACTTTTTTCATGTCATAGTTATCGGTTAAAGAACATCTTGGATAAGGTGTTGCTATTTGCACCCATAAATTAATAGAACCCCCAACTTAATACAATAAGAAAATATTGGATTTGTCATCAGGGCCTCCAACGCATGTGGATGAGCCTGCAAAACACCCTTCCAGCAAACTCCTCAATGGTGGGTCACCCGATGGCCCACACCCCAACGCTTTAACCTCCTCCTCAATATTAGTGAGGAGAAATCCTCCTCAATGTTAAACTGTGCACACAAAAATCAAAAATGACTTTGTCCTTGTAAATCGCAGTCGTACGGTGACGATCGTGTGGTCCAAATGAGCAGTCGTACAGTGACTTTGTCCTTGTAAATCTCATTGTCCCGAAAGATTGCCGTCGACTTCCCCTCCTCAGAGATGATGTGGCATACATTTTCCTCCTCAACACAGTTTTTGAGGATGCCCATTTTGAGAAAACCGATGGAAACTATCATCGACTTCCCCTCTTCAAAGATGATGCGGCATACATTTCCTCCTCAAAGCAGCTTTTGAGGAGGCTCATTTTGAGGAGGCCGTTGTACATGCTCTTAGCATCTCCAACGGCCTCCTTTAGCGACCTCCCTTTGCCCATTTGAGCAAGTGATGTTATAGGAATCACCTCCAATAGTCTCGCTTAACCCATCGCTTAAGCTAGCAAAACAAAGCGAGCGGATATTTGCTCGCCCGTTTGAGCGAGACCTGCACCACTCCCTTGGTTGGATCCCGCAAGTCACCATCACCCATGTGTTGTTGCAGACTGAACGAGAGCCGTTGTTCAGAAAATCAAGACCATTTTAAGGACAGATGATTGCATGTCTACATCACCTATGTGATATTTGTATAATCAATCAGAGCCGTTGGTCTTAGAAAATCAAGACCATCCATTTTTCCATATAGGAAGTGGGGAGGGAGGCTGTTGGAGTGCAACAAAACTCCACTCTCTTATTTGGCTGATGTGGCAAAAATGGCTCCCTCTTACCCAGGCTTGGTGCATTATGTGTGATTAACCACTCCCATATAGGACTGACAATTTCGGACCCAACACGGCATACCCAACACGACCCGACACGAAATTAGCGGGTCTGGGTCTGGGCTAAATGGGTCGACACAATAGACCCGTTTAATAAATGGGTCGGGTCCAGATTTAGGGTCTGGACACGGTAGACCCGACAAGACCCGTTTAATATTCAACGGGTCGGGGGTCTGGTTGGGTCTACCCGTAATCCGATACTGTAATATATAGTATCAGCGGATCTTTCGGGTTAGGTCAGGTCGAGTTGGATCCGATTGGATCAGGTAAACTGAAAAAAATTACCAACTTTTGTCACTATGTTTAGGTACCAAAGTATACTATATAATTTTTTTTTATAAATTTTTTGTCGATCCACTTTCATAAAAGAAAAAGCCTCGGTAGTTTGGTATATAGCCTCAATACGTGGGCCTCAGTGGTTTGGTATTTATTCTAAAGAGTAATATTTTTTACTTATTTATCTTTCGTAAAAGGGACAGTAATTTTGTGTCAATTTGGTATATAGTCTCAATAGGTGGGCCGTCTCGGTAGTTTTTTCAAGAAAGAACTGTTGGGTTCAATTTCCTTTGAATACTAGTAAGAAACCCGGGCAGTGCCCAGATGATCTTGATGCACAGCCATTTGGCACAGATGACATCACAACTGTTCGAAGAAGTATGAAATCTAAAGTGAGTGTGATTCACTTGTTAGAGAGAAAGAGAGGGAGACAGATTAACATCAAATTATAATTAAATACCATTGAATGAGTGTTTTATTATCTTTATGGTAGAATTTTAATAGGATTTAAAATTGAGCCGTGTTCACACATGAAAGAATGATTATGGTTCTTTAATAGACGTCCACGTGTCACAACACGGGAGAGAGGCTTCCGTTTTAGTATATAGTATAGATATCATTTCAAGCAAGCTAATCACTTTAGTGCTTGAACGTCCGATTCATCTGAATTTTGGGCAAAACCCGGTTCAGTGGAGAACTGAATCGACAATAGTCCCGGTTTCAGTCGAGTCAGATCCGGTTTTTTTAAGCACCACAATGTGCAAGTAGTATGACTCAAGGGAGAATTGCTATATTTCTCTCTTTTTTTTGTGTGTGTAAATTATACACATATCCCTATAGTTTGACCGATTATCACTTACACCCCCTCATGTTTAAATCTTCACAAATGCCCCATTATAATTTGAAAAACATACACATAGACGCCTCTAGAGGCCTCTGGAGGTGGTGCAATTGATCTGTTTTTGAAACTATAGGGGGGTATATTTAGGGTTTTAAATATGAGGGATTGTAAATGATAATTGGTCAAACTACAAAGGGTCTATGTGTAATTTATCTTTTTTTTTATTGACCAGCCAGGCGGTCAAAGGAAACAGCGCTAGAGCATAGGCTCAAAGAGATCCAAATATTCTCTATTTACATATAAATCTTTATAAGTCAATATTTATATATAAACATTTTAAATCATTCAATATTTACATATCGACACCTATAGTTAGTTGACATCCAAAACGAATAAATATTTTCAAAATATTCCTTCATTTTGTTGTTATTTTATTAATCTAAAGAGGAAATAACCGATTTAACCATGGTTTTAATTACTTAAATTGACATCTTATTGAACATGGACTTAATTCAAAACAAATATAGGGATGGCAACGGTGCAGTTTAAAACCGAAAACCACGGTAAACCGCACCTCATAGTGCTGTTTTGGTTTACCAAAATATAAAACCGTCGAGGTGCGGTTGCGGTTTTCGGCTTCGGTGTAGTGGTGCGGTTTCGGTTTTGACCAAAATCGTATAAAACCGCACCGTTTATGCCATTCTAGTGATAAACTGTGGTGCACCACACCACACCGTATGATGCGGTTTCGGTTTTACATAATGGTACACCGTCGCGGTGCGGTGCGATTTCGGTGTTGCGATGTGGTTTCGGTTTTGTCCAAAACCGCATTGTTACCATCCCTAAACAAACACGAGCATAACCCGAATCTAACTTGGACTTAATCCGAATAATTCTGACATTGGAGGGGTATTAATAGAGTTTAGGTAAAATATTAAGAGTGAAATCGAAAATATTATCTAGTTTTAGATCCTAGCTAACTACAGGGTTCAATATATAATATTTGAATCAATTGAGAGGTTTATATGTAAATATTACTTTGATAAGGATTTATTTATAAATAGAGAATATGATAGAGGTTGATTTGCAAAAAGCTTTTTATTTAATTCCATAATCTTTGAACATGACATGAACGGTAAGGATTCACATATTCAAACAAGGCAACAGGTTATTGGTGAAAGAAAGATTATTTAACTTTAATCCAGCCACTCCCACCTTACATTCGAGACGCCACCTAGGGGGGGGGGGTGCTGCCCTGGGCCGGCGAGGGCTGGTTCATACAAAAAATCCGACACGTCTATCGATTCCCACCACTTTAGCTTTGGAGAGTGGTTGGTCAGGGGGTCCCAATGTGAAGAAGCTATGGGCATAGCATCTGCAATATTCTTTCATCTTTATATCTGCTTTGGAGTGGATGAAATTGTTCGTTCATTGAGAGAATAGATATTGTCCGGGTGATTCGAATTTGTAACCTATGTAGACTACATATTTGCTACTGGGTCATACTGAACAACACGTCTTCATCTTATTATAGAGATCACGGAAACTCCACCTGCAATGGCATTCACAATTAGTCAGCATACATTTGAGAGAATAGATATTGTTGTGTGATTCGACTTAGTAACCTATGTCGACTAGATATTTGCTACTGGGTCATACTGAACAACACGTCTTCAACTTGTTATAGAGATCACGGGGACCTCCACCTGTAATGGCATTCACAATTAGTCAGCAAGCATTTGTGCGCTTCTCTCTCTTTAAAATTAGGAGTTATTAGCTAAATATTGGCCTATTGCAACAGTGTAGAGTTACATTAAGCAGAGGCGGAGCCAACTAAGGCCCAGTGGGAGCTCCTGCCCCCACTGGGATTTGAAATTTTAAGGATCAATTACACTTTGCCCCCCCCCAGAAGTTTAACTGAAAAAATACTTAACCCCATGTAGGTTGTTTTGTTCCAAATCGCTCTGTAAAGTTTGAAATGTAAAACATTACTACCCCATTTGTCAACTACTTAATTTCCTAATTTGGTAATTTTTATCTGATAAAAACTGAGTTGAAGGGGGCAAAATGTTATTTTTTAACTATAGGGCGTGTTAAGTGTTTTTGAGCTAAACTTGAGGGGGCAAAGTGTAATTTATCAAGATTTTAATACCCTTTAGAGGCATGTGTCAGTCTAGCCCTATGGTGCCCCCACCCCACTAAAATCTAAAACCAAGAAGGGTCGCCATATACAATTAGTTCATCTAAAAGAAAAAACAAACAATTCATCTCCAGTAACCCACCTCGACGGCAACCTCATAGTGCTCACCGCTAACAGGTCGCAACATCGTACAGGCCGCACCGGCGCACCACACGACCTGCTACTCTACTAGGCGAACTCTTGATCGTCAATTTCCCATGTGTGACTGCATCCAATGTCCATCAAACTAGTAGCTTGGTAAGTCCTTCTACCCACACTCGCACTATCATGAAAAAAGAGAATTTTTAGTGTTTTGAATTTTCTTGCCCCTACTAGAGTGAATTTCTGGCTCTACCACTGACATTAAATCCAGTCAATAGTTTCAGTTTACATGCAATCCACAAAATGATTTCAGACTAAGACTATATCATTAAAAGTAGGGGGTTATTTAACTTTTTTTTCCTTTCAAAATACCACATATATCTATGAGATACTTTCCCACATAAGTCACCGTACTTACTATCGTTATTGTTGCTAAAGTGATTTCGGATCGCTATAGTGATTTTTGGCCTGCTACAATGATTTTTGGACCGCTACAGTATTTTTGGGATTGCTATAGTGATTTTGGACAACCCGCTACAATGTTTTTGGACTGCTATAGTGATGTCGGTTAGGTTTAGGGGTATAGAATTAGATCTAGGGTTAGGGTTCACAATTATGGTACAATATTTAGGGTATAGAATTAGGGTTAGGATTAAGTTTAGGGTTATGGTTCACTATTAGGGATATATAAATAAGTTTAGGGTAAGGGTTCACTATTTAGGGTATAGAATTAGGGTTAGTGTTAGGATTTACTATTTAGAGTATAGAAGTAGGGTTAGGGTTTTACAACATGATAAAAACAGTTCGGAATTCAGAAAGCATTTTTTTGTGTTGTGAAACCGGTTTAACAATGTGGTAAATGGAAGGGTATATGTGTCATTTTATAAGCTACTTGATCTATTGTGATTACATCTTTTACGATGGATATTAGTTGTGTTGGGACCAACAGTTAATCGATTGTTATTAAATGGACCTAATGCAATCTCCCCCTTAAAAATATGATGTTTTGTATCACTTAATTTCGTACCTCCATATCTTGCTGAATAACTACATCCCTTGGTGTTTAGAACACTGAGTGAGATTCAAACGCTTATTTTACTTAATAGAAAATAATACCTTACTTCTTAGCCTCAAAAGAATGCAAGCAACGCTTCATCGAGCAATTATACTTAGAAATCTGAATCTAAGATCCAATGAAGAAGTACCAACACTTGTTGAGACTATATCAATCATCGTTTTATTATTATGACCTCACCTTTGTTGTTGCATAAGAGGAACTACCATTGTTAATTTTCCTATATATATGTTGTGGATATTTTTTCTTTATGTGACCATTCTCCTTGCAATGCCAACACTAAAACTTGCCCTTGGAGTTTGACCAAAACCATTTCTTGCCTCAATTACATTACTTTGGTCTTCACTTTTGTTTATATCCCTTGCAACCAAACTTTTGTTTATATCCCTTGCAACCAAACCTTAGTCTCATCTTCATGTATTGGATTTTTAGGGTAATTTAGGTGATATGTAAAAAGACCCCCATCGTTTTCAATATTAGGCACACCCCCTTTGATTCAAAATTTTTGGGGGTATTTTTTTAATTTTGTTCAAAACCGTGTAACACTACGTACGTATTTCAGGGTCGAGTAGATTGTGTGTGATTTCAACGAGTTTGTTGAGAGGATGAGAAACCCCTAAGGAGAATATGGTTTTCTCGATGAGGGTGCAATTGATTGTACCTTTCTGTAAATCCTCAGCTTCCAGTGAATTATCGAATGTTGTTGCCCGTGATTTTTCTAGATATGGGTTTTCCACATAAATCGATGTCTCATCCTTGTGATGTGCTCTCTCTCTCTCTCTCTCTCTCTCTCTCTCTCTCTCTCTCTCTCTCTCTCTCTCTCTCTCTCTCTCTCTCTCTCTCTCTCTCTCTCTCTCTCTCTCTCTCTCTCTCACTTTATGTATATGTTATTCATGAAATTGTGGTTGTTCTATCTTTTTGGTATTCACATTGCTTGTGTTTGTGGTTCTACTTCGCGGCACAACACTGTGTTGTTGCCTCCCCACACACCCATAGCACCCATGTCCAACCTATGGTTAATGTGAATTGGATGTCATCAAATTCTGCTGCACATGCACCTATCTACTTGCTGAGATATTCATAGATGTGTGTGTCGGTGTATAGAAAGATAGGTGTATAGAGGAGGAAGTAGAGGGTGTGTTTACATTCTGTAAATGGCTAGACATTTCGTACCCAATTTATAGGCCTTGAGAGCCCTAATAACATCATCCAATTCTCCTAACTCTATCATGGTATCAGAGACAAAACCCTAGTTCTCTCGTGTACGACATCACCTCCTTGCACTCACAGCCCTATGCGATCTCCCATACAAGAGTCGCCCCTATCGTGCGTGATCACCCTCCCTACCGTGTACGAGTTTTCCCACCTCCTGTGCGATCACCCTTGCATGACCGCCCCTACCATAAGCGATCACCCTTGCATGACCTCCCCTGCCGTAAGCAATCACCCTCCCTCCAATCCGCTGCGTAGAGATCTCGTATGCGAGTTGTGTCTCTCCTGCGAAGAGATCCCGTGTGCGAGTCGCCACTCCGATCACCCCTGCGCGAGTCGCCCGGATCCCCTGTGCTAGTCACCCTCCAATCACCCTTGCGCGAGTCACCCCTCTTGGTTGTCCCAAATCTATAGTCGATTGCCAGTCGACCATCTGTACGCCCCTCACCAACACAATCCTCTTGATTAGATGTCGGCTATCTACAGGCCCTTGTGCCCCTCACCTCATCAGGTCCTCAACAACCATGCTCCGGCCTCCTTTCCCTGAGCAATGTCATTCCTCATCACACCTCCCTCTTCGCATCCTATCATGGCTTCTTTCAACGAAGACCGTCCGTTTAGGAGATATCTTCTTGTGCACACTGATCTCCTCTCCACTCAAACAGACTAGATTCCTTGGTCAGCCTCGACCTGGAATGAGCTAGAGGGCCAGTGCCTATATCGCCATCTCTTTCACTCCGTGCTAATACGTCCCCTACTACTCCCTTTGTTGTAGACCTTCAGTGTGTGAAGACTCGCTGGCTATATGAGGATGCACATGTCAAGGCGTTTCTCGTTGCGTCCGTGAGTGCTTCTCTGCGTAGTGGTCTAACATCTTTCTCGACGGCTTGCGATATCTGGACTCACCTTTGTGATATGTCTATCCAATCTGATGGTGCTTGTGAGGCCCATATATCTACTGATAGAACTAATTATTGCCCAGCAGGGCACTCAAAGTGTGGGGGCATATTATACTACAGGGACTCTCTGGCAGGAGCTGGAAAAGATGGAGTCTAGACCTAATGCTACCGCACTAGAGCTCCACATGTTCCAAGAACGCCGAAAACTTCACTTTCTGCTGGTCAAACTAGCACCAGCTCTCCAGCCCCTTGCCGGACAGCTACTCTACCGCATTATATTTCCTCTCCTTACAAACGTTATGGCCGCACTTCTCTCAGAGAGTCTCACCTGCCCGACCCCCCTTGCCTGACCCCACCCCTCTACCAGCATCGACCACCTGCCTGCACGATCCGTCGCCCGTCTGCACGATCCGCCATCGCCTGCGTGTCCACTCGCGCAACTGCCCACCGATGCCAACCCCTACTGTAAAAAAAAATTTCGTGCCATCTTGATCGGGAATCTCATCCCATAATTCTTAATTGAATTGTATGGTTTGTAGAGTTAGAGAGATTAGGGAGTAGATAAAGAGAGAGAAGACACGAGTATTTGTTGTCGAAGTTCAGTCTTACGACCTACGTCTCTGGGCAAGAGGTGCCACCTGATTTCCACTATAATGAATATGAAGGGGGGGAGCATTCTCTCGATAGGCCGAGAGAAGCTTTGTACAATGGGGTTGCACGGAGCAACTAGAAGAGAAGACGAAGGGGAGAAGTGAGTTCTAGCTCTTGAATCCTCTCATCTTTGATCAACTGACCAACCTTATTTTATGTAAGCCATAAGGGTTCTTTTATAGCTGAGGCTCATGCTCGATATGGTAGTGATGACATGGCAGCACTGAGCTGGAGCTGGTCCAGGGCCTCCTAGATGGGCCCCTATTGGGACGTTGTCTGGGCCCACTAAAAGAGGGCTTGATTTGCGGGACCTATAGAGCAGGTCCTACTTGGGCCGTTGCGCAGGCCCATGCGGGTCTGGTCCAGTCCAGTATAATTTTGCACCCACACCTACCTGACCCCCCCTTTACCGGCGTCGACCGCCCGCATATGCGATCCGCCGCCTGCCTGCACGATCGTCCACCCGTGCAACTACCCGCCATCGCCGACCACGGGTTGGTGGATGCCCAACCAGTTTTGCACCATGGAGTCCTAGCCAGCTAGGTTGGCACCTACCTAGCTGGGAGGGGGTATGGGTGCAGAATCTGACTAACGCTCGACAATGGGACATGCAGAGCAGCCCGCGCAACTTACGATCCTCCCATGCCACTCGCCCGCCTGCACGACGGTAAAGCTCGGATAACAGGTCAACAAATGCGTGCCCGGCCGATCCTTGGCAAGGGGTCAACGGGTGCGATGGTCGGCCCCGGAAAGAGGGTTGACAGACGTGCGACGGTCGGTCCCAAACAGCTGGTCGGCAGACGCACACCCGGCCGACCCTCTGCAGGGGGTCAACAGGCACAACGATCAGCCCCGGACAACGGATTGGCAGACGCACAACGATCGGCCCCGGACAGTGGGTTAATAGACGTGTACCCAGCCAGCCCTCGGTAGGGGTCGGCGGGCGCGACGATCAGCCCTAGACAGTGGGTCGGTAGACGCACAACTGGTTGACCCTCGGCAGGCGCAACAGTTGGCCCTGAACAGCGGGTCGACAGACACGCACCCGTCCAGCCCTCGTTAGGCGGTTGGTGGGCATACTGATTGGCCCCGGACAACGGGTCAGTAGACGCGCACGCAACCGGCCCTCGGCAGGGGGTCGTTGGGCGCAACAATCAACCCCGGACAATGGGTTGGCAAACGCGCACCCAGCCGGCCCTCGGTATGGGGTCAGCAGGAGCAACGATCGGCCCCGAGCAGCGGGTCGGCAGATGTGCAATTGTCGGCCCTAGACAGCGGGTTGACAGACACGAACTCGGCTGACCCTCGATAGGAGGTCGGCGGGCGCGACGATCGGCCCCGGATAGCGGGTCAGTAGACGCGCACCGGGCCGGCCCTCGGCTGGGGGTCGACAGGCACAACAGTTGACCCCGTATAGCAGGTTGACTGACGCGTAACGGTCGGTTCCGGACAGCTGGTCGGTAGATGCACACCCGGTCGACCCTCGGTAAGGGGTCGAAGGGTGCAACTGTCTACCCCGGACAGCGGGTTAGTAAATACGTACCCGACCATTCCTCGGAAGGGGGTCAGTAGGAGCAACGGTTACCCCCGGACAGCGGGTCGACAAACGCGCACCTGACCGGCTCACGACAGGGGGTTAGTAGGCGCAATGGTTGACCCCAAACAGTGGGTTGGCAGATACGCACCCGTCCAATCCTCGACAGGGGGTCGACGGCCGCAATGGTCAACCCCAGACAGCGGGTTGGCAGAAGTGCACTCGGCTGGCCCTTAGTAGGGGGTCGACAAGCGCAACATTTGGTCTCGGACAACGAGTCGGCAAACACACATGCACCCGACCAGCCCTAAACAAGTGTTCGACGGTCACGACGATCGACCTCGGATAACGGATCGGCAAACGCGCACCCGATCGGCCTTTGGCAAGGGGTCGACGGGCGCGACGGTTAACCCGGACAGAGGGTCGGCAGACGAACCGATTTTACACCATAGAATCTCAGCCAGCTAGGTTAGCACTTGCCTAGCTGGGAGGGGGTAAACTGTGGGTGCAAAATCTAGCTAACGCCAGACAGTGATACCCGTAGCCCTGTCTGGGGCCCACGAAGATGACAGTGGGACCCACATCCCTGCTTGGGACCCACAGAAATAACAGTAGGACCCACAGCCCTGCCCAAGACCCACGAAGATGACTATGGAACCAGCAGCCCTGCTTAGGGCCCACGGGTACTATCTGGATCTGGTATATTCCCCCGAATATTTACCAGAACCCTCGGCATTCCCAAACTGCTATATATAGCAGACCCGACAAATATTTCATATTCGAGATCATTATTCCGGATCCCATTTTCTGTTTTCCAGAACTCCTAAAGCCTTCTAGTATTCAAACTCTAGTCAACCCTTCTTTACTCTCTGTTCATATGTGTAAGCACTTCTCGGTCTGTTGAGAGTGGCTCGACTTCTTTCAAAGATAGTGGATTCAAAGGTTGCATCTTACCGCACGGAGACATATGCTTCGGCCGAACTTCATCACCACATCCTACGTCAACTCTCTCTCTCTCTCTCTCTCTCTCTCTCTCTCTCTCTCTCTCTCTCTCTTCTATAGTGTTAGCTTGACAACTCAATATACAACAGCTCAACGCTCTACAGTGAGTCACATCACGAAGCGCTACCCTTCAATCGACTGTTGGAGGGGGACCGTACGATGGTCATAATCCTCCCCCACAGGCGATGGGCCGTTTATATATCCGCCTTGAACCTCCTCTTACAAGCTAGTTTCGTGAGGCAGCAGGTATCCAGGGGTCTGGGTTCTTTACACCTTGGTCTAGAATTTGAGGAAGGAGATGAATGTCTCCCCTCAAGAATGAGTTTCCCACACATATGGATTTCTTGACCTCGAATTTGTGGAAGGATGTGAATATGTCATCTCATGAATGGGTTCTTTGTCTAAGATTTTAGGAACGAGCTGAAGATCTCCCCTCAAGAATGAGTTTACCTCACAAATGGATTTCTTGCCTCAGATTTGAGGAATGAGTGAAGATGTCTTTTTATGAATATGTTTTAGGTCTTAGATTTGAGGAAGGAGATGAAGATCGCCCATCGAGAATGAATTTCCCTCATAAATATATTTTTTGACCATGGATTTGAAAAAGAAGATGAAGATTTCTGTAATGCTCTGATATCTTATGGATTTGGACAACTCGTATAATATTGAAGTGTTACGAGAAAAACTTGGTACGTAATTCAAACTCAAGAATGAGCTAAAAAACCAAATCATTTTATTCATTTCAAAATTTCATTACATTGTTTGATCCAAAAGGGAAGTACATATAAAGCTTTCCTCAAGCTCTAATCACTGCTGCTCTCAGCCCATCTCCAACTCCATATAGAGTTGGT
Organism: Chamaelirium japonicum; assembly: GCA_947650365.1. NCBI lineage: Eukaryota > Viridiplantae > Streptophyta > Magnoliopsida > Liliales > Melanthiaceae > Chamaelirium > Chamaelirium japonicum. The sequence goes on from OX393552.1 coordinate 62,364,655, forward strand.
AAAACAGGTCCAGTATCTCCTATAGTTCTCCTCCTTCCACTTTCAGCTTTTCTCTTGCATAGTTAGTATATGCAAGCTGTTCATCTATAGGGCTGTGAGCCTTTACATTCAACGTGACTCAATAGGTTTGATACTATGAATATTCTACTAACATTCAAGCCTTAGAAAATGGCATAATTCTGAACATAAGTAAAATCATCATTTAATGTGGAGCTATTGATCAATTGAAACTTTTGGTTATTGGCTATTGGATCTTGGTCGTCACAATCCACTACCTTAAGGGCTACACGTCCACGTTCAGATTTAGACCCTCATTGCAAGGAGAACCGACTCTGATACCATTTTGTAACATTCATCCCAAACACACAAGATATTATCTGGCTTGCTCGTACCCGCACGAGGACTTCCAATGGGGGATTACCCATCCTAGTGTTACTCTCGTTTGAGCACGCTTAACTACAGAATTCAGACAAAATCCATAGTGGCTCATGGTTTTAAAATATTTTTTTTTTATTTGGGAGGAGAAATTATAGAAGTAGCTCAGGATCACCTTCTCTCCAGCAGATGTGGGGCTAACTCACGAACTTGGACACCGCACCTCACCTCACCTCACCTCATTCATCTTGGCATCACTGCCTCAGTACTCTTGGCTATTAGCTATTGGATCTTGATCGTCACATAGCCCACCACATTAAGACCGTCTAATGTCATGCACCCTGGCGTGTGAATAGGAGGGGTACACCTTGGGTCAGTTAAAATCGAGAACCGACCCAACTCGGTCTAAATAGGTTGGATTGGTTTGAATATTTTGAGTAAATGGGTTGATTCCGTTTTAAGTTTTAAGCAACCGACTAAATATGAATCAGTTCCAGCTTAGGCCCGAACGTGTGGCTAAAACCTAAGCCTTAATGTGGGCTCTGGCCTGCTAGTAGAGAACTGATATAGACATTATTTTTTCAGACAAACTACCAACTTAAGCAGCTATCCGACCCGAACTAAGTGTTGGTTCGGTTCTAAGATCGAATTCGGGTTGGTTCAGATTTCAAATGATAAAATCAAACTAGTTTGGTTCGGTTTCAAATTGGCTAAAACCCGAACCAACCCAACCTGAGCTGCACCCCTAGTGGATAGCAGTAGGATCGTTGTGCAATCGCAGGGTTGGCAATTTTGGACCCGACACAAAGTTAGCGGGTCTGGGTTCGGGTCGACACGATAGACCTGTTTAATAAACGAGTCGGGCACGGATTTAGGATTTAGACACAATAGACCCGGGAAGACCCGTTTAAAATTCAACGGGTCGTGTCGGGTTGGGTATACCCACAATCCGATACTGTAATATATAGTACCAGCGGGTCTATCGGGTCAGGTCTGGTCGAGTCGGATTGGGTCGGATCGGGTCAAATGAATAGACCTGTGTGGTAAACGGGTCTTATCGGGTCTACCTGTTTATAAGTGCGTCGGGGACAGGTTTAGGATCTAGACACGATTAGTTAAACAGGTCGGGTCAGGATCTAGGTGTTTTGGACACGACCCGAAACTAGACACAGCACGAACCCGACCCAACACGACCCATTGCCACCCTTAGTCTAATCAACTGGAGATGATCGCATTGAAAAGCCACTAAGGTTGCATTGTGACAATAAACGTGCAGAGATTTATTCCAAGAATGTCAAGAATTCAATAGTGTCACACCATATTGTAGCCAAAGAGTAACTTCATGCAAATGTTACTATGTAGTTACATTATTTTGCAGAAAGTTATCTTTTAGCTACAAATATTTACGAAAAGGTACTCTTTGCGACAGTGAATTAAAATCATTGTAGCAAATTGTAACTTTTTGTAAAGTACTGTAGCAGAGTAACTTTTGGCAAAATATTATAGCAAAATAGTAACTTTTTGGAACTGTTAAATTTAGCTACAATACTTTGCAAAAAATTACTCTTTATCTACAAAACTTTGCATAAAGTTACTCTTTGCTACAGTGAAATAGTACTCACTATATTTGCTACAGTGAAATTACTGTAGCAAAGAGTAACGCAAATTACTGTAACTAAAGAGTAACATTTACAAGTTATTACTCTTTGCTACAGTACTTTTGCAGATTGTTACTCTTTGCTACAGCGAAATCACTGTAGCAAAGTGTCACGCCCCATAAATCTGAATACCGATCTCTGGGGTGTGAAATGAGAAAAAGAAGAGGGTTTTGAGTCTGGTTACTTAACTATACCAATTTGGGTTCTCACAGGGCTTCTTCTACGCTCTCTAATATGAAAAACAAGGAGGAGGGAGAAACAAGAGGGGAATCTTTTAAATTTGATTTCTCGAAAATATTTTTATTTAAAAAGCAGAGAAAGAGAAATGTCAATAGAGATAAGACATTATCTAATCAGCTCGACCTTCAAAAGTCCTATCCTTTCAGTATGTGTGACCTATCGGTGCCACTACATACTGATAGGAGTCTATCTGAGGGAGCACGAGGCTCAAGCCTCCGACGGCTAGCCAAGTAGTCTCAACCACTCCCTAACACTCAGGTGCACCAGTCTAGGATTCCTATCTACAAGGTTAATCAATTTAGTCATTTATATGCACTTATATTTTCATCATGATCTATCCTAGGCTTGGGGCCTTGAGGAGAGGCCTACCCAAAAGAATTCAGCTGGAGACATTGCAACTACAACCATAGAATACTAACTAACTAATAAAAACTCTTATTCCAATACAATTACAATGTCTGAAGAGAAAAGACTACAAGATTAACGTACTAAGCAGAAAGGTAACACTGCAACTCTAACTCCGCCTCTGGACTCCTACTGCTACTCCTGAGCCTCCGGACCTGCAACTGAGCCTACTCGTGGGAAAGAGTAGCCCCCAATAGAAAATTGGAAGATTAGCCAAATTAATGGCTAGTGACATCCTAATAGTCTTTAATAATATGAGATAACTAATCGTAATAAATTAAGATAAGATCAATCAGCTCTAGTAGGATCAATGTTTACAGAATGATACCTAAACCTATCAGTTGTCTATATTCACATGCAATTCCTACTGTCACTAGGTTATCTAACATAAAGTCCATTCAATGTTCTACAGCATTAAAGAACAAATTAAATAAGACGTTCATATAAAGTCACGAAGTCATCATGTAAACAGTCACACAATTCTAAATTCATATATAGATAAAACACACTATCAAAATGTGAACCCCGGATATTTTGTTCATCCTACCCCCGGTCGGGCATTACTATAGGGCCTTTTATTTCGATGTAGAGGGCCAACTCTCTCGCCGTGCATCCACCAACACCATGCACTAGTCACCCAAATGATCATAAGGGGTTTCCCGTCTTTCACGGTGGAGCTCTACCGCCCAACTTGCTTTACTATGGGGACTTTAACTCCCCGGGACAGGGTTGCTAGGCCAATCCCTACTCGAGGGCACCACCTATTGACTTTACCACAACCCTTGCCCGTGACCCCTAACCTACTTAACTTCGGCTGTACGCGCAGGGTGGTTCACGGCCCTTGCGCGCACGGGGTCCCTACCTTCTAACCAGGTAGATTCTCATATAACATCTTTCAACATATATACTGAAGCTACAAAAGGTATATTTAATGTTTAACAATTTCCAACAATTTACCCCTGATCTCGTACTGCTCTCGCAACCCATGCGACATAATAAATAAATAAAGTAAGACACTCATCCCGATGACCCGTGTGCTAGGGTTGTCATACTCCTCTCAGGAGGGTGGGTCCCGATAATTATTAGTTATTCAATTTATTATTTAATTTAAGGGAATCCTAATTATGGTGTCCATACAATCAAAAGCAATCATTATTATTATTCTATTAATATTTTAAGCATGCGTCGCCGGACTCACGACTCCGCATGCAAGGCGGGGTCCACTTGACCACATGCGACGATGCCCGGCGAGGCCCGCATGCAGTGTCATGGACACCTACCCTTAGTCATTCTCATTTCCCACTATTAAAGACCACGCAAGGGTAGTAGATGTCACCTGGTTGTCGATCGCACACGACTCCTGCTAGCTAGTTGCTTCTGATCCGTCTCCGCTGGATCGCCACGATCAAGGTCTGATAATAACCACAGCTCCGTATCACAACTCTATCGATTAAAACAAAAGAATCTACGATGAGGGTTCTATGCCAAGGATAGTCGGGCACCCTCGATAGGGGACCAACATTGAGTCGACAGTACGCAAATCCGTGCGACTGAAGAACTCGAACCTAAACAATACTAGGTCAAACAAGTAATTAGACGCTAAACCTACTCATCGAATCGGGCTCGAAGAACCCTTTCCGATGGTTCCAGTTTCGCTGGAATCCGACTTCGGTCGGATGGTTTCGGGTCAAACTATGTAGAACCGGTGAAACCGATCGTATGGTTGGTTCACTAGGGTAGAAGAGGTTCTAGGGTTATATTCTGGGTTTGATAGGTGGGACTCAAAATTCTGAGCACAATGCCGCTGGTTTCGTCCGAATCCGAGTTCGGACGATGAAACGGCGGTCAAACCACGGTACCGCGATAAGATTCGGTCTAAGGATAAAACAGGATATTAAACAGTATAATTATTATGCTAAACGATGACCAACAGGTAGTATTTTTTGAGCCAATCGAAATGGCGCTAGTTTCGTCCAATTCCGAGTTCGGACGGAGAAATGGCAGTCGAACCAAAATTCACTGGTTCACGGGTCTGGTTCAGGTGAACCAGACCGGTTCACTGCATGGGTTGGGTCAGGTCTACTGGGTCGGGTCGGGTCTGCTGGGTCGGGTCGGGTCTGCAGTGCCATGTTGGGTCGGGTCGGGTGTAATGCAATAGGTCTTTCGAGTCGGGTTCTGGGGTTAAATAAAACATGGGAAATTACCTATTTGCCCCCCGGTCCCAACTTCATCTTCTTCACAGAACCAGCGGGTGGGCTGGTTTTTGTGCGACGACGGCCGATGGGAGGGGCGGCTTGGAGCGCTGGCGAGCGCTCGGTCGGCCTCTCCCGCACCACCCCTACGGAGGAGGCGCGGTGGGAGGCGGCCGGAGCGGCCGTTGGACTCCCAAGGGCTCGGACGGAGGGGGGGCTCGCGCGGGGTCTACGGCCGGTGGTGGTGCGCCGGTGATAGCCGGGAGAGGCTCGGTGCGGCGGCGGTGTCCGCTCGTGCGGGCTGCGGCAAGGGAGAAGGAAGGGCCGGGGTCACGGGGTTGGGTCGCGGAGGGGATGAGAGGAGGAGGGGGTGGCTGACCTCCGGGTGTCTCGGCGTACTCGCCGGGGCTCCGGCGAGGGGCGGGTCGGCTGCTCCATCTCCCTCGATCTCTTTTCCTTCTCCGTCTCTGGCTCTCACGTTCTCTCTCTTCTTCTCCCGTTCTCTCTCTCTCTTCCTCTCTCTCTATTTCTCTCTTGTTCTCTCTCTCTCTACTACGTCCTTCTCTCTCTCTCTCCCGTTCTCTCTCTATTTCTCTCCCTCTCTCTCGGTTCATATATAAAAGGGGGGGGGCTGTTGTGATAGGGGTTGGGGATAGGGTCGGTTAAGACGAAGGGATAAGGAAAGAAAGATAGGGATCGATACATCATCCCAATCCTGTCTGATTATTCCCATCCGAATTTCGGATTTTAAATAACTGGGGAGGGAGGTCAAGAGAGCCTAAATTATGCTAGGAGACCGGGAGGTAGGCTCTAGGGCTGGTCGGGCTCGGTCCCGAGCCCTGAACCGGGCTCGGTCCCGAGCCCTGAACCGGGCTCGGTTGGAATTCGGGTGCGATTCGTCCATCAACCGGGCTGAAAAGAATAATAACTTGTAACTATCAAACCGGAAGTTGGAATAGGGCCTGAGAGGATTCGTTGGAAAGGTCTTGTCAACGCGAACGCGTTAGCGCTTGGTACATAATTTTTTGACTTCTAGATCTCCTGAAAAAAAGGAAAGACTCCAAAACTTAAAATAGCAATAACTATTCACCCGGGTGTCGGATCGACCCTGACTCAAGCTTATTGGAAGGCTCTCTCAGAGCCTCATCTAATGTATCTTGTTTCGTTACGATCCGATCACCCGATCTCTTACAAAAAACAAAACAGCTACAACTATTGACCAATTATCGTTTTTTCTAGGGTTTACCTGCCGGGCTGCCGAAACTGGCTGCGCATACACATGATCGTTGCACGGAACGCACCATCGTGACATGCTCGAAGTTACGGAGAATGTGAACGTAAAACATCTCATAGGTTTACGATCCATTTGTTGGGAAAAAGCCCAAAGAAAAAGTCTGACTGTAAAAAGACGAAACTAGCTATTGAGGATTTCTATTATTCTCAATTCTAACACCACAGGTGTTACAACCTACACACCTTAAAAAAAATTTCGTCCCGAAAATTCAACTACAAAAACCATATATACGAGTCCACTCATCACTACTACCAAAACAAGAACATTATAGCAATGAAAAGTTAACTATAACGAGTACGAAGATCCTCACTAACACTGCCAACAAGAAAGCCAAGTCACTTCACCAAATCTTACTAAAAGAAAAACCCGATCCTCTACTACTCACAATTCTACTCTCTCTACTAACCTAAACATGATACGAATCGACTCTCATAATTATTAGGATAGAAATGAACCTTCAAATTCTCACATCGCGAATACGAGTTTTGGTTTCCATTTCACATTCTAAGCATTACGGATTAGACCAAAATCATGAGTTCTGATCATTAACCCTGCCTTGATAAGGGGCATCATATCCCCCTTATTAGTACCGTCGAGGGGTGTCATCCTCGGTAGGGTAACTACCAAAACTCTCAGAAACTTAAAATGCACTCAATTGTCAGTACCGATATAAAAGGTATATCAATGTATATGAGTGCCCATACACCCATATATAATTTATACTTTTGGTATCGACTCTACAATCATAGCAATGTATACTACACATATGCGCCCATACACATATGCTTAAGTACACATTTTAGAATGATTTGACAAAAGAGATGTCTCAACTAGTACGCCTAACGTGTATCTAATACTAAACTAATATCCTATAAGATTCCTATGAGACCAACACCTACACTAACCGAACTACCAATACTACTCAAGGAACTAAAGAATAAATGCCCGAAAAATCTATTTCTCAAGTGGGTCCAAACTAGATAGCTATACTCTCGCAATAGATAGTCATCTCATTGGCTCACTCCAAGATAAGGGGACCGATTCTAAACCAGGACTATTATGAGTTGGCTGAAGAAACTACCTACTAGAAAACTAATGGCCAACTAATATCGACTGAGCAGATCGATACCAAATACTAAATTCTATCCTAAACTAATCATCGAGATAGTTAGACGGAAACCTCGCAACCATACAAAAAAATGAGAATAATGGACCCGAGACAATTAGAGACAACTTAGAAAAAAGAAAACCGAAAAAACTATCATAATCTCAACATTCTGAGAACTAAAAGCAATCACTCAAAAGAAACTGAAGCAAACAAAAGTTACTAGAATCAAATAATAATTAGATACAAAGCGGGGTGAATCGGCAAAATAATGATCTTCTTAAGATTCCAACTGATAAGATATTCCCAAATTTTATAAACATAGGCAGTCCTCTTGACATCGTCGCTAACATCTTTCTAGTACTCAATTATCTCAATTCTATATTAACGTCACTGTCATCTAGCCAGTGCGCTCTCTCCCGCAAGTTCCAATAAGAACTGAGAAACCAACCGCCAAAATCTCCGAAGAGTCAGTGCATAGCCACAGTATGTCCTCTACCGGACAATCATCACCATCGCCAAAGTTCCATAGGAACAATGCGTACTCTTTTGCAAGAGTCACTATCAAGGTATCCCGTAATCTACTAACCAAGGGAATTTCAAATTATCACCTAAGATTTTCTATCTCCTGGTGTATTCCTTGAAACCACTATCCCCAAGAGTCATCATCATTACTCATAGGATCTATAAAAAAAAACACACAAGTTCTACACCAAACTAATTATAACCCACGATACACAAGAGAGATTTAACAAGAAAACTAATTTAATTATTACATCTATATCGAGATAATGGACAATCCTAAAAACATCAACTAGGTCTCTAGTACCAATGGTCAACAAGAATCAAGGAATCCTAAAACACCAACTAAGTCTCTAGTACTAAGGGTCAACGAAGATCAAGCGATCCTAAATACCGACTAGGTCTCTAATACTAAGGGTCAACAAAGATCAAGGAATCATAAAACACCGACTAGGTTTCTAGCGCTTAGGGTCAACGAAAAATAACAAAACCAACAAAAAGAGTAACCTCACAACCATGCCAGATAAACCATCAAGGATATACATCCTTCCAGATATATTCAAATATATTCATCCTAAAACCAATCAACTAAATCACTAATTGGAGTTGAATCTCTAGTCCTTGGTCAGCTCCTTACCACTAGAAAGTTCAAAAAAATCCATATTAGGAGACTCCCAACCTATACTCTGATATACACTCAAACACTATACTTCTGCCTAGAGATCAAGAAATACCACCCTTGGTTAAGATGTTCCACGTGGCTCCTTCTTAAGAACTATCACCCGAGTTACAACGACTAACTCTAAACCTAAACATTATAGCACCTCAGAGTTCAAATACAATCATACTCATACGACATATAGATTGATTCACGATTCTCGATCAATCAAAAACTCAATCATAGACAGCTCTTAGTTACAGATCAATTCCTCAAACAAAACCAGTTCTCCAAGTATGATTAACCCTAGGTCCTTATCCTTAGAAATACTCGCTATACCACCACTAGCTACTTCGAGAATTTTATCGACTCACTATCTATACAATCTCTAGAAAACATTCTAACACCACTAGAGTCTAAACTTTCCGAAGAAAGAATCGCAAGACACGAACCGCATCCTAACAAAACCCCTAGGAACATATCCCTAAGCTCTGATACCAGCTGTCACGCCCCAGAAATCTGAATACCGATCCCTGGGGTGTGAAATGGGAAAAAGAAGAGGGTTTTGAGTCTGGTTACTTAACTATACCAATTTGGGTTCTCACAAGGCTTCTTCTACGCTCTCTAATATGAAAAACAAGGAGGAGGGAGAAACAAGAGGGGAATCTTTTAAATTTAATTTCTCGAAAATATTTTTATTTAAAAAGCAGAGAAAGAGAAATGTCAATAGAGATAAGACATTATCTAATCAGCTCGACCTTCAAAAGTCCTATCCTTTCAGTATGTGTGACCTGTCGGTGCCACTACATACTGATAGGAGTCTATCTGAGGGAGCACGAGGCTCAAGCCTCCGACGGCTAGCCAAGTTGTCTCAACCACTCCCTAACACTCAGGTGCACCAGTCTAGGGTTCCTATCTACAAGGTTAATCAATTTAGTCATTTATATGCACTTATATTTTCATCATGATCTATCCTAGACTTGGGGCCTTGAGGAGAGGCCTACCCAAAAGAATTCAGCTGGAACCATTGCAACTACAACCATAGAATACTAACTAACTAATAAAAACTCTTATTCCAATACAATTACAATGTCTGAAGAGAAAAAACTACAAGATTAACGTACTAAGCAGAAAGGTAACACTACAACTCTAACTCCGCCTCTGGACTCCTACTGCTACTCCTGAGCCTCCGGACCTGCAACTGAGCCTACTCGTGGGAAAGAGTAGCCCCCAATAGGAAATTGGGAGATTAGCCAAATTAATGGCTAGTGACATCCTAATAGTCTTTAATAATATGAGACAACTAATCTTAATAAATTAAGATAAGATCAATCAGTTCTAGTAGGATCAATGTTTACAGAATGATACCTAAACCTATCAGTTATCTATATTCACATGCAATTCCTACTGTCACTAGGTTATCTAACATAAAGTCCATTCAATGTTCTACAGCATTAAAGAACAAATTAAATAAGACGTTCATATAAAGTCACGAAGTCATCATGTAAACAGTCACACAATTCTAAATTCATATATAGATAAAACACACTATCAAAATGTGAACCCCGGATATTTTGTTCATCCTGCCCCCAGTCGGGCATTACTATAGGGCCTTTTATTTCGATGTAGAGGGTCAACTCTCTCGCCGTGCATCCACCAACACCATGCACTAGTCACCCAGATGATCATAAGGGGTTTCCCGTCTTTCACGGTGGAGCTCTACCGCCCAACTTGCTTTACTATGGGGACTTCAACTCCCCGGGACAGCATTGCTAGGCCAATCCCTACTCGAGGGCACCACCTATTGGCTTTACTACAACCCTTGCCCGTGACCCCTAACCTACTTAACTTCGGCTGTACGCGCAGGGTGGTTCACGGCCCTTACGCGCACGGGGTCCCTACCTTCTAACCAGGTAGATTCTCATATAACATCTTTCAACATATATACTGAAGCTACAAAAGGTATATTTAATGTTTAACAATTTCGAACAATTTACCCCTGATCTCGTACTGCTCTCGCAACCCATGCGACATAATAAATAAATAAAGTAAGACACTCATCCCGATGACCCGTGTGCTAGGGTTGCCATACTCCTCTCAGGAGGGTGGGTCCCGATAATTATTAGTTATTCAATTTATTATTTAATTTAAGGGAATCCTAATTATGGTATCCATACAATCAAAAGCAATCATTATTATTATTCTATTAATATTTTAAGCATGCGTCGCCGGACTCGCGACTCCGCATGCAAGGCGGGGTCTACTTGACCACATGCGACGATGCCCGGCGAGGCCCGCATGCAGTGTCATGGACACCTACCCTTAGTCATTCTCATTTCCCACTATTAAAGACCACGCAAGGGTAGTAGATGTCACCTGGTTGTCGATTGCACACGACTCCTGCTAGCTAGTTGCTTCTGATCCATCTCCGCTGGATCGCCACGATCAAGGTCTGATAATAACCATAGCTCCGTATCACAACTCTATCGATTAAAACAAAAGAATCTACGATAAGGGTTCTATGCAAAGGATAGTCGGGCACCCTCGATAGGGGACCAACATTGAGTCGACAGTACGCAAATCCGTGCGACTGAAGAACTCGAACATAAACAATACTAGGTCAAACAAGTAATTAGAAGCTAAACCTACTCATCGAATCGGGCTCGAAGAACCCTTTCTGATGGTTCCAGTTTCGCTGGAATCCGACTTCGGTCGGATGGTTTCGGGTCAAACCACGTAGAACCTGTGAAACCGATCGCATGGTTGGTTCACTAGGGTAGAAGAGGTTCTAGGGTTATATTCTGGGTTTGATAGGTGGGACTCAATATTCTGAGCACAATGCCGCTGGTTTCGTCTGAATCCGAGTTCGGACGATGAAACGGCTGTCAAACCACGGTACCGCGATAAGATTTGGTCCAAGGATAAAACAGGATATTAAATAGTATAATTACTATGCTAAACTATGACCAACAGGTAGTATTTTCCGAGCCGGTCGAAATGGCACTAGTTTCGTCCAATTCCGAGTTCGGACGGAGAAATGGCAGTCGAACCAAAATTCACTGGTTCACGGGTCTGGTTCAGGTGAACCAGACCGGTTCACTGCATGGGTTGGGTCAGGTCTACTGGGTCGGGTCGGGTCGGGTCTGCAGTGCCATGTTGGGTCGGGTCGGGTGTAATGCAATAGGTCTTTCGGGTCGGGTTCTGGGGTTAAATAAAACATAGGAAATTACCTATTTGCCCCTCGGTCCCAACTTCATCTTCTTCACAGAACCAGCGGGTGGGCTGGTTTTTGTGCGACGGCGGACGGTGGGAGGGGCGGCTTGGAGCGCCGGCGACCGCTCGGCCGGCCTCTCCCGCACCACCCCCACGGAGGAGGCGCGGTGGGAGGCGGCCAGAGCGGCCGTCGGACTCCTAAGGGCTCGGAGGGAGGGGGGCTTGTGCGGGGTCTACGGTCGGTGGTGGTGTGCTGGCGATCACCAGGAGAGGCTCGGTGCGGCGGCGGTGTCCGCCCGTGCGGGCCGCAGTAAGGGAGAAGGAAGGGCCGGGGTCGCGGGGTTGGGTCGCGGAGGGGATGAGAGGAGGAGGGGGTGGCTGACCTCCGGGTGTCTCGGCGTGCTCGTCGGGGCTCCGGCGAGGGGCGGGTCGGCTGCTCCATCTCCCTCGATCTCTTCTCCTTCTCCGTCTCTGGCTCTCACGTTCTCTCTCTTCTTCTCCCGTTCTCTCTCTATTTCTCTCCCGTTCTCTCTCTCTCTCTCTACTACGTCCTTCTCTCTCTCTCCCGTTCTCTCTCTATTTCTCTCCCTCTCTCTCGGTTCATATATAAAAGGGGGGGGGGCTGTTGTGATAGGGGTTGGGGATAGGGTCGGTTAAGGCGAAGGGATAAGAAAAGAAAGATAGGGATCGATACATCATCCCAATCCTGTCCGATTATTCCCATCCGAATTTCGGATTTTAAATAACTGGGGAGGGAGGTCAAGAGAGCCTAAATTATGCTAGGAGACCGGGAGGTAGGCTCTAGGGCTGGTCGGGCTCGGTCCCGAGCCCTGAACCGGGCTCGGTTGGAATTCGGGTGCGATTCGTCCATCAACCGGGCTGAAAAGAATAATAAGTCGTAACTATCAAACCGGAAGTTGGAATAGGGCCCGAGAGGATTCGTTGGAAAGGTCTTGTCAACGCGAACGCGTTAGCGCTTGGTACATAATTTTTTGACTTCTAGATCTCCCGAAAAGAAGGAAAGACTCCAAAACTTAAAATAGCAATAACTATTCACCCGGGTGTCGGATCGACCCTGACTCAGTCTCATTGGAAGGCACTCTTAGAGCCTCATCTAACGTATCTTGTTTCGTTACGATCCGATCACCCGATCTCTTACAAGAAATAAAACTGCTACAACTATTGACCAATTATCATTTTTTCTAGGGTTTACCTGTCGGGCTGCCGAAACTGGCTGCACATACACATGATCGTTGCACGGAACGCACCATCGTGACATGCTCGAAGTTACGGAGAATGTGAACGTAAAACATCTCATAGGTTTACGATCCATTTATTGGGAAAAAGACCAAAGAAAAAGTCTGGCTGTAAAAAGACGAAACTAGTCATTGAGGATTTCTATTATTCTCAATTCTAACACCACAGGTGTTACACAAAGAGTAACAATTTGTAAAGCACTGTAGCTAAAGAATAACATTTGTATATCTCTACTCTTTGCTACAGTGGATGTTAACATTTGTGAAATTTTTTTTTGAAAAATCCCTCTTGTGTGGAAGGGGGGTTTGGGTTAGACCCCTACCTGTTCATTGATATAACGGTATAGGTACAATAAAGTCTAATTCCTAGAAGACGTTACAATTGTTCAACCAAGACAAGCATAGATCCCGATAAGGAGATTGCCTAGACTTCAGGAGCTCGATGGTCTCCATGATGATGCCATGCTAGGAAGATTTCTGGTATAAGATTTTCTGATTTATCTCCAACCATAAACTCCAACAAACTGCCATGCTTATCATACTCCATAACTTTCTTTTATCAGGGGGGACTTCAGGTTTTTCTCCAGTAAGCCCACAAGAAAATTAGCGGAGAGGGTGGCCTAAAGTCCCATCTTGTTCTTGAAATGTCTCCAAATATTCTTCGAGTAGGACCAATTTAATAGAATGTGATAAGTGGTCTTCTCCATTAAGCCACAAAAGGGGCAAAAGGGGCAAAGAACGTCTGACATACCCAGAAAGTTGCGGATTTTGAGATTCATCTTCACTTTGAGTGAGCACTTTGTCTTCCATATTGGGGTCGTCGGGGTAAACTTGCTACCTTGCTACGTCATTGACGTATAGAAGGATTTGACAATGAAGTGTTTACCTGGCCATTTGTGATTTTAGTATTAAGGGCATTTTTGTCATTTAATGGGAAGAAAAGGTTAATGGAGGGACTTACTTTAAATGTATTTTTTTAGGAGAGAGCTAGTGCAAAACCATCTTGTTGTCTGTCCTTTTCACAATCACCAGTACTGACATCGCTTATGTACATTGTTAGCATTGTCTAACAGTTTGTTGAGGCACCTCGTTCCTCACAAATATACAGTTGTTCTTTAGATTCTTTACTATATTCGTGACACGATGGCTCGGTCCCTACTTATGTCAATCACCTTTCTTCTAGTCCTACATGCCTACTCACCGCACCACGATATTAATTTATGCTTGTTTCTTGGTTATTTACTCATTTCCTAGCGTAGCAAGAATTAGGACACAGTATCCAGGTCCACCTTTGAGTCCGATCAGTATCGTTTCATGGCAGTCGCTACTATGGCGATCGTATGGGTGCATGCTTACTTGGCAATTTGGATGTTGTTCTCTCTACACCAACTCTATTATAATGCAACAACCAAAACACCATTCAGATTGCCAGCAATCTAGCCTTCCATGCATGAGTGCATGAAGTATAAAAAGACAATGCATGTTGCGTGGACCCTCTAGTATAGCAAAATCGACGAATATATAAGTTAGTTATTTATAAAGGAGAGATCTGGGGAGGCATCTTAGACAGCTTTGAAGGTGCATCATACAACCATATGCTACAATAGGAAGGCATCACATATCTATATAACATGGCACGACGCGCGGTTTTGTGCTGATTAGGACAAAATGGAACCAAATACTCACTAGACAAAAAAGAGCAGTGATCATAGCCGTCGATCTCTCTCTCTCTTTCCATATCTCTTTCTCTCTCTCTCTCTCTGTCTCTCTCTCTCTCTCTAACTCTTCGTCTCTCTCTCTCCTCCCCCAGCTCTTTCTCTCTCTCGGTGTCTCTCTCTCTTCCCTCGACTCTCTCTATCTCTCCTCCGTCTCTCTCTCTCTCTCTCTTTTCCGTTTCACTCTCTCTCTCTCTCTTTCTCCGTCTCGCTCTCTTCCCCTTATCTCTCTCTCTCCTTATCTATCTCTCTTCCCCGGACTCTCTCTCTCTCTCTCAGTTTCTCTCTCCTCCCCCGACTCTCTCTCTATCTCTCTCTCTCTCCCCCTGGTTCTCTCTCTCTCTCATTCGCTCTCCCCCCGGTTCTCTCTCTCTACTCCGTCTCTCTCTTCCCCCGACTCTCCTCCCGGTTCTTTCTCTCTCTTTCTCTCTCTCCCCCCAGTTCTCTCTCTCTCTAACTAACTCTTTCTTTCCCTCTCTCAGTCGCTCTCTCTCTTTCTCCGATCTCACTCTCTCCAATCTCTCCCTCTTCCTCTGAGACTCTCTCTATCTCTCTCTCCCCCTGGTTCTCTCTCTCTCTAACTAACTAACTCTTTCTCTCTTCGATCTCTCTCTTCCTCCGACTCTCTCTCTCTATCTCTCTCCCCCCCGGTTATTTCTCCTTCTAACTAACTCACTCACTCTCTCTCTCTCTCCGATCTTTATCTCTCTCTCTCCGGTTTTCTCTCTCTCTCATTCACTCTCTCTCTCTTTCTCTCTCTCTCTCTCCTAACCGGCACCCACTCCCTCCCCGGTTCTCTCTCTCTCTCTCTCTCTCCCCAGTTCGCTCTCTCCCCCCGGTTCTTTCTCTCTCTCCTCCATCTCTCTCTTCCCCCGACTCTCTCTATTTCTCTCTCCCCGGTTCTCTCTCTCTCTCAGTCGCATTCTCTCTCTCTCTCTCTCTCTCTCTCTCTCTCTCTCTCTCTCTCTCTCTCTCTCCACCCACTCCCTCCCCAGTTCTCTCTCTCTCTCTCCCAATAGGGCTGGCAATTTCGGACCCAACATGGCAGACCCGACACGAAGTTAGCGGGTCTGGGTCAGGGCTAAACGGGTTCGAGTCATAAATGGGGCGACACGATAGACCCGTTTCATAAACAGGTCGGGTCCGGGTTTAGGGTCTAGACACGGAAAGACACGTTTAAAATTCAACGGGTCAGGTCGGGTCGGGTCTACCCACAATCCGATACTATAATATATAGTATCAGTGGGTTTATCGAGTTAGGTCGGGTCGAGTCGGATTGGGTCGGATCGGGTCAACTGAATAAACCCGTGTGTTAAACGGGTCTTATCGGGTCTACCCGTTTATAAACAGGTCGGGTACAGGTTTAGGATCTAGACACAATTAGTTAAACGGGTTGGGTCTGGGTCTAGGGGTTTTGGACATGACACGAACCCGACCCGACATGACCCATTGCCACCCCTACTCCCCGGCAATGTTTTTAAAGTCGGACCGGAAGGCAAACCGAAAAAGCATTCGGTTCGGTCCAAATCAGTTTAAACCGCTGGCTCAACCGTTTCAACTGTATAAAATAGGTTTTTTTAAAGTAGATATTTACTAAATTCTCCAATGAAAATTTTGATTCCTAGGTTAACAGACAAATCGGTTTATTGAAAGATCGAACTGAAACATATTCCGGTTCTGGTCCAACCCGGTCGGACCACCTGGTCTGGTCCGGTTTTCAAAACACTGCTCCCCAATTCTCTCTCTCCCCCGGCTCTCACTCTCTCTCTCTCTCTCTCTCTCTCTCTCTCTCTCTCTCTCTCTCTCTCTCTCTCTCTCTCTCTCTCTCTCGCGCGCGCGCGCCCTCCCTCTAACTAACTCTTTCTCTCTCCCACAATCGAAAAAATCTAGGTGTAACCGTGATGCCAGATCACTGGTATCACAGGTAAATCAAACCGTTTAGCACAACTATAATTGCATCATAGCCACACGATGGCAGCCACCATAGATTTCTCTATCTCTCTCTCCGTCTCTCTCTCTCTATCTCTCTTTCTATCTCTCTCTTTCCGAGGGTGGCAGGGGAGGAACCCAAATCTTATGCCCTATTTCTCTGCACCGATCGAGTACAGTGCAATGGACGATTGTAACTTGGGGGGCAGATAAATGGGGCAGAGGATTTGGGTTCGGGGGTTGGGGGTAGCGATGCCCAGGGGCTGTGTTGCCATCGAAGGCGGCCCGCTGCAGTGCCGAAAGGCACAGGCATTCACTAGTCTATATAACATAGCACAACAGTTTTGTGTTGACTAGACAAAACAGAAACCGACTAGGACAAGCTGACTGGACAAAAATGAACCGAATAGATTTAACCATTCGTTCAAAAATCAACGCACGATCTCTATTTCCCCGGTAACCAACTCCCTATGGGTTTCAAATCCCGACCCATTTAAACTGCACTAAACCCTTAAAATCCTCCTATGGGTTTCAAATCCCGACCCATTTAAACTGCACTAAACCCCTAAAATCCTGGCTCATTTAAACTGCACTAAATATGACCGTTAATCCCGTGATCGTTATTCGTATCAACGACTATAAACCCGCCTGCTGAAATTTCGGCCGTCTCAAACCATCGGGTCGATCTCAAGGAATCCATTCGAATAGAGACAGCTGTGATTGACCGATTATGGTGGGGGGAGTTGGTAGTGCCGAAGGCGCCCGCTTCGTGCCAATCGGCACAGGCGAGGAAGTGTAGTTGTCGTCGAAAGTGTTTTATAGCCGAAGGCGTTCAGGTGTGTTGCCACCGAAGGCGGCCCACTGCAGTGCCGACATATGTGTTGCTGCCGATGTGATTGATCGATTATAGGGAGGGGGTAGTTGGTCGTGTCGAAATCGCCCGCTTCGTGCCAATCGGTACGGGCGAGGAAATGGGTGTCTCTATGAATACCGGTGTTGTCGTCGAAAGTGTTTTGTTGCCAAAGACGTTCAGGTGGGTTGCCGCCGATGACGGCCCGCTGCAGTGCCGACAAGCATGGGCATGCACTAGTCTTCAATAGTTTACAAGACCATAATATATGTACTTCAAACTAGATAAGCTCATATATAATAAACTTCAGACTAGATCCAACAAGAGTATGCTGCTCAGCACACACACACACACACACACACACACACACACACACACACACACACACACACAGAGAGAGAGAGAGAGAGAGAGAGAGAGAGAGAGAGAGAGAGAGAGAGAGAGAGAGAGAGAGAGAGAGAGAGAGAGAGAGAGAGAGAGAGAGAGAGAGAGAGAGAGGGAACTTCTCTTCGATCATCGATCATCGATCATCGCATGTATTTCCTGCAAGAATAAGATCGTAGGAAACAAAAAGAAAATATATTCGAAAATTTTCACTTGCGAAGCTATCAAAGACTCAAAATACTCTTAAAGGCATCTCCAAGAGCTTACAGTAGGGAACCATCTTCCACCTCTGGTTCTCCCCGCTGTTCCATTCCCAGACCCCAACAATGCTTCCATCACGCACATGTTGGTCGTTCTCTCCATGAAAGGCATCCAGGTTCAAGCTGGTATTACTCGCCATCCTTATCGGTCGGAAGCCTCCTCCCAGGTCCTTGTCCTCCGTCCACAGGACCGACTCATCCAGATATTTTGGATTGTATGGGGCCAGTCGAACCTGCAGGACTCAAATTAAATTTTTTTTTTCCCTTCTTAAATATGGTATCAAAGGTGATGGAAACATTCGAAAAGGATAATATTTTTTATTTATTTGATGGGAAAATATTTGAAAAGAAAATATTAATTTTTTATTTAATAAAACAGTAGTTTTGAGCAATAGTAGTGAATTAATACTGGGTGTGTTGCTCCAATGGGGTGCTGTATTGCTTGACCCGTAGCCTTGTTGATGAGAGAGAAGCTCAGGCGACCAATTCTGTCCTTCACGATCGTGCTGTACGTCATGTCCTTGATCCAATGCTACAACCCCAAAAAACGAACGGCAAATTAGGTATAGGTCCTTAACTATTTTGCAATATTAGTCGTAGGACACCATAATTTGCTATATTAGCTAAGGTCCCTACAAATATACATTCGTCTCCAGGAAGAGTGTGTATTCGTCTTCAGAAACAGTATACATTTATTTCAGAAAGAGTATATATTTATCTTTAGGAAGAGTATATATTCATCGAGAGGGACTTGAGCTATATTTTAAAATTAATGTGTCCTGCAACTAAAAGTCATCTTCCAAAAAGGACTTATGTCAAACTTTTCCATAAACGAATCACAATAGAAAAATATTGGTAAGCAACTTGGGTAGGGTAAACCGAGAACCGACCCAACCCGACTCGGGTATTTTGAATAAACGGGTTGGTTTGGTTTTATGTTCTGACAATCCAACTAAATACGAGTCAGCTCGGGTTGGGGCTCTAGTAGCCCCGAACTAATCCGAGAACCGAACTCATATATATTTGTTCACATATATGGAACTTGAAAGCTACACCCGGATAGTGCATGTGTGGTATGTAGTTATCTAACATCGAACCAACTATTAAGAAAATAGCCAATAGCCCGAAGGTTTTTCCGATTCAGCTTAGCCCGATTGATGTGGCAGCAGGCAACTGGTGGTGTAAAAGACTTAAATGTCCCTAGTGGGTTTCAGCTACCAGTTGCACGTTGCCATGACAATCGGGCCGACGAAATCGGGAAAACCTTCGGGCTGAATAGCATGTCTCTATTCTTTTAGACCAACAACCAACCCGAGAATCGACCCAACCCGACTTAGTTTTAGGATTGGTCGGATAGGTTCGGGTCCACGCCCAATCCGACTTGGTCCGGGTTTGAATACGGTAGAACCGAAATTCTTTGGTTCGGTTCTGGGTTGGCTCAATCCGAACAAGGCCGACCCGAGTTACACCCCTAGATTTGAAGAACAGAGAAACCTTGGGTGGGAAACAGGGATGAAGGTCGGATGATCCTTGCCTGGTGCTCATCACAACGGTCGGCCGTCGCGAGAACGACGTTTCCGTTCCTGACGGCGAGGGAGCAATCCTTGCCCTCCATTGTGAAGATCCTCGCCGTGGGGCACCGAGTCAGAGGCCCGCCCTCCCAACCCCGGTAGCCCTCCCAGCCCTCGACCTTCCATCGCTGGTTCACGCCGTACAACCATTGCCAAAGCCCAACAGCGGTTCCATCGTGCACCTCGGTGTCTCCATGGAAGGCGTCGAGGTTCAGGCTCGTATTATTCGCCATCCTTATGGCTCGGAACCCTTCGCCCGTGTCGTTGCTCAGCGTCCACAGGAGCGACCAGTCCAGGTAATATGGGTTGTAGGGAACCAGGCGAACCTGCAGAGGGTTTCAGAACAGAGAGGACGCAAATCGAAACAGAGCCGTCCAACTACAGCAATGGAGCTGGATGATACTATCTGGGTTCGGTGAAATGGACTCACAGGATGGGTTGCTGCAATGGAGTGCTGTATAGCCTGGCCGGTTGCTTGGTTCACAAGGGCGAAGCTCGGGAACCCATTGTCGTCCTTCACCGTCGCGCCGTACTTCACGTCTTGAATCCAGTGCTAAGCTCCGAACAAACAAGAAAGAGGGAGAGAATCGGAGATGAAGTTACCCAGAATCCGAGATTAAAAGAAGGAAAAAAAGAAAAAGGGGAGCCCGATCAAAGCAACCCAAATCCCAGAGTGAAAGCAGAGGAAGAGAAACAGAGTGCCCTGATGAGAGAGCCATCATCATTCTCATTCATCAACAACATGAAGAAAATCGGAAACCCAGAGGAGAAAACCCCCGACTTTTTTTGGTATGAGGGCGAGTTTCCAATCATCACCTGGTATTCGTCGCGAGGGTTGGCGGGTGCGAGGACGACGCTGCCGTTGCGGACAGAGAGGCAGTAGCTCTCGTCCGCCTTGCAGAAGATCCCCATGGTGGAAGGCCGGGCGATCGGGACCTCCTCTCCGCATCCGCAGTGGAGGGGGCAGTGGCGGTGGCCGCCGTTCATCCTCGCGTTTCGCTCCTCGGCTGCTCAGCGATGGGCGGCGGTGGTGGTGGCCGTGATTTTGAGATTCGCAATTTAATAGAATGTGATTAGTGGTCTTCTCCATTACGCCACAAAAGAGGCAAAGAACGTTTGAGATACCCAGAAAGCTGAGGCTTTTGAGATTCATCTTTGTCAAAATTTTATTATGTGAGTCAAGGCACATAAAAATTCTATTAATGGGGAGAAAAGGTTAATAGAGGGACTTACTTTAAATGTATCTTTTCAGGAAAGAGATAGTGCAAAACCATCTTGTTGTATATCCTTTTCACAATCACCAGGACCGACATCGCTTATGTTGTTGGAATTGTCTGGCAGTTTGTTGAGGCACCTCGTTCCTCATCACATTATGCAGCTGTTCTTTAGATTCTTTAGATTCTTATGTCATTCACCTTCTTCTAGTCCTACATGCCTACTCACCGCACCACAATTAGTTAATTTCTGCTTGTTTCTTGGTTATTTACTCACCTCCTAGCGTAGCAAGAATGAGGACACAGTATCCAGGTCCACCTCTGAGTCCGATCAGTATGTGTCATGGCAGTCGCTACTATGGCGATCGTATGGGTGCACGCTTACTTGGCAATTTGGATGTTGTTCTCTCTACACCGCTTTGTTATAATGCGACAACAAAAACACCATTCAGATTGCCAGCAATCGAGCCTTCCATAAACACACAAAGTATATATAAAGATAATGCATGTTGCGTGGACCCTCTAGTATAGCAAAATCGACGAATACGTAAGTTAGTTATTTACATAGGTGAGATTTGTGGAGACATGCATCATAAACAGCTTTGAAGGTGCACCATACAACCATATACTACATTAGTGAGGCATCACATATCTTCAACAGTATACAAGACCATAATATATATATTTCAAACTAGACAAGCCCATATATAAAAAACTTAGACTAGATCCAACAGTAGTGTGCTGCTCAAGAGAGAGAGAGAGAGAGAGAGAGAGATTTAAATGGAACTTCTCTTCAATCATCGCATGTATTTCCTGCAAGAATGAGATCATAGGAAACGAAAAGAAAATATCTAAGAAAATTTTCACTGAGAAGCTATCAAAGACTCAAGATACTCTTAAAGGCATCTCCTAGAGCTTACAGTAGGGAACCATCTTCCACCTCTGGTTCTCTCCGCTGTTCCACTCCCAGGCCCCAACAATGCTTCCATCACGCACGTGTTGCCCGTTCTCTCCATAAAAGGCATCCAGGTTCAAGCTGGTATTACTCGCCATCCTTATCGCTCGGAAGCCTCTGCCCAGGTCCTTGTCCTCCGTCCACAGGACCGACTCATCCAGATATTTTGGATTGTATGGGAGCAATCGAACCTGCAGGACTCAAATTAAAAAAAAAAATTCCTTCTTAAATATGGTATCAAAGGTGATGGAAACATTCAATAATATTTTTTATTTATTTGATGGGAAAATATTTCAAAAGAAAAAATTAATTTTTTATTTAATAAAACATTAGTTTTGAGCAATAGTAGTGAATTAATACTGGGTGTGTTGCTCCAATGGGGTGCTGTATGGCTTGACCCGTAGCCTTGTTGATGAGAGAGAAGCTCAGGCGACCAATTCTGTCCTTCACGATCGTGCTGTAAGTCATGTCCTTGATCCAATGCTACAAATCCAAAAAACGAACGGCAAATTAGGCATAGGTCCTTAACTATTTTGCAATATTAGTCACAGGACACCATAATTTGCTATATTAGCCACGGTCCCTACAAATATACATTCGTCTCCAGGAAGAGTGTATTCATCTTCAGAAACAATATACATTCGTTTGAGAAAGAGCATATATTCGCCTTTAGAAAGAGTATAAATTCATCGGGAGGGGCTTGAGCTATATTTTAAAATTAACGTGTCCTTTAATTAAAAGTCATCTCCCAAGAAGGACTTGTGTCAAATTTTTCCAAAAACGAATCACAAAAGAAAAATATATGGGAAGCAACTTGGGTAGGGTAAACCGAGAACCGACCCAACCCGACTCGGGTATTTTGAACAAATGGGTTGGTTTGATTTTATGTTTTGACAATCCAACTAAATACGGGTCAGCTCGGGTTGGGGCTCTAGTAGCCCCGAACTAACCCGAGAACCGAACTCATATATATTTGTCCACGTATTTAGGACTTGGAAGCTACACCCCGATAGTGCATGTGTAACCGTATGTAGTTATCTACCATCGAACCAACTATCAAGAAAATTGCCAACAGCCCGATGGTTTTCCCGATTCAGCTCAGCCCGATTGACATGGCAGCATGCAACTGGTGGTGTTAAAGACTTAAACGTCGCTAGTGGGTTTCAGTCACCAATTACACGTTGCCATGTCAATCGGGTCGGCGAAATCGGGAAAACCTTCGGGCTGAATAGCATGTCTCTATTCTTTTAGACCAACAACCAACCCAACAATCGACCCAACCCGACTTAGTTTTAGGATTGGTCGGATAGGTTCGGGTCCACGTCCAATCCGACTTGGTCCGGGTTTGAATACGGTAGAACCGAACTAATTTGGTTCGGTTAACCCGAACAAGTCCGACCCGAGTTACACCCCTAGACTTAGGGGTGGCAATGGGTCGTGTCGTGTCGGGTTCGTGTCGTGTCCAAAACCTCTAGACCCGGACCCGACCCGTTTAACTAATTGTGTCTAGGTCCTAAACCCCTACCCGACCCGCTAATAAACGGGTAGAGCCGATAAGACCCGTTTACCACCCGGGTCTATTCAGTTGACCCGATCTGACCCAATCCGACTCGACCCGACCTGTTGAATACTAAACGGGTCTTCCCGGGTCTACCGTGTCCAGACCCTAAACCCGGACCCGACCCGTTTATTAAACGGGTCTATCGTGTCGACCCGTTTACGACCCGAACCCGTTTAGCCCAGACCCATACCCGCTAACTTCGTGTCGGGTCTGCCGTGTCGGGTCCGAAATTGCCAGCCCTACCTAGACTTGAAGAACAGAGTAACCTTGCGTGAGAAACAGGGATGAAGGTTGGATGATCCTTGCCTGGTGCTCATCACAACGGTCGGCCGTCGCGAGAACGACGTTTCCGTTCCTGACGGCGAGGGAGCAATCCTTGCCCTCCATTGTGAAGATCCTCACCGTGGGGCACCGAGTCAGAGCCCCATCCTCCCAGCCCCGGTAGCCCTCCCAGCCCTCGACCTTCCATCGTTGGTTCACGCCGTTCAGCCATTGCCAAAGCCCAACAGTGGTTCCGTCGTGCACCTCGGTGTTTCCACAGAAGGCGTCGAGGTTCAGGCTCGTATTCTTCGCCATCCTTATGGCTCGGAACCCTTCGCCCGTGTCGTTGCTCAGCGTCCACAGGAGCGACCAGTCCAGGTAATATGGGTTGTAGGGAACCAGGCGAACCTGCAGAGGGTTTCAGAACAGAGAGGACGCAAATCGAAACAGAGCCGTCCAACTACAGCAATGGAGCTGGATGATTCTATCTGGGTTCGGTGAAATGGACTCACAGGATGGGTTGCTGCAATGGAGTGCTGTATAGCCTGGCCGGTGGCTTGGTTCACAAGGGCGAAGCTCGGGAACCCATTGTTGTCCTTCACCGTCGCGCCGTACTTCATGTCTTGAATCCAGTGCTAAGCTCCGAACAACCAAGAAAGAGGGAGAGAATCGGAGATGAAGTTACCCAGAATCCGAGATTAAAAGAAGGAAATAAAGAAAGAGGGGAGCCCGATCAAAGCAACCCAAATCCCAGAGAGAAAGCAGAGGAAGAGAAACAGAGTGCCCTGATGAGAGAGCCATCATCATTCATCAACAACATGAAGAAAATCGGAAACCCAGAGGAGAAAACCCCCGCCTTTTTTTGGTATGGGGGCGAGTTTCCAATCATCACCTGGTATTCGTCGCGAGGGTTGGCGGGTGCGAGGACGACGCTGCCGTTGCGGACAGAGAGGCAGTAGCTCTCGTCCGCCTTGCAGAAGATCCTCATGGTCGAAGACCAGGCGATCGGGACCTCCTCTCCGCATCCGCAGTGGAGGGGGCAGTGGCGGTGGCCGCCGTTCATCCTCGCGTTTCGCTCCTGGGCTGCTCAGCGATGGGCGGCGGTGGTGGCGGCCGTGATTTATAGTCGGATTTGGTGACGACATGGATGGGTCACTAACTGTAGAGTATTGATCCTGCCATCGGACGGTTATAATCAACAGCAATTTTTAAAAACTGATTATAAATTTATAATATGATTTATTTAGAAAAACGGATCCAAAAGTTTTAATTCAGCAACGATATATTTATACATCAGTTCAACTGCCGTATAAAATCCAAACTATCCCTTCGACTAGCCGTTGAGTTTTATAAGACAGTTAAAACTACCGTATAAAATCTAGGGCTAGCTATTGAGCTTTATACGGCAATCAAACCGTCGTATAAAATCTAAACTAAACGGCAGTTAAATTGCCGTATAAAATCTAGGATTAACCGTCGGGCTTTATATGGCAGTCAAATCGTCATATAAATAAAAGTCGTTGATTGAATACTTCCTCTTATAAATACACCCTCAATTTCACCTTTCACCACCACACCATCCACCCTCTAAATTCTCCTCAACCATCCACCCTCAAAATTCGTTCGCTCAAGTTCGCTCCCTCTTCCTCTTATGTTAGTCACTCCAATTTCAATTGTTATTTGTTTTCGGAGGTTATTGCGAAGTCAAATCTTACATCGAAGAGAGTACAAGGGTCATCTTCATCCAGCTCAATAGTACGTTGACGGAGCTGTAAGAGGAGATCGCTCATTGTTGCAACCTCCAACCATGCTTCAATTTAAGGTCAACTCTTTTGGTTAATCCATCACAATCTTATCTAGTAAAAGTATACAATGATGAAATATATAGATAAATAATAAATTAGGAGATGACTAGGGGTAATAGGCCTATTATGTTTGTAGAATATCTGCCGTTTATTGGTGTAAATATTAATAATCAATCATCTTATGATACTGGTGAACCTAATTCCTCGGCGCCACTTTATAACAAAACTGATATTTCTTTGTTAGTGCCCTTATAGATACCAACATTGGTACCCATATCGGTACTAACCTCAGAACTAATTACTTCTGACGGCGACATGGACTTAGAGCTTAGTAACTTAAGTTTATCGTCATCGGATGATACAAAAATGTATGTTGGCAAAACATATGATTATGAGGTACATGGTCATTCACAACGAGAGAACCCGATTCTACCACCAATTACTAGACATCGTCCAGGTCGACCTAAGGTCAAGAGAAGAAACACCGAGGATAGAGAAATATGTCATTTTCTTTGAGGTCGTTGCCGCGAAATAGGACATAGTCGAACTACATGTAGGAACTCAATTGGATCTGACCAGTAGTACTTACATGTAGATATCGAATCGATGATGAGTAAAGTCAAGTGCTATCTTGTTATTTTATATACATTTTTTTTAAAAATTAAATAATATAATTTTAAATAATATTTAAATCTTTCTATTAAATAATAGTTTGCCTCTGTCTCCCCTAGGTATCCGTCGCGGTACGACTAGCACCCCGGACGCAGCAAGTATCGCGCGAAGATCTGGACCAGCTCTCAAAAAATCAATAAGGCTCTGCCTCCACCCCCTACCAACCCAAACTAACTATTTGGTCCTCCAATAAAATAGGGTCAGTTGTTCACATGTCTAATAAACTCGATGACTGCTTCAATTAAAATTAAATATTTTAAAACCTACTGTTACTCGACAGCGATCGACGTGGAGATCTATCATCATATCATGGTATCCCTGTGGGATAAAACGTGACTCAACGTATTGTAACCACGGATTATAGATCCATAGGCTCTCAAACCAGGCAAGGTAAGCTAGGGTATAATACTAATATGAATAACTGACTCTATTTTATTACTAAAACGGAAGTCTTAAAGGAAGATTATGCCATGTGGTGTAGCATTAAATTAGAAAGAGAACATCATATTCTTCTATCATCATAGATTCATTATTTTTTAGAGAGAATCACAACCGTTCGCATCCTTTCGAGAGAAAATCAAAGCCGTTTACTACAATGAGCAATCTAAAAAGTGTATTACAAAAGACAATAAGTGATATTCATTTTCTTCTATTTAATTTCTACACTTTCTCTCTCACTATCAACTTTCTATTTAATTTTCAAGAATAGGGTGTAATTTAGCCAATGTTAGTAAATGCAAAATGTGCTGGAGTCTAAAAGAAAGGTGATTAAATTCGAAAAATAATATCGTTGTTATCGCCACTCTATCTTCCATTTCCTCACTAGAAAATACTATTTGCCCTGATATAGTTATCGATTTTCTCACACACAATGACATTTCGTAGGTACAGCCGTCCGTTTCATTGTGATTGGATGACACATCATTATCTGTGAGAGAATACACACCCCTGTCGTTCCTTTTCTGATCGGCGTTAAATGTGATCGGCACTCCATGTTATGGAGATTAAAGAGTAGAGAGAGAGAAATGACACAATGGGCTGTTGTCGAAGTTCGGTCTTGCGACCTACGTCTCTGGGCAAGAGATACCACATGATTTCCACTATAATATGAGTAAATAAGGAGTGAACGTTCTCTCGACAGCCCAAGAGAGGCTTCGTACAATAGGGTTGTACATTGCAACTAGAAAGGTACTAAAAGAAAGAAGAGAGCTCTAGCAATGGCTCTGGAATCCTCCTCTCTTGATCGAATGACCATCCCCTATTTTCTGAAAGCAATAGGGGCCCTTTTATAGTTGTAGTGCACGTGCTCGATATGGCAGTGATGATGTGGCGGTGCTGAGGTGGCACTGGTTCTGGGTCTCCTTGTTGGGCCCTTATTGGGTCATTGTTTGGGCCCAATAAGGGGGAGGGCTTGATCTGTGGGCCCTGCAGAGTGGGCCCATGAGCCTGGGCAGGCTTACCCACTTGGGCCATTGCGTGGGCTCATGCAGCTCTGATTTGATCTAATACAATTTTTGCACCCACAACTTCTCTTGGTTAGCGAATGAGATGATATATATAAGGAGATCCCTCCACATAGGTCTGGAGGGAAAGTTTATTGGGTATCTGTGGGGGAAAATCTTCGTGCCGACCCGAAGACTCTCGCAGCACCAGTCAATTGAAATTGAAGTTGACGTTGAAGATCGTTGGTCGATCTGTTGATCGAAGTTGAAGTCTTTGATATGTAAACAGAGATGCAATCAGAGAGATTGTTGACACGAGGTGTGATCTCGGAGTTCAGCCGAAGCCTACGTCTCCGTGCTATAGGGAGCAACCCAAATTCACTAACACTTATGCTGGAGTGATCTCGACAGGCCGAGTATCACTGTAAACACTGATCTCTTCGAGAAAGAGAAGAAGATCAAAGAGAGGTGGAAGATGGGAAGTTGGAAATCCCAGAGCTCTGGTTTTTAGAACTGAGAATTCGATCTCTTTAGAATCGATCCTTTTACATTCGAAGACTCTGCTATTTATAGGAGTTTCTGGTGGTAAACGGCGGTCTCTGCTACCGTATCTGGGGATCCTCCAGGTAAGGCTGGTGGGCTCCGCTGCCGTCTTAGGGGGCCCACCAGGCAGGGCCGGTGGGTCCCGCTGTGGTATTCGGGGGCCCACCAGGCAGGGCTGGTGGGTCCCGCTGTGGTACTCGGGGGCCCACCAGGCAGGGCTGGTGGGTCCCGCTGTAGTCTTCGGGGGCCCACCGGGCAGGGCTGGTGGGTCCCGCTGTAGTCTTCGGGGGCCCACCAGGCAGGGCCGGTGGGGCCCGCTGTTTGCAGACTTCTTGCCAAAATTTGCACCCACAGTTACCCCCTCCAAGTTAACTAGAGTACGTTCTGGCTGGCTTGGATTTGGTGCAAAAAACAGCAACATCCTGTCTAAAGAAGATACAAAAGAGGCTTGCCAAGTGTTAGCGCCAAAAAAGGATTTGATCGGTCAAATTTTGACCGATCGGTCAATTTTGACCGATCGGTCAAATTTGACCGATCGGTCAATTTTGACCGAACGGTCAATTTCAACCGGTCAAGGATCGAGTGATCGGTCAAAAAACACGGTTTTTTGACCGATCCAGTGGAATTTTGACCGATCGGTTGATTTTTACCGATCGGTCAAATTTGACCGATCGGTTAAAATTTGACCGAACGGTCAATTTCAACCGGTCAAGGATCGAGTGATCGGTCAAAAAACATGGTTTTTTGACCGATCCAGTGGAAATTTGACCGATCGGTTGATTTTGATCGATCGGTCAATTTTAACCGATCGGTCAAATTTGACCGATCGGTTAAATTTGACCGAACGGTCAATTTCAACCGGTCAAGGATCGAGTGATCGGTCAAAAAACATGGTTTTTTGACCGATCCAGTAGAAAATTGACCGATCGGTTGGTTTTGGCCGAACGGTTATGTTTTAACCGTTCGGCTAAAATCAGCCGGTCAGGGTTTGGGTGATCGGCAAAAACCCTCAGTTTTTGGCCAGATCTAGTAGAAAATCGACCGATCGATTGATTTTGACCGAACGGTCAAGTTTGACCGTTCGGCTAAAATCAGCCGGTCAGGGTTTGGGTGATCGGCAAAAACCCTCAGTTTTTGGCCAGATCTAGTAGAAAATCGACCGATCGATTGATTTTGACCGAACGGTCAAGTTTGACCGTTCGGCTAAAATCAGTCGGTCAGGGTTTGGGTGATCGGCAAAAACCCTCAGTTTTTGGCCAGATCTAGTAGAAAATCGACCGATCTATTGATTTTGACCGAACGGTCAAGTTTGACCGTTCGGCTAAAATCAGCCGGTCAGGGTTTGGGTGATCGGCAAAAACCCTCAGTTTTTGGCCAGATCTAGTAGAAAATCGACCGATCGATTGATTTTGACCGAACGGTCAAGTTTGACCGTTCGGCTAAAATCAGCCGGTCAGGGTTTGGGTGATCGGCAAAAACCCTCAGTTTTTGGCCAGATCTAGTAGAAAATCGACCGATCGATTGATTTTGACCGAACGGTCAAGTTTGACCGTTCGGCTAAAATCAGCCGGTCAGGGTTAGTTTTGAACCTGTACTTTCGAAGAAGTGGTATAGCTTGTTCTTCTCCTTTGATCTTTGGCAGTCTTGAATATTGATGGAGTTTGATTTTTTTTTCTTGCTTTTGCATCTTTGGTCTTTTTTGAATGGTTCTTCTGAACCGGCGGTCCGGTTCACTCGGACCGGTGGTTTGCTTGGACCGTTGGTTTGCTCGGACCGGTGGTCTAACGTTTCGCCTGGTCGCGACTGTTCGCCTGATTTTGCGCTTGCTACGGATGGATGCCACGTGTACCTACAAAAACACGCGATTTGATATGGTGAAGACACGTGTCTTCTCGATTTGCGCACCTGTTTTACCCAGGGTACAAAAGCTTTCACCGGCTGTCATTTCGCCTCACGCTTCCAAAATTTTTCGAAGTCCAGACTCTTTGCTCCCGATTTCTTGCTCATTTCCTTTCGATCGGTCAAATGGCATCTTCGGGCAGTTCGAAGAAGGGTGCTGTTCCATCCAAGAGAAAGGGGAAGGAAGTTGTTGAGGAAGCGACTGTTTCGAAGGGCCGTGGCAAAGGCAGGGCCGAATTGATCGAACTTGGTCAACTTGGTAAGAGGCATCAGGGAGTTGGATTTGCTTCAGCCCCATCAAGGCCAGAGCAGATCCCCAAGGCCAAGTTTGTCCTCCGCCCTCAATTTCCTCTATCGGTGGAACCAGAATTTGGGTATAACATAGGGGGCAAACTCACAGATGCGAAGAGGGAGAAACTGCATAAGCTGTTGGCATGTTTTACTGAGGGGAAGTCCCGGCCAGTGCTTCCAGGAATTCTGTCAGCTTTTGGTATTGACAGGCGGACAGTCTTTGTCTCGTGGGCGAGCAAAGAGCAGGTGATGGGAACTATCGTCACGATCGGCCAGCTCAACTGTGGACTGCGCCTTCCACTGCCTCCTTTCGCTGCGAGGCTATTGAATATTTCTGGTCTCTGTCCCGGGCAGGTGACTGGAAATTCCTGGAGGATCATCTACGCTTTCTGTCGCGTAGAGTCAGACTTCCAGGAGGAGCTGAGGAAATGCTATTCCAGCATTCCCGAAGGTGAAGAAGCTCGGATTGAGTTCGGATATTTCTTTTACCATTACAGATGGGCCTGGAGGAAAGATAGCCCCTTCTATTATCTGACGGGTGTCTCTGCTCTGCGCCCAATCATCGATACCATCGGCTCCGACAAACTGTACACGGACTGGCCGCTGTCGGTGTCGGGTGCCTGGACTCCAATGTCAGTCCCGGAGGTTCCTCGGTACAAGGTGCAGGATGAGACTGACATGTTCTCTGCAGGAGGAGCTCTCGCGTGGCCTCCGGAGCAGGTGGGGTCTCTCGACAATCTTTTCTTGGAGTTGACATGTGGGACCAGATCTTGGAAGCAATTTTCGAATTGCCCAGTCCGGCATGGCAAGGCCAACCTCCTCCACCGATCGAAGCTTCGTTACGAAGACAATGAGGTTATCTACTCCGACTACGAGGAGGACCCTCAATCTGGAAAAATTATTAGAAGACTTCGATTTGAGAAGAAATCTTATGGAGCCAGGCGCAGCTTGCCCTCGAAGGAGAAGCTGGTAATTCCAAAGGGCCCGGCGAAGAAGAAGAGAAAAGTCCCCATCAAGCAGGAGGAGGATGAGGAGGAAAAGAAAAATGAAGATGACGAAGAGGAGGTAGAAAGGGAGGAGGAGGGCGAAGACGAGGAGAATGAGGGCACAGGCAGCGACGGGGAAGACGAAGAAGATGGTGAAGATGAAGATGAAGATGATGAAAATGGGGGTGGTGAGGAAGAAATTCCTCCCACCCCCACTGATGGTGGTCAAGGATATGGGGGTGGTGAGGAAGGAATTCCTCCCACCCCCACTGGTGGTGCCGATGAGGAATCGCAGCCTATCCTCATAAACGAGGATAAGGCTCGCAGGATGGAGGAAGTTCTGGATGCAACGGGCGATGGCCCAAAGGTGATTCCCTCCTATGACTTCGGGGAATTGAAGAAGAACCCCCTGCGCTTCAAGATTAGGATATCGGGGAGTGGTGGGGTTGGAAGCAACCCTACACCCCTTGATATGATACCTCCCGAGATTCCCCGCCTGGAAGGGGCAACCCCAAGTGGGGGTGTGGAGGTTGAACAACCCCCACCACCCTCACGATCTCTGGCTGACGAAGTAGCTGCCATGGTAGCAGGGCTCGACCATTCGAGCGGGCATGAGGACGAAGGGGGAGCTTCACCTCCTCGAGACGTTCCCTCTCCTGCTCATTTGGAGAGAGGAAGTCGGGTTGGTGAAGCCACTCCTCAACCCTTGCCAGAGTCAACCCCCACCAAGGAGAAGTCGACCCCCAAGGGTAAGAGCTCCGGCAGTGGGAAGGGAAAGGCTCCCCAAGTCGAGGCTTCAGGTATCTGTACTAACCTGTTTTGATTGACTGTCTTGTCTTTGAAGCTTGAAAATATACTAACACTTAGAATTGCTGCATGGATTGTAGGTACACCTGCTGGCCCGGCTAAGAAGATAAGGAGTTTGGGTGATGTTGACATCAACCATCCTACTAACACGCTCCGGAAGCTTTGCAATCTTCCTGAAGCTACTTTTGAAGAAGCCTTCGATCGGCTTGAAGTAGTGGTATGTGCATATGCTTGATCAATTATTCGAATTGTGTCTTTGAGATAATTCTAACTCTTTGTCCATCTGCAGACTGGAGCCTGTTTGAGAATTGCAAGCAAGCTCTCCAGGAAAGCAGGAGAACGAGAGGCCGCCTCTGAGGTGTCTCGTTTGACAGCCGAATTGAAGGCTGTGAGCAAGGAGAGAGATGAACTGAGAGAGCTCCTGACTTCGAAGAAAACCTCTCTCAAAGCCAAGATTGAGGATCTTCGCAAGGGGAAACTGGAGATCAAGGGGCTGCAGGATCGTTGTGAGGCGCAGAGTCACGAGCTTGAATCCTTGAAGAATCGACTCTCCAAGGTTGAGGACGTGTCCTGCGGTCGCACTATCGAGATCACAGAGCTGAAGGAACAACTTGCTACTCAGCACGCTGCCTTCACTGCCAGAGAGGAGACTTCCAAGAAGGCCCTGGAGCATGCGCTGTCTGAATGCAAGGTTTACAAGGAAACAGCAGAGAAGGCGGCAGAGGCACTCAGGGCACATGTCAGCAGTGTCCGATCTTCGAAAGCTTCGGTTGTGAGTAAGCCTCGTGGCGAATCTGAAGGAGAGAAGTCACGTGCTCCAAGCGTAGCCAAACCCTGATGTATTTCTACCTTTTCTTTGTTGTTCACTTGTAACTCTTGACATGTAGCCGTTTACTCCTGTACTTGATCAATATTTTGATAATAGAGATTTTTGATGTTTGAAATTGAATGTCTTGTGTCAAACTCTTTGAATGCTGTATTCTGGATAATCTTGGAGCACTTAAAGGTACATACATTTGAATGTAAGGGGCTGAGTCGCAACTTGATCATCCAAACTGTCGAGTAACTTGAAAATTGAAGGTTGTCGTAGCAAAACTTGAAATCGTTAACATTTGCACGTAGAGGGTCGTGTCGCAACACGAGGCCCTAAACTTGTTAAACGACATGATAGCTTGAAATTGAGAGTTGTGCTGTTTCACAACCCGAAACCGTTTAACATTTGCACGTAAAGGGTCGTGTCGCAACACGAAGTCCTAAACTTGTTAAACGACCTGGTAGCTTGAAATTGAGAGTTGTGCTGTTTCACAACCCGAAATCGTTTAACATTTGCACGTAAAGGGTCGTGTCGCAATACGAGGCCCTAAACTTGTTAAACAACCTGGTAGATTGAAATTGAGAGTTGTGCTGTTTCACAACCCGAAACCGTTTAACATTTGCACGTAAAGGGTCGTGTCGCAACACGAGGCCCTAAACTTGTTAAACGACCTGGTAGCTTGAAATTGAGAGTTGTGCTGGCTCAACTTGAATTTGCTTGAAGGTTTGAAACTGAATGTTGCACTGTCTCATAACTCAGAATTCGAACGGACAAGTAGACGTTGGAGAGCAATCTTTATTCAGCATAGAATTTACATCATAGATAGAACAAGTTAAGATTCCAAACATTCCAAGCCCGTGGCAGTCGATAGAATCCTTTGCGTCCTCCTGATTTGACTTTGTATAGACCTTCCCAGTTGGGAGCTAGTTTCCAGCTGCTGCTGTGCTCTTTATTGCCGGTGTTTGTTGGTATGATCTTGCCTGTCTTTGACAAATTCTTGAAGATGACCTTCATATAACAAGTCTTCCAAATGATATCTTAACCGGTGGCATTGATCGGTAGAATGGCCGTGGCTTTGATGAAAGTCACAGTAGACCGTCTTATCAGAGGTGACTTTGGTATCTGGTTGCAGAGGATTCGGCCATCGGAGGAATTCCTCGTGTTGAATTCGATCGAGGATCTGCTCGATCGGTAAATTCCACTTAGTGAAAGTGGTCTTCTTTGGAGGAGATCGGCGGCCATCATTCCTTGACCGCTTATTTGCAGGTGGAGCTGCTGCCTCTGCATCGTGAGATTGAGTAGTATACTTTGGAGCTTCTCGATCGGCAGGCCTTCGCTTCATCTCTCGTCCCTTTCGGGCAACTTGATCATCCTCAACCTCAATTTCCCGTTGGATTCGATCAAACATTAAACCCAGGGAAAGAGGAGGATTGCGAATGAAGTCGTTGTAGATGTGCATGTCGAAACGGAGTGCATTCTGGAAAGCTAACATGATAGCTTCATCATCCAGATGCCTCCCAGAGAGGGCAGCGTGCTCATTGCGGAATCTCCTTGTGAAGCTGCGGAGACTCTCGTCGGAGCCCATCCTTAGCCGATAGAGGGAATCGAGCTTCTTCTCCGGCTTCAAATTAAGTTGATAATGTTGTACAAAGAGATTGGCTAAGACGCTGAACCGAGTAATGGATCCAGCTCGAAGGTTATGGTACCAATCGAGGGATGGCTCATCGAGGCTCCCGGCGAAGGTGCGACATAGCACGTTATTCTCTTCTTCATGTGGCGTTAGAGCTTGCTTGAAGGCAAGTATGTGGAGGCTTGGATCTCCTCTGATGCAGTTGAATTTGGGGAGGATAGGAGTTCTCCATCCTCTTGGAAAGGTGGTCTCGAAGAGACTTCGATGTAGAGGCCCGGCAGAGGAGTAACCGTCCCTACGACCGTGTCCTCGACCTAGAGGCGGGTCAAGAGGCAAGATCGCAAGGTCTTGCTCAGGCATTGAAGTATTTGCCGGTTGAAGTCGGTGTCGAAGGTCCGATCCAAGTCCACGTTGGAGTGGAATGGAAGGGGAGACTCTGCTCTTTGAAGGAGCGCCTTTCATTTGGTGTTTCCTTGGCATGTTGATCTTTGAAGGTGTCCTCTTGTCGCAGTTGCGACCAGAAGAGGATTGGGAGGACTCGTCGTCAAGACGATCCCAGACACTCTGCTTCCAGGGAGCAGCAGAGGGAGTAGGATCGCGATGAATTCTTTCGAGGGCAGCAGTGCCCATTGATCTCCGTTGCTCGGAGTGGATTGAACGTTGTGGAAGATTGATCCTCTCACCTGCAGAGGGGATAGGCAGAACGATCCCAGCTTCGGAAGCTGCTTTCTTAAGAGCATCCCTCTCAGCAGTGAGGGTGGCGTTTTGTTTCGCCAGTTGGAGCAATTGGAAATCGACTGCAGAGACTTGGTATGTCGATGGAGGGTCTTCAGCAGGAGCAGGGACAGTCTGCCCAATTGATTGATGAGGATGAGGGGCGATCGGTCGATCGACTGATCTTCCACTTCCTGAGTGAACCCCCATCTCGGGGACAGCAAGGGGCTGCCCGAAGTTGAGCCTTTGACTCATTGAACGAGTCTCAGGACGAGGTTGATGTTGAGTGTTACTTCCTTCTGGTTGACCCTGGTATTTGGTTCTCGCCATTCAGAGTGCGAAGGGTACAACGAGGTTGCCGATGTCCGATCAGTTGTTTGAGCAACCGAGGGGGCGAGGAAGTTTGGCTATTGATCTAGTAGTCGAAATTGAGAGGACACGGCTTCTCGTTCGAATCCCACAGACGGCGCCAAACTGTGGGGGAAAATCTTCGTGCCGACCCGAAGACTCTCGCAGCACCAGTCAATTGAAATTGAAGTTGACGTTGAAGATCGTTGGTCGATCTGTTGATCGAAGTTGAAGTCTTTGATATGTAAACAGAGATGCAATCAGAGAGATTGTTGACACGAGGTGTGATCTCGGAGTTCAGCCGAAGCCTACGTCTCCGTGCTATAGGGAGCAACCCGAATTCACTAACACTTATGCTGGAGTGATCTCGACAGGCCGAGTATCACTGTAAACACTGATCTCTTCGAGAGAGAGAAGAAGATCAAAGAGAGGTGGAAGATGGGAAGTTGGAAATCCCAGAGCTCTGGTTTTTAGAACTGAGAATTCGATCTCTTTAGAATCGATCCTTTTACATTCGAAGACTCTGCTATTTATAGGAGTTTCTGGTGGTAAACGGCGGTCTCTGCTACCGTATCTGGGGATCCTCCAGGTAAGGCTGGTGGGCTCCGCTGCCGTCTTAGGGGGCCCACCAGGCAGGGCCGGTGGGTCCCGCTGTGGTATTCGGGGGCCCACCAGGCAGGGCTGGTGGGTCCCGCTGTGGTACTCGGGGGCCCACCAGGCAGGGCTGGTGGGTCCCGCTGTAGTCTTC
Source organism: Chamaelirium japonicum (assembly GCA_947650365.1). NCBI lineage: Eukaryota > Viridiplantae > Streptophyta > Magnoliopsida > Liliales > Melanthiaceae > Chamaelirium > Chamaelirium japonicum. Next base: position 62,400,972 of record OX393552.1, read on the forward strand.
GGGGGCCCACCGGGCAGGGCTGGTGGGTCCCGCTGTAGTCTTCGGGGGCCCACCAGGCAGGGCCGGTGGGGCCCGCTGTTTGCAGACTTCTTGCCAAAATTTGCACCCACAGTATCCATCCCCATGAAGTCATGACCCAAGTTCGACATCATATTTGTTCTTGGATCAACCTTGCAACCGGTCACTGCGTGGAACCGGCTCTACAGGGGTTGATCTTTGAACATATACAGGGGTTGATCCTGAGGATGACTTCTTAATTGTAATTTGCCCCCCCCCCCGATTGTAGAGTGTACTCCTGTGGATGGCTACTCGTTATTGCAAATACATTTTATTTTTTAATCTACTGGTAGGGGTCTAGGCTGAACCCCCCTCGTTCTCCGAGAGGGATTTCTCAAAAAAAAAAAAAATGGTGATTCTCTAGCATGGCCTAGAGAAGAAAAATCTTGTAATCCCATTTGAAATATAGTGGAAGTTGCGGTGGGTTTTCAGCCGTGGTTTTTTCCTTCCATCTTGGAGGGGTTTTCTGCGTAAAATATTTGTATATGATCTTTTGTGATTGTTTTTCATTGCTTGCACACGAAGGGCAATCTAGTTTTTTTTTCCAACACTCTGGGGTACAATGTGTCATCAGCCTATCATCTTGCCATGTTCAGTGCCCCTATAACGGTAGGCCCTGGGTCGGGGATCTGGAGAAGTTTGTGGAAAACACCAATAGGGCCTCGGGTTTGATTATTTTTATGGAAGTTCTTTCACTTGCGTCTCCAGGTTCGATTGTATCTACGATGTATAAGGATGCCAGTGTCTCCATTATGCCCCTGATGTTTGGTGCAGGGGGAATCATTGGATCATGCTTTCTTTCAGTGCTCGCCCCTCAACCAAATCTAGTTGCAGGTTAGCAAGTCGATGCAACTACCATTTATCCCTACCTCAGTCATAGAGTTTGGCAATTTGTTTAGCTATTCTCAGGATCAAGGGGCTGGATACAGCAAAACTACTAAAACTTTCCTTGGATATACTCTTTGTCACATGTGGAAATCTCATAATCGAGCCTTATTTGAATCGATTAATCTTGTGGTTCATATTACTTTCAGCCTGATCAATGAAGATTTTGTTTCCTTAGTGTTCCATTAAGATGATAAATGCAGGTCTGAGGAAGCCGAATAACCCTCGAAGATTGGATGTGCTCCTTGTTCGATGGACACTGCTGGTATCACAGGAATACAAATTGAATTTCGACAGTTCGGTGGATTAATCGACTATGTCGGCCGACGCGGTCTTCGTTATCCGGGACTATTATGGGACTATTTTGGTAGCAGATGGATTTAATCTAATTAAGACTTCAGTGCAGGTGACAGAAACTAGGGACCTCTGGAAAGGCCTCCTTACTGCCTCTACATTGTTCCCAGGGCATGCTATTTGGATCGAATGAGACTCTCAAAGTATGCTCTTACAACTGAATATTGACGCCATCTCATCCCAGCTCATCCAAGATTGCAAACATATCAGGTATCCCTCTATGCGAGGACGATGAGGCAATCCAGGTTTTGGTCTTCCGATTTTCCTCTGGATGCTTAGCGGCGCACCCAATCTGATTGTAGTCCCTGTTGTTATGTCTGATGGGTGTCCAAAAACTAATGTAACAGTTCCGATATATTAGTGCAATCAGGTTACCCAAAAAAAAAGCAAGTAAGATCCGCCCGTAGTTGCATATGCATGAGCACTTTTCATTTAGCGCAAATTACAAAAACCTCTCCTGAACTACACACCTCATTTTATGTTGGTCCCTCACCTATTTTTTTGGACAATTTGATCCCTGAACTATGCTCCCTTTGCACTTGGCACCCTCTATCAGCTTTTATTTCGAAAATACCCTTGTTGCGGTAAGCATAAATCAAATATTTTAAAATATTTTTGTGTGTTATTGAAAATTGATAAGGGTATTTTTGGGATAAAAAGTTGACGGAGGGGGTTAAATGTAGACAAAGCATAGTTCAGGTATTAAATTGTTCAAAAAAAAAGTTGAGGGACCAATATGAAATAAGGTGTATAGTTCAGGGGAGGTTTTTGAAATTTACCCTTTTTTTTATAACACAAATATACTCTAATAGTATAATACTATAATAGAGATCTCTCTCTTATCTTGTAACACTGGATCTTTTTTGAAGAGCCATAATCATTCCTCCACAGCTCTCTTACATAAATCATATTAAAACCCTACTATAAAGATGATAAATACTCCTTCAATGGCATTTCTCACTCTAACAAGTGAATCACACTCTATATTGCACATTTCTTCAAATGACTGTGATGCCGTCTGTGCCAAGTGGCGTGCATCAAGTTCACCCAGGCATTGCCCGTATATAATATGGAGTCCTCTCTCTCTCATGTTGTGACATGTGGACCACTTTTGAAGAGCAGGAATCCTTCTCTCCATATAAACACGGCTCTCCTATAAATCTACTATGCCATGTGATGTTAATTAGAAAAACCATCAGTACTATCTCTCACTTAATCTCTCTCTAACAAGTGAATTACATCTGGAAAAGTGAATCGCAATCACTCCAATTGCACACTTCTTCGGACGGCTGTGATGTCAGTGGCGTGCATCAAGTTCATCCGGACAGTATCCGAGTTTCTTACTAGTTTATATAATATCAAGTTCATGGGGACAGTGTCTGAGTTTCTTACTATTTTATTTTATATATATATATATATATATATATATATATATATATATATATATATATATATATATGTGTGTGTGTGTGTGTGTCCCAGTGAAAGTGCTATCATTAAATTATCTTTAAATAAATATCGTGGAAAGACATTTGTCTGTTCAGTTTGATGAGAAGGTACCCATTAAAAGCCGAAGCATGTATATGAATGGTTGCGCTCTCATATATATCCTCAATACAACCTCTTTCTTTTAGAAAGAAAAATAATTTTTAAAAATACTTTTTTCCTATCAAAGTCCCAAGTGGCGCAATGACCCATGCCACTACTGCGTTTTATAAGTACAAGTCTTGAACCCAGAGAGAGAGAGAGAGAGAGAGAGAGAGAGAGAGAGAGAGAGAGAGAGGTACCATAAATTTTTCATTTGAATCCACTTAAAATCTACAATAAAAACTTTACGTTCATATTTCACATATATACATGATTGTGTACTAATTAAGTTATGATGTGCGAGATAGTTAGGCGTCCATTAAAATCTTTCGTAAAAACATATGTTCAAATCAAATATGGTTCTCTTTTAGGTTTTTTTACTGGGATTATTTTTATTTTTATAGTATGTTTTAAATGGGTTATTATGAGAGAGGGCTGAGTTCAAGCAACGAAATCTGCTCTTTAACAGGGATCCGAGTGTCACAACACGCACGAGAGAGAAGGCTCCGTTTTAGTATAGTTATATCAGATTTCATAGAATGCATTTCCTTAAAAAAATCCAAAATAGCCTAGCCATGTTCCCGCTCCACAACCACCCTTAGAACTACCTAACATTAACCCCTAGATACTTCCCACTGCTGGTCATCCCCCACAATTGGTCGAGGAGGGTGGAAGAGGAGGTGAAAGACTACGGCGGTGACAGTGACGGCGGGCAACAACTAGGGTGGCGACGGGAAGGAACCAGAGTAGAGGATCAAGACGGGTGCCAAGAAAGAAGTGTGGGGTGTAAGTATCATTTAACCTTTTTTTTAGATTACAATTTGACCTCCAAAGTTTGGGTGGTGTTACTCCTATTCCTATATTTTTTTATTATGACACTCGCACAACCAAAGTTTTCAAAACAGAAAATACTATTTACCCTGAAGCTCTTACTGATTCCTCACACATAATGGCGTGTTGTGATCAGCGTCTTCTGTTTCACAATTAATCAGGTCCAACTCTATATAAATTTGTCGGATGAGAGAGCCTCCATCCACTTGTCAAAAAAAAAAAATTCTGTTTCACCCAGCCCCAATCAATGAATCGCACACAGCCAAGAACGACAGACAAAGGGACTCTATGATTGGATACCACATCATCTATGTCGAAGAATCGGTAGAAACTATATTTCTCTTTCTAAATATAATGTGACCTTTTTTTTCTTTCTTTTTTTAAAGAAAGGAAATATAGTGTAAGTGTAACAAAGTGATGGGTTTAACGTCGATGTCTTCTTTTTTTTTTGTGTTTCAAAGGGGAGGTCACAATTGGACCTCCAGGAGACGCCACGTGGTGGTGCTAGTAGAGACATGTCCCTTGGCTGGAGAAACAAACTGCCACCTGGCGGATCAAAGGCCATCGGCCACATACCAAACTCCTCGCCCAGCGGCGGACAACTAACCACCGCACACCGACGGCCACCACAGACACCGCACACAGACGAAACATACCACACGAAGGCGGAGGAGCAGAAACAGAATGGGAGGCAAAAACATCATCGATGTTGAAATGATATATTTGCACCACTGTAATTTGCTCCACCATGCAGGTGAGGTGAGGCCCGATGAGTACAAATGATAGGGCATCTGATCATATCTGACCCGTCGGCAGATTCTCACCACTTTAGCTTTAGTTCCACGGTCCTTGGTTAAGATGAGATCGCATAGCATCTGCTATATTCTTCATCTTTATCTTTTTAGCGTGGGCATGAAGATAAGAACCTTTTTTTTATTTTTTCAAGGGTATGCAACTTAGGTGCATCTCAATGATGGAAGAGAAATGCTATTCAGCCCAAAGGTTTTTCCGATTCCGCTCAGCTCGATTGATTGATGTGGTATTATACGAGTGGTGGTTGAATCTCACTAGTGACATTTGAATCTTACTAACGACATTTAAAAAGTCACTGTGACATTCTATTCTCTAACACCACCGCTCGTACACGGTCATGTCAATCAGGCTGAGCGGATCGAGAAAACCTTCGAGCTGAATATCATTTCTCATGGTAGAAAAGTCTTGCCTCTTACCAAGAGGTCACCTTTTCAAATCGTGAAGATGTGGTTGATTCCTATTTGGCAAGCTGGTACCTGCTAACTGACAACAAAAAAGGTTATTCGACGATAATAAAGTAATTATGTATTTAGTTCTTTAAAAGTGTTTTTTTTTTAGCATCCATCAACGTCACACCTGAGAGAGGTTAGCTAGACAAGGACCTCTACCAGTTAGCTACTAGATGAAAGCGGGATTCAATCCCATGTCCCAAGTACCAACCCCCGAGGCTTTACAAACTCAACTAATTATATTTGTGAAGGTTGAATAAAGCTAGACTTAGCGTTATTTATCGGTTGTAGTCACCTCAACATCGTAATATGTCGACTTCTTTCCTCGTACGCATCTAATCAAGAGTGAGATAGGGCTTCATAGAGTTAAGGCATGAAGTGAAAGATGACAACTATGAAATATTTCGCACGAATGTAATATATCAAAATATTGTATTTTGATAAATTAAAAAATTAAAATATTTCGTAAAATTTTATAAAATATTTTAATTTTTTGTAGCTTGATGATAAGATTATTTGGGTATAGTATGGTATCTATAGACATTAGTGTAAGAGATCATCTCCAACGGACTCCTAGGTCTCTCCATATATCTAGGGGTGGCAATTCTTGACCCGACCCGCCAACCCGACCCGAAGTTAGCGGGTTTGGGTTTGGCCTAAATGGGTTCGGGTCATAAACGGGTCGACCCGATTGACCCGTTTATTTAATGGGTCGGGTTCGGGTTTGTACTTATAACCCGATTGACCCGACTTGACCCGTTTAACAAATGGGTCGTGTCAACCCGACCCGACCCGACCCGACCCAACCCGAACCAACCCGAGCCAACCCGATCAAACCCGGCCCAATCCGACTGGTCTTTACCCAACCCGACAGGTTTACATGGGTTCTGTTGACCGAACCCGAGCCAACCCGACCCGACACGACCCGACCCGTTTAGTAAACGGGTTAAACGGGTCGGGTCGGGTCAACCCGTTTATTAGGCGGGTCGGGTTTGGGTTTAAGTTTTTGACCCGTTTATTAAACGGGTCGGGTTCAGGTTAGGTGTTTTGCCCTTATACGTATGTCTCAACCCGACCCGAACCCGACCCGACTCGACCCATTGCCACCCCTACATATATCTAGTGAGCGATTTGGGCTTTTCAACAAGTATGAGAGCTACTTTTTAGAAGCATCTCCAAAGGGATCCAAGGTCCACTCCGTGCATTTTGAAAAGACCAAATGCCATGCATCATAGGTGGGGCCTGAAGGCCAGCTGTGATGCGGAGGTACGTCGGAGGAGATTCGGACTCGGCAGGATGGAGTGGGGTCCAACGCTAGGGAGCTATGCTCACTCGCCTGACATGGCAAGTGTAGCAAATCATTAAATGAGGCGAGCTGCTTCGGAGCGCATTGGAGTGTGAGAAGGCATCCTCCTCTCGTCACTTCCAGTGAATCGAATCCCATGAGGATCCCATTGGAGATTCTCCAACTATACATTGCACAACATATACAGGTGTCATCATCTGATAGGTCTAACACCCGTCGTTCCACCATCATCGACCGTCTCCATATCTCCACAAGTATGCTGACTTTATAGTCACTTAGCCAATGGGACCAATCAGCTACAGTAAATGGGCTGCCCATTGGGCCTCAAATACTATTGTTTCAGCCGGAACATTCATTCGGGTCTATTAAAACTCAAATAGCAAGACCAAACCTGGCCCAATTACAGCCCAAGTTGCACCAAGGCCGAAATGCCCCTCCCGTTTGTTTAGTGGGCTGGGCCCAAATTTGTTCCCCAAAAGAAGAGGCGCATGACCTGACCAGCGCCCATGGAGGACTCAGATGTAGGGATGGCAGTTATCCGGGTTTACCGGTTACCCGACTCGACCCCACCCGATTGGGACGGGTTTGGGATGCTCAAAAATTGGTTTGGGATGGGTTTTGGATTTGAATTTCAAACCCGGTCGGGTTTGGAACGGGTTCGGGTTTTACTCCAACCCAATCCGACCCGACCCAGATATATTACCTATCATATATTCATATATCTTAAATATTCTTTGATATGTTGGTTCTCAAGATCATATAATAAGTTGACTTGTGCTTATAATTGTGTGATCGTAATATACGAAGAACATTTGTTATGTACTATTTTCTATGTAGAGCTGCGATTAGGTCGGCCAAAGAAGCTAAATATGTAGTCTTTTATGAAACCGATCCGACCCGATCTGATTTGACCCGACCCGCAATACATAAACGGGACGAGAAGGGATGGGCACGGGGTTTTCAATACTAATTGGGACGGGTTTGAAAATTACTCTTAAAATCCGACGCGGATTTGGAACGGATATGGGGCGGGATAAAATATAATGGTGCGGTTTCGGAATAGGACCGAACCGTCCCAAACCCGACCCTACGCAGATGTACGCAAGCCTGGATCTACGGTTCCCACCTTTGGGGGTGGCTATAGCATTTGTTACCTGTAAGTTCAGATGACAGATGCATATATGTTGGGTTGGGTTGGGATATATTCACGGTAATGAGTTGTACCTAAGGCTGCAAGTTGCGTGGGTTGAACCGGACCAAACCCTACGCGAACCAAACTTTGGGCCGGATTTGGACTAGTTTTATTGAAGGACGAGTCGGGCTTCGGTTGGAACAGTTGGGTTGGGCTTGGGCCAAGGGGCCTGGCAGCCCTAACCTGAGTTGAGTGTAACGTATCACCTTATACGCCTCCTTGATCGCCGTTGGCGGCACTTGGGAGACCAGGATTTCGGCGATCCTCCTTTTCTTGGGGTCGGATTTTGATTTTTCCGTTCCCATCTCCATGTAGATATTGGTTCCTCTTTTCCTTTTCCCTCCTAAGGTTTTGTTGTTGTTATCCGATAGGAGGGCAGCCCCTATTGGATTAGTGCGGTAGTTCCTCACGTGTGTAATTCGATGTGGCGGATCAGAATCCCAGCCCGCTCGCTCGATGGTGGAGGTTCCCAGCTTCTATGGGTATCATGATCCCCTCCTCTGCTCAGTGGGGCGGCTCCTGGCTTGGCTCGATATGGCGGCTAGTGGGTCGGCGGCGGATCAGGGGTTGATGGTGTGGCTCCATCCTTGCCTCGGCGGTGATGATGTTGTTCCTTCATTGAGCCTGGTGGTGGCTTCTTTTTGTGGGATGTCGACATTGGTCCCTATGGATGGTTTTTCTCTATTGTTTGTATTTTTTTGTCCTTGTGAGCCTTGTGCTCTTGTCTTCCACCTTTGTGGTGATGGTGCTGATGCTTGAACCGGATTGTAGTGTTGTTGGGGACGTAGAGGTGTTCCCCCTTTCGGGTTCCGCCGGTGTAGCGGTGTTTGCTGTTGCTTGCGCCGAGCTGTGGCGTCTTCGGGGGTCTAGTGGTGTCACCCCCCGGTACCAAAAAAAAAATCTTTCAAATTCATATGGACATAACTAACTTGCACGGTTCCTCTCAATGTTAGGATATCGGGATGTTTCTCACAAGTTTCTTCTTGATTTTAGTTATTAATCCATTTAGATAGTACCATGTGTTCAATTTGCAACTCAATATCGGTCCAAGGGCCTTTCCGGAGGGCGTGTTTCGGGTGCTGGGAAACAAGGAGAAGTTTTGGCACGTTTCGATGGGGGAGGAGAAATCATAAGGTGAATAGGGTTTCCTCGATTGCTTGTATCTTATGTTGATTCTTAGCTTCATAGTGGATTTGGATCATCGTCGTCCATTACTTTTTCTGGTTTGGATTTTTCACGTAATTTTTTTTCTCATGCTTGTGTTGTGGTTTTTTTCTCTCTTGTTTACTAGATGTGGCATCGTTCCTATTCACCTTTCCGGATGGCGTGTTTCGGGGGTCGAAAAGCAAGGAGAGATTTTGGCACGTTTCCCCTGAGGAGGAGAAATCCTAAGGTGAATAGGGTTTCCTCGATTGCTTCTATCTATTGTTGATCATCGGCTGTGGTCGCAGAAAAAAGATTCGGGTCGTCTTTATTGCGGATCACACGAGATTACAAATTTTCTTTGATCAGGAGATTGTGGGAGAGATCCTCTGGAGGGTCCCTTTGATCCGCGTCTCCACGTGGTATTCGTGCGAGAGCTCTGAAGGGGTTGCCCAGGACAGAGGTCTTTACAGGATGAGGGTTTTTGAGAGGCTAAGGAGTTTCCGCCGTTGATTTTGTCCCTTCCGTGCTTCGCGCTTTTCTCGGCTAGGGAGGCTTTGGGCTTCGTTCCTCGGTCTTCGTGTCTTCCTCGATCCTTGCTCGACCTCGGCGTCCTTGATCGTCGGTTCGCGGCGTCAATCGTGTTTTTGGCGTCAGCTTTGGCTTTAGCTTTCGGCTTTTGCGTAGCTTTGGCGTGGCTCTGGCGTTTGCTTTGCTTTGGCGCTTGCGCTTGAACGTAGGCGGGTAGAGACTTGCGATGCTTTAGTTCTTCCGGACTTCGCGTCGTATCGGCTAGAACGTGCGGTGCTTTGCTCGTGACCGTCGTAGTTGCTTGGCTTTGGCACGTGCGTTGCTTTAGCGCGGGCTTTACCGGTGCGTTTGCTTTGGCTTCTTGCGTCGGCTTTGACTTTAGCTTTGACTCGATCTTCTTCTCGAACGACTGGCGTTACTTCTTCAAGGCTTCTTTATTCTTCCGGCTTCCTCGACGGTTGTGGCGTCGGTTTTGGCTTTTCGGCGGGGGTAGCACCGATGCTTGTGCGACGGTTGTAGCGTCGACTTTCGTTGATGAAGACGGCGGGTGTAGCACCGATCTTCGTGCGACGGTTGTAGCGTCGGCTTTTGTTGATGAAGACGGCGGGTGTGGCACCGGCTTTAGCACGATGGTTGTAGCGTCGGCTTTTGGTTGACGAAGGCGGCAGGGGTAGCACCGGCTTCAGGCCTTCTTCTCCCAGCTTTCTTCTTCGTGCGAGGGGTCGATGCCTTGATTGAAGACGACGGGTGTTGTCGGCTTCGATCTTCTTCTCCGGCCTTTGCTTATGGCGTCTTCGGAGCTGATGAAGATCGTTGGAGCAATCGGGTGATGACGGCTCCGGGTCTTCTTCTCCACGCTTTCTTCTTCGTGCGAGGAGTCGAAGCTTTGATCTCCGAGTGCAAGGTCTTCACGTTGATGAGGACTTGAAGGGCCAAGGACTCCCGTAGGATATGCTTGCCGTGCCTCGTGAAGCCTTCGGTCTTCGAGCGTTGGAGCTTCTCTTGCGAAGCTCTTTCGTCTTCGGCTTTCGGACCTGGCGATGGTTGTGACGTTGACTTCTTCTCCGGGCGTGTTTGGCTTGATTGGAGTTGAAGGCTTCTTTTGGAGATGGCGGGTGTAGCACCGATCTCTATGCGACGGTTGTAGCGTCGGCTTTTGTTGATGAAGACGGCGGTGGTAGCACCGATCTCCGTGTGACGGTTGTAGCGTCGGCTTTGTTGGTGGAGACGGCAGGGGTAGCACCGATCTCCGCACGACGGTTGTAGCGTCGGCTTTGTTGATGAAGACGGCGGGGGTAGCACCGATCACCGCACGACGGTTGTAGCGTCGGCTTTGTTGGTGAAGACGGTGGGGGTAGCACCGATCTCCGCACGACGGTTGTAGCGTCGGCTTTACTGGTGAAGACGACGGGGATAGCACCGATCTCCGCACGACGGTTGTAGCGTCGGCTTTTGTTGACGAAGACGGCAGGGGTAGCACCGGCTTCAGGCCTTCTTCTCCAAGCTTTCTTCTTCGTGCGAGGAGTCGACGCCTTTGTTGAAGACGACGGGTGTTGTCGGCTTCGATCTTCTTCTCCGGCCTTTGCTTATGGCTTCTTCGGAGTTGATGAAGATCGTTGGAGAAGTCGGGATGACGACGACTCCGGGTCTTCTTCTCCAAGCTTTCTTCTTCGTGCGAGGAGTCGAAGCTTTGATCTTCGAGTGCAAGGTCTTCACGTTGATGAGGACTTGAAGGGCCAAGGATTCCCGTAGGACATGCTTGCCGTGCCTCGTGAAGCCTTCGGTCTTCAAGCGTTGGAGCTTCTCTTGCAGAGCCCTTTCGTCTTCAGCTTTTCCGACCTGGCGACGGTTGTGACGTCGGCTTCTTCTCCGGGCGTGTTTGGCTTGATCGGAGTTGAAGGCTTCTTTTGGAGATGGCGGGTGTAACACCGATCTCTATGCGACGGTTGTAGCGTCGGATTTTGTTGATGAAGATGGCGGGGGTAGCACCGATCTCCGCACGATGGTTGTAGCGTCGGCTTTTGTTGACGAAGACGGCAGGGGTAGCACCGGCTTCAGGCCTTCTTCTCCAAGCTTTCTTCTTCGTGCGAGGAGTCGATGCCTTTGTTGAAGACGACGGGTGTTGTCGGCTTCGATCTTCTTCTCCGGCCTTTGCTTATGGCTTCTTCGGAGTTGATGAAGATCGTTGGAGAAGTCGGGATGACGACGACTCCGGGTCTTCTTCTCCAAACTTTCTTCTTCGTGCGAGGAGTCGAAGCTTTGATCTTCGAGTGCAAGGTCTTCACGTTGATGAGGACTTGAAGGGCCAAGGATTCCCGTAGGACGTGCTTGCCGTGCCTCGTGAAGCCTTCGGTCTTCGAGAGCGAGGCTCTTTCTTCGCAGAGCCTTCGCGTCTCTTGTTTTCGACCCTTTGTGCCTTCCCCCACCCCTTCTATTTATAGGCAAAGGGGGGTGGTTGGGGGAGATATGGCTGAAATCTTTTTTGTTTCCTCCAATATCTCCCCCCATAACCATCAAGATATTGTTCCCTTATTTGGGGAAACAAACCCGATCCCCTCCTTTTTAGTTGGGGTGGTTACGGGCTAGATGTGACTCGATCTTCAAAGATCGAGTTGTTATTTTTGTTGCACTTTTGGATCGGATGGCGACACAACGTCATCTTGTCCGTTGGATCGAGGGATCGTCGCGGATCTACGGCTACGTAGACGTCCACGCCACCTCCCCCCGCATCGAGGCGGTTTTGATTTCTTTTTCCTTTCTTTTCTTTTTCTTTTCTTTTTCTTTTTCCTTTTTGTTTTCTTTTTCTTTATGGCCGGCCCCACCTCCCCATGGGGAGGGGGGCACGGTTTTCTAGAGGGGGGGCCGGTGGGCCCCCCTTTTTGTGCTCGAGCTGCGGGTCGGGTGGACCCGTTTGCTTTGAGTTGGGCCGCGATGCGCGAATTGGGTTTGCACGCGGGCCGAGTTCGCATGCGGGCCGTTGTGTGCGGGCCAGATTTCGCATGCGGGCCGTTGTGTGCGGGCCAGATTTCCGCATGTGGGCCGTTTGTGTATGGGCCAGGTTTCGCATGCGGGCCGTTGTGTGCGGGCCAGGTTTCGCATGCGGGCCGTTGTGTGTGGGCCAGGTTTCGCATGCGGGCCGTTGTGTGTGGGCCGGGTTTCGCATGCGGGTCGGGTTCAACCCGTGGGCTAATTTCGGTGCCCACAAATGCCCCCTCAAGGTCAAGTGCGCCCGCGGGAAATGCGTAGCAATTGGCCTTGATCACGTATTTGTGCGGAATTTAGGTCTTTATAGGGACCCCCGCCTTTTTGTTTTCCCTCATCGTTGCTAGCGCGGAAGATGAAGGGCGCTGGCAGCCTGGAGTCGAAGACTTCTTCTAAGGTTTCGATCGCCCTTATTGTCGCGGACTTCCTTTGCTTTGAGAATGACGCGAACGTTGATGACGGCCGCTGCGCGGAGTCCCAGGGCAGCAAGGCGACGGGAGCGCGAGGACGGCAGCGATGTGCCTTGGCGGAGGGTTGTTGCCCTTCTTTGGTGCTGGAGCGCAATGATGGAAGCCGATTGTCGCGGCAGATGGTGGTGACGAGGCGGATAGCGCATCGAGCGGAGGAGGCGGAGTGGTCGAAGCCGCAGGAGGTTCCCTCCTTCTTCCTACTCCCTCTTTTTTTTTTTTCTTCTTTTCTCTCTTCTTTTTTTTTCTCTTTTTTTTTTTTTTTGAAACAGTGGTTGCATCGGATCGGGATGCACTCCGGATATAGACCCTAGATTTATGGGATGGGAGAGTTATCTTATCTCTATCCCAATAACCGATTAAGCCTATTTATAGGGGGTCAATGAAAAATAGATTTCATTTCCTTTTTTTTCTTCTTCTTCTTCTTCGTCGTCTCTGCCGTCGGGTCCGCGGGGTCAGCGGCGCAGGCGCGAACGGAGGTGGGCTGCGGCGTGCTTAGGCCGGCGCGGGCGGGCTGAGGTGGTGCGGAGCGCGGGGCGCAGGCCGGCGGGTGGTGGCAAGGCGCCGGACGCAGGCGGGCTGAGGTGGCCGGCTCAGCAGCAGCGGTGACGCGCGGTGAGGAGTCCGGGCGGCACAGGCAATCGTGCGCGGGGCGGTGGCCGGTGGTCGGCGCGGCGCAGGGTGCGGCAGGCGGGGCACGTGCGGCTGGCGGTGATGACTGCGAGGCCGGGTTGGAGTGGCGCGCGGGGCGGAGCCCAGGTGCAGTGCCGGGGCAGCGGGTGGCGCAGGCGGCAGCGGCTCGGCGGTGCGGCACGCGGGGCACAGGCCAGGCGGGCGGTGCGGCGCGGGCCGGGGTGCAGCGGCCGGGCGTGGGGCTGCGGTGGCCGGCGCGGCGCGTGGACCAGGGTGCAGTGACCCGGCGCGGGGCGCGGGGGCCAGCGGAGCAGCAGCGGTGCGGAGGCGGCTGGCACGGGGCGCGGAGCGGCGGGCGTGGAGCGGTCAGGCCGGCGCGGGTGGCGGCTGCGGGGCGCACCGGCGAGCGGGGCGCGGAGGCCGGCGCGCACCGGCCCCGTTTCGGGCCTTCAATGGAGAGAGAGGGGAGAGGTGGTGGCTCCCCTCCGGTTCTACCCTCTCTCTTTTTTTTTTTTTTTTAACAGGAGAGGGCGGCTGCGGCTTTTTTGCTGCGGCCCCCTCTCGGTTTCCCTTATTGCAAAAGGGGCTGTAGGTGTCTGGCGTGGGTAGACGGCCGGTCACGCGGTGGAGGGCTCGGCCGGGGGCTGCGGGGTGCGGCCGGTGCGCGGGTCGGAGGCGGTGCGCGGCCGGGGGCTGCAGTGTGCGGCCGGCGCGCGAGCCGGAGACGGGGCACAGCCAGGGGCTGCGGTGTGTGGCCTGCGGTCGACGGGCTCCAGTCGCACGGGTTGAAGACCACAGCCCTGTTTGGGGGCTGTGGGTTTTAAGAGGGAAGGGGCAGTGGCTCTTTTTGCTGTGGCCCTCCTCTAAGTTTCCCTTTTTGCAAACGGGGACTTTTTTTTTTTTTTTTTTGCAGAGAAGGGGGTGCTGGCCTTTTTGAGGAAATTGTGGCTGTGGCCCGCCGTTTCCACGTGTTTACGAGGCTGTGGCCCTATTTCTTCTTCTTCTTCTTTTTTTTTTTTTGGTCTTGATTGATGATCCCCTCTGGACTTGGCTCGCTTTTTCTTCTCGATCTTTGGACCCCTTTTTTTTTTTTAATTGTCTTGACTTTTCTTCCCAGATTTTGACTGCCTTTTTCTCTTCGGATTTAATCCTTTTTTTTTTTTTTTTTTTTTTTACTTCTGGACTTGATCTGTCTTTTCTTCTGGAACTGATTGTGCATCTTGATTTGACTTGGACTTTTTGTTTCCTTGCAGGACTTGTCCCTTCGAGTGCTTTCTAAAGGCCGGCTGGATCATTGAGGAGGCCTATCGCGGGAGCAGAGCGACTAGCGAGGTTGCACCTGGGCTGGCTGAGTGAGGTGGACTGGATCTTCCTCTAGACGACCATGGGTCGCTGGAGGCCTATGGAGAGAGCTTTCCTGGTGGTGACATCAGCTTGAAGGACGTCGAGACGGGCGTTCTGGAGTTTGACGAGGAGCAAGACGAGGCCACTAATGTTGACAAGGAGCAACCTGCTTTGGTCGTCTTTTGCTTGCCGATCTTGACCTCGGTGACTGCTCCAACAATCCTTTTGGCTTTATGGAGGTCACGGAGGATGCGGTCCTTGGCTCGGGGCCCTTTTATTTTCTTCTCTATTTTTTTTTTTTTTTTTGCATTGACTTGATTTGTTTGTGCCTGTATGCGTGACTGATTTGTGCTTTTCTCCCTTTCTTTCTTCAGGGTCCGCCGTTATGAGAGCTTTCCGTCGTCTGGATGGATCGTCGATGCAGTCTCCCATGGGAGTACGCCTCTTCGTTTCCCTTTTGCCCAAGTCTTCTGCTGCCGTTACGAGAGTTTTCCGACTTCTGGATGGATCGTCGATGCGGTCTCCCACGGGAGTACGCATCTTCGTTCCCCTTTTGCGCGAGTCTTCAGCCGCCATTACGAGAGCTTTCCGACTTCTGGATGGATCATCGATGCGGTCTCCCATGGGAGTACACATCTTTGTTCCCCTTTTACGCGAGTCTTCTATCGCCGTACTTCGAAGCAGGAAGTATGTGTCGAAGTTGGACGAGCTCATTCTCAACGATGAGGGATTTTCACGGCAGATCGTTCGACCGAGTCCGGAGTTGCCATTCAGGAGTCAGTTCCAACGAATGTTTTGGCCGCAGCTTCTTTGTCAGTTCCTGTGGCGTCTTTGACAGCCGTCACGGCGATGGTTCAGGAGGCGGTTCCCGTGCTTGGGTCTTCAGGACAGGATCGCGCCTTATCTCAGCACTTAGAGGCTTGCCCGCGAAAGTGTAGATCGCAGAGTCTTCTTTCTAAGCTTCTTTTGGAGAGTTGTGCTGGAAGTTTATCCAGGCGATACTTCCACCCTTCTAGGAGGAGGGTCTTGATGCTTTGAGTAGCTGGTGGGTTTCCCGGTGGATGGCTCCTTGTTTGAGGAGCATATGTGCACCCTTTTGGCGGATAGCTAGGCTCATTACTTGTGACGGGCTTCACTAAAGGAGGACGCTTTCTTGACGTTGGCAAATGCCGAGGAAGAGGAACATCGACTGGAGAGGCTTCATACGTTTGCTACTGCAGGCTTGGTTTGGATGCAGAAGAAGGTGGAGATTACTCGCGCGTCGCTTCAGAAGCTGGAATCCCTCCTTGCAAGGCAGCGTGTAAAGCTGGCGACGCGTTGAGCTGGTAGGGCGATCGAGAAGGTTTCCGGAGCGAACCTTGCGAGGCAGCGTGCAGAGCTAGCAACGCGTCGGAAGCTGACTGCTTCTCTACCACTGGAGTTGCAGCATGTGTAGGCTACGGGAGACGGGCCGCTTCGGTGCCTCTAGGACTTTGACTTGCTACTCATGCGTTGCTTCAGAAGCTGGAGTCCCGTTTCGAGAAAGCTCGAGCAACCGAGAAGACTTTTGCAACGAAGCTTGCAAAGCAGCGAGATGAGCTTACGAATCGCTGAGAGCTGGTGGTTTCTCGCTTTTCGGAGTTGCACCACGTGGGTGCCTCGAGAGATGAGCTGTGGCAGCGCTGGCTGGTGGTTTGACAGAGGCTGACGGCTTCTCATCCCACGGAGTTGGACTTGCATCTTTTCTGGGCTCATTTTCTGGAATGGTGGTTTGTTTTTTTTTTTTTTTTTTGGTTGTTTGGACTGAACCTTTACAGGCTGCCTACGTACCCTACTGAGAGGGATCAAGTCACACGTAGTTCTTTTTTTTTTTTTTTGGGGGCAAGGGGGGTAACCTTGCGCTAGGCAAAGTACCTCTTGAGGGACTTGCCGCTGGTAGGCAGAGTCACTGCTGGTTCGCAGTTGTCATCCGCCTTCTTCGCTTCAATGTAGTTAGAAGTAAAGATCCTCTTGACTGGAGTTTTAATGATTACTGGAGTTTGACTGGATCTGATGCCTCGGCGATTTGGAAGAATTTGTTCGCCAATTTTGCGGAGGCGTGCTTGAGTCTTTGTCAGGTGATGTGGTATTGCAGCTGAGGGTAGTGAACCCATATGCACCGTGCTTTCTTTGTTGCAGCTGGATTTGAACATCAGCTCGGTGGAGTTTTGCCCCCGAGTGTTTCCTAGCTTGATTGCGAGTTGCTCGGAGCTGGTATACTTGGAAGACTCGGTTGAGCTCGAGACATGCAACAGACCATGTAACGGTAGTGCCATCTCTTGCAAAGTGATGAAGTTGGCCTTGGAGAATCGTGATGATAGTTCCTTTGCTGGAGTGGAAGGCGATCGTCCTGGCTTGCGAAGCCATTGAGGCGCGAGCCACAAGACTGTCGCATCTTGAGCAGGCAACGGAACGTGTGGCGTTGAGCTTGATTTGGAGTTGATATGGATTTTTCGTCTTGATGCTGGCGCTCCTTTAACTTTGTGCACCGTCTGGCTGGAGAATGTCGCTAGTTTTGCAAGTGGAGAGGTTTTGTCTCTCGCAGCTGCTTTGACTTTCTGGGCTCGTGGAGCTTTTGCTGGAGGAACTTCTGCAATGGGGTCTTTGACCTGGTGGAACTCGACGTCAGCAAGGTGTGATTCAGCCTCGTTGCAGTGCCTGCCGTTGGCGACGATGGTTCTCCCCATGCTTTCGATGTTGGTGCCGCTTTCTTCATTGAGCACTTGGTGAACTTCCCTCATGCAACAAGAGACCTTGAGGTTTTGATCAACTTCAAGGAAGTGGCTGGGGAAAAACTCCTGGAGTGTCGCCAGCTCTGGGCATGTTTGCTGGAGAAGATTTTTCGAACTTACTGAAGATACTTTGGACGTCTTTCTTTCTGGAGCTTCACTCTTTTCCTTGAAGGTCTTTCTTTCGGGGAGTTTTGTTGTCGCCCGATCTTTCTCGTGATTGGCCAGACGTGCTATCCTGTAGCTTGATCGTCGTGGTCTTCTCCTTCGAGGCGCCATAGCCCATGCATTTTCATCAGTAAGATCTTCTTCGTCAGGGTGAAGAATTGGTGCCGTGACCGAAGGCTCTTCTTTGATCGGAAGGACTTGCTCTTCTGGAGGCTTTACTGATTCATCTTCTGATCCCCAGCCGGTTGGCTTGATTTCTTTCATTGGGATCGAAGGAGGTTTGGAGTAGAAGACGTAGAAGTTGAACTTACCTGATGGCTGGCCTAGCAGGCTGACTTCAGGGTCTCTTTGCTCGTTTCTTACTTTGAGCACATGCTGGGATGTAGCTTTGTTTGGAAGAGGGAGTGTTTGCGCGAGAGGCGGTTGCCCCCAAGGCAGTGAGGATTTGGCCCTGGGTACTGCAGGAGCATACCGTCGTTGTCTTCTTGGAGCTGGTTTCGCCATCGATCTTTGACAGACGATGCGCAGCCTTGCTGAAGTGCGTTGTGGAGCGGTCAGTGCTGGCGGGAAGGAATCGAAGGTGATTGACGTCATATTTGACTCGACGATATCACTAGAGTCGATCTCGATCATCCCTTGCTTGGCGAGTGTCATGATCTTATCTTTGAAGACAAAGCACTTCTCGATGGGATGGTTGACCATCCGGTGGTACTTGCAGAAGAGCGGATCGTTGACTCGATGTGCTTGTTCCGGCCTTTTTGGTGGCGGAAGTTCGATCATCTTTTATTGCATCAACTGATCAAACATGGAGGAAACTTCCGAGTCCGGGAAGGGATACTCCTTAGCTTCAAGCTCCTCGAGGGTCATCCTTGGTGGCCGTTGAGGCTGAGGAGGTGGTATGGCGGCTCCTTTGCCTTTGTCCAGCTTGCCACCGATCTTGAGTGGTTTGGAAGTCGAAGCGAGGTCGGTGACATTAACTTGCTTTGATGCCGCCGGTTCATCCTCCTCTTCCACCTTCTGGAAGGCTATGGCCTTTGAGTCCCCGCGATTTGCTAAGCTGAGCTCCATGTCGTGGGCTCGAGTCGCCAGTTCTTCGAAGGACCGAGGCTTGATCCCTTTGAGGATGTAGAGCAAGCCCCAGTGCATGCCTTGGGTGCACAACTCAATAGCCGAGTCTTCAGACAAGCGATCTCGCGAGTTTAGCGCAAGGTTTCTCCAACGATCAATGTAGTCGATCACCGGCTCATCCTTCCTTTGCTTGGTAGCAGTAAGCTCGGTCATGCTGACGATGTGCCGAGTACTGTAGAAGCGGTTGAGGAACTCTCTCTCCATTTGATCCCAGCTGTCAATGGATCCTGGAGGAAGATCAACATACAAGTCAAAAGCATTACCTTTGAGGGTGCGAACGAACTGCTTCACCATCGCGTCGTCGTATGTGCCGGCGTTGTTGCAAGTTTCAACGAAGTGGGCAATGTGTTGCCTTGGATTTCCCTTCCCGTCGAAGTGCTGGAACTTTGGTGGCTGGAACCCGGTAGGGAAGCGCAGCTGTTGGATCCTTGTGGTGTAAGGCTTTGAATATGCCGCCGTAATAGGAGGTAGGCTGCTGCCGTGGGAACGCATCATGTCTGCCACCAGTGCTTGTATCTGCTGGGCATTCATCATCGCTGCCATCGAAGGTTGCGCGGCCACCGAGGCTGGCACGGGAGCCGAGGAAAGTGCAGGAGTAGTTGCTAGTATTGCCGGGCCAACTTCTGCAAGAGCAGGAGTTGGAGACAGGGCTGGAGCAGCTACTGGAGAAGCAGGAGGTTGACCGAATGTTGCGGCATCCCTGGTACTCAGCCTTTGAAGCAAGGTGTTGATGTGATGATCTTTCTCTTCCATTAGTCGGGTGAGCTGAGCCATGTGTTCACTCATTTGCATGACTTGGAGCTGGAGAGCGGACGGAGGATGATGTCGCAGGACGTCTTGATGTTGTACTCCCGCACCCTCGCCATCGTCGTCGGAGACGTAGTTACGCTGACTTGCTTCTGCTTGATGACGGATGTTTGCCCCCGGCAAGGGAGGTGCAAAGTCCGCTGGAGAACCCGAACGGGTTCGGGGTTGGGGCTGGTCCTCCCCAAATTTCTGGACAGATGTTCCAGGATTGAGGCTTGTTTCTTCATGCACCAAGGCCTCATTGGCGCCTTGGCGGGCATCTTCGGCAGCAGTTTCTGGCGTGAAGAAGTCCGCAAGAGTTTGAGTACGCCGAGTGTAGACGCGTACTACCGGGGGAATGACATCCTCCGGGTTTTCTGGATCACCGTGTTGGAGTAGTGGAGACTCGGCGATAGGTGAGAGGCTTGTTGGAGCAAACGTATCATCATTCGTTCCGGCCATGGCGAACTTGAAGCAACTCCTTCAAACGTACGGATGAAAGGAGAGGATGTCCCACCGGGCGTGCCAGAAATCTGTGGTCGCAGAAAAAAAATTCGGGTCGTCTTTATTGCGGATCACACGAGATTACAAATTTTCTTTGATCAGGAGATTGTGGGAGAGATCCTCTGGAGGGTCCCTTTGATCCGCGTCTCCACGTGGTATTCGTGCGAGAGCTCTGAAGGGGTTGCCCAGGACAGAGGTCTTTACAGGATGAGGGTTTTTGAGAGGCTAAGGAGTTTCCGCCGTTGATTTTGTCCCTTCCGTGCTTCGCGCTTTTCTCGGCTAGGGAGGCTTTGGGCTTCGTTCCTCGGTCTTCGTGTCTTCCTCGATCCTTGCTCGACCTCGGCGTCCTTGATCGTCGGTTCGCGGCGTCGATCGTGTTTTTGGCGTCAGCTTTGGCTTTAGCTTTCGGCTTTTGCGTAGCTTTGGCGTGGCTCTGGCGTTTGCTTTGCTTTGGCGCTTGCGCTTGAACGTAGGCGGGTAGAGACTTGCGATGTTTTAGTTCTTCCGAACTTCGCGTCGTATCGGCTAGAACGTGCGGTGCTTTGCTCGTGACCGTCGTAGTTGCTTGGCTTTGGCACGTGCGTTGCTTTAGCGCGGGCTTTACCGGTGCGTTTGCTTTGGCTTCTTGCGTCGGCTTTGACTTTAGCTTTGACTCGATCTTCTTCTCGAACGACTGGCGTTACTTCTTCAAGGCTTCTTTATTCTTCCGACTTCCTCGACGGTTGTGGCGTCGGTTTTGGCTTTTCGGCGGGGGTAGCACCGATGCTTGTGCGACGGTTGTAGCGTC
This sequence comes from Chamaelirium japonicum, assembly GCA_947650365.1. Lineage (NCBI taxonomy): Eukaryota > Viridiplantae > Streptophyta > Magnoliopsida > Liliales > Melanthiaceae > Chamaelirium > Chamaelirium japonicum. Next base: position 62,421,666 of record OX393552.1, read on the forward strand.
GACTTTCGTTGATGAAGACGGCGGGTGTAGCACCGATCTTCGTGCGACGGTTGTAGCGTCGGCTTTTGTTGATGAAGACGGCGGGTGTGGCACCGGCTTTAGCACGACGGTTGTAGCGTCGGCTTTTGGTTGACGAAGGCGGCAGGGGTAGCACCGGCTTCAGGCCTTCTTCTCCCAGCTTTCTTCTTCGTGCGAGGGGTCGATGCCTTGATTGAAGACGACGGGTGTTGTCGGCTTCGATCTTCTTCTCCGGCCTTTGCTTATGGCGTCTTCGGAGCTGATGAAGATCGTTGGAGCAATCGGGTGATGACGGCTCCGGGTCTTCTTCTCCACGCTTTCTTCTTCGTGCGAGGAGTCGAAGCTTTGATCTCCGAGTGCAAGGTCTTCACGTTGATGAGGACTTGAAGGGCCAAGGACTCCCGTAGGATATGCTTGCCGTGCCTCGTGAAGCCTTCGGTCTTCGAGCGTTGGAGCTTCTCTTGCGAAGCTCTTTCGTCTTCGGCTTTCGGACCTGGCGATGGTTGTGACGTTGACTTCTTCTCCGGGCGTGTTTGGCTTGATTGGAGTTGAAGGCTTCTTTTGGAGATGGCGGGTGTAGCACCGATCTCTATGCGACGGTTGTAGCGTCGGCTTTTGTTGATGAAGACGGCGGTGGTAACACCGATCTCCGTGCGACGGTTGTAGCGTCGGCTTTGTTGGTGGAGACGGCAGGGGTAGCACCGATCTCCGCACGACGGTTGTAGCGTCGGCTTTGTTGATGAAGACGGCGGGGGTAGCACCGATCACCGCACGACGGTTGTAGCGTCGGCTTTGTTGGTGAAGACGGTGGGGGTAGCACCGATCTCCGCACGACGGTTGTAGCGTCGGCTTTACTGGTGAAGACGACGGGGATAGCACCGATCTCCGCACGACGGTTGTAGCGTCGGCTTTTGTTGACGAAGACGGCAGGGGTAGCACCGGCTTCAGGCCTTCTTCTCCAAGCTTTCTTCTTCGTGCGAGGAGTCGACGCCTTTGTTGAAGACGACGGGTGTTGTCGGCTTCGATCTTCTTCTCCGGCCTTTGCTTATGGCTTCTTCGGAGTTGATGAAGATCGTTGGAGAAGTCGGGATGACGACGACTCCGGGTCTTCTTCTCCAAGCTTTCTTCTTCGTGCGAGGAGTCGAAGCTTTGATCTTCGAGTGCAAGGTCTTCACGTTGATAAGGACTTGAAGGGCCAAGGATTCCCGTAGGACATGCTTGACGTGCCTCGTGAAGCCTTCGGTCTTCAAGCGTTGGAGCTTCTCTTGCAGAGCCCTTTCGTCTTCAGCTTTTCCGACCTGGCGACGGTTGTGACGTCGGCTTCTTCTCCGGGCGTGTTTGGCTTGATCGGAGTTGAAGGCTTCTTTTGGAGATGGCGGGTGTAACACCGATCTCTATGTGACGGTTGTAGCGTCGGATTTTGTTGATGAAGATGGCGGGGGTAGCACCGATCTCCGCACGACGGTTGTAGCGTCGGCTTTTGTTGACGAAGACGGCAGGGGTAGCACCGGCTTCAGGCCTTCTTCTCCAAGCTTTCTTCTTCGTGCGAGGAGTCGATGCCTTTGTTGAAGACGACGGGTGTTGTCGGCTTCGATCTTCTTCTCCGGCCTTTGCTTATGGCTTCTTCGGAGTTGATGAAGATCGTTGGAGAAGTCGGGATGACGACGACTCCGGGTCTTCTTCTCCAAACTTTCTTCTTCGTGCGAGGAGTCGAAGCTTTGATCTTCGAGTGCAAGGTCTTCACGTTGATGAGGACTTGAAGGGCCAAGGATCCCCGTAGGACGTGCTTGCCGTGCCTCGTGAAGCCTTCGGTCTTCGAGAGCGAGGCTCTTTCTTCGCAGAGCCTTCGCGTCTCTTGTTTTCGACCCTTTGTGCCTTCCCCCACCCCTTCTATTTATAGGCAAAGGGGGGTGGTTGGGGGAGATATGGCTGAAATCTTTTTTGTTTCCTCCAATATCTCCCCCCATAACCATCAAGATATTGTTCCCTTATTTGGGGAAACAAACCCGATCCCCTCCTTTTTAGTTGGGGTGGTTACGGGCTAGATGTGACTCGATCTTCAAAGATCGAGTTGTTATTTTTGTTGCACTTTTGGATCGGATGGCGACACAACGTCATCTTGTCCGTTGGATCGAGGGATCGTCGCGGATCTACGGCTACGTAGACGTCCACGCCACCTCCCCCCGCATCGAGGCGGTTTTGATTTCTTTTTCCTTTCTTTTCTTTTTCTTTTCTTTTTCTTTTTCCTTTTTGTTTTCTTTTTCTTTATGGCTGGCCCCACCTCCCCATGGGGAGGGGGGCACGGTTTTCTAGAGGGGGGGCCGGTGGGCCCCCCTTTTTGTGCTCGAGCTGCGGGTCGGGTGGACCCGTTTGCTTTGAGTTGGGCCGCGATGCGCGAATTGGGTTTGCACGCGGGCCGAGTTCGCATGCGGGCCGTTGTGTGCGGGCCAGATTTCGCATGCGGGCCGTTGTGTGCGAGCCAGATTTCCGCATGTGGGCCGTTGTGTATGGGCCAGGTTTCGCATGCGGGCCGTTGTGTGCGGGCCAGGTTTCGCATGCGGGCCGTTGTGTGTGGGCCAGGTTTCGCATGCGGGCCGTTGTGTGTGGGCCGGGTTTCGCATGCGGGTCGGGTTCAACCCGTGGGCTAATTTCGGTGCCCACATCGGCTTCATAGTGATTTTGGATCATCGTCATCCATTACTTTTTTCGATTTGGATTTTTCACATAAATTTTTTTCTCATGCTTGTGTTGTGGTCCTTTTCTATCTTGTTTACTAGATGGTGGCATCGTTCCTATTCACCTTTCCAGAGGGTGTGTTTCGGGGGCCGAAAAACAAAGAGATTTTGGCACGTTTCTCTAGGGGAGGAGAAATCCTAAGGTGAATAGGATTTCCTCGATTACTTATATCTTCTGTTGATCCTTGGCTTCATAGTGCATTTGGATCATCGTCGTCCGTTACTTTTTCCGATTTGGAGTTTCCACGTAATTTTTGTCCTCATGCTTGTGTTGTGGTCTTTTTTTCTTACACATTCTGAGATGTCGCCTAATGAAGTTCATGTAGCGGAGGATCTGTCAGATGATACAGTTTTATCGTTATAGTCCGAGGGGATCTGAATAATAAGTGGATAATAGATTCTAGTTTTGGGGATGGAATTGCATTAAAGAGAAAACCTTGAGGGAGGTTTGGAGTATCTTAAAGAGAGTTTGGAGAAGAAAGAGATGCTCTAGGCGAAACGAGTTAATCTCGTTTGAGTTAGGCGTTGCTTGTAATTCCGTTTTGTCCTTCGTGATAGTGGATCGTCCGATCGTCTTCAACCGTGGTATTTCCTGCATAGGTTTCCATATAAATCTCTCAACTCTCTTTCTGTAATTGCTTTGTGGTTGTTTCTCTTTTGCTTTGCTATATCTCTATGTGTATCGGATTGATTGTTCCGCATCAATTCGTCGGAGAATCATGTTGTGTAATTGATCTAGGTTGACCCACGTGGTCGGTGCGATTCAGTATCGGATTGCTCATTCGGAATCGTCTAGGAGGATCTGCAACAACATCTGTATGACATGTTCTCACACTACTTTATTACCGGTCAAACTCTTAGATGACAGTTTTGTTCTTTTTATCTGATATATTCTTCTCGGACAGGGAGGTAAGATTGAGGGCAAAGTCTAAGACATAAGGTGGGATGACCGGGAAAAAAAATTTTACATTAATACAAGGTAGAAATTAATTATTCTTTATCTGATGATTACCCCATGCTAATTACCAGTTTGTAAACTCAGACCTCCCTATAGGCAAAGGTTGCTCCTCACAAGAGTTTTACTAAAAGTCCAAAAGAAACTTCATGTTTTCCAATAATGTCGGTGAATTATATAAGGAGCCTAAACAATGATTCTTTTTGTGGACAGAAGAACCACCATTTTCTCTATATAGAATTTATCACTTTATCCTAATTGTATGGTATTAGGGATAGCCTCCCTTTTGGTAAAGTTAAAACCCTAATACTGATATAACTAGAAGGGGGAATATCATGATCAATCAAATTTATGTGATTCAACATATCCTATGGTATCATACCGTATGAATCACTCGTAGAGTATAATCTAAGATGGTTTGGCTTGTCCTGAATCTGGGGCTGACAATTTTGGACCCGACACGACCTGACATGAAGTTAGCGGGTCTGGGTAAGGGTTAAATGGGTTCGGGTCGTAAACGGGTCGACACGATAGACCCGTTTAATAAACGAGTCGGGTCTGGGTTTAGGGTCTGGACACGGTAGACCTGGGAAGACTCATTTAAAATTCAACGGGTCGTGTCGGGTTGGGTCGGGTCGGGTCTGCCCGCAATCCGATACTGTAATATACAGTATCAGCAGGTCTTTTGGGTCAGTTCTGATCGAGTCAAATTGGGCCGGATCGGGTCAACTGAATAGATCCGTTGTGCTAAACGGGTCTTATCGGCTCTACCCGTTTATAAGCGGGTCGGGTACGAGTTTAGGATCTAGACACGATTAGTTAAACTGGTCTGGGTCTAAGGGTTTTGGACACGGCACGAACCCGACTAGACATGACCCATTGCCACCCCTACCTGAATCACTACTTATGGGAGGCCTTTAGATCGTGATTAATCGCAAAACCAATATAGGTTCAAACAAGAGATAATGTATAAGGTATTGATAAAATCCTATATCAATTGTTCAATTAGGCTTTAAGTATAGGCCATGGCATCCTAGGCAATCAAAGAAAAAACTGAAAAACATTCATCCAAATATTAAACCAAAGTCCACAGTCCTGAATATTATAAACTGGAAGCACCGTTAAGAAGATGGACCCCTAAACAATATGAATTAAAAATCATATAAAGGGTCACCACCCGCTACATTCGATAATGCGCTACATTGTAACCTGTGGAAATATCTAGTACATGACATCCATAAGGGATGTTTAGCTGACACGCACAAACACTATGTTGACTATCTACAATGAACAATTGATATGAATTTCCAAACTCAATTATTCATATAGCACGGTCGAGGAAACTAGATTCGGCCGAAAAATCGAATAAACCCACACACTGAAACTTTATGATCGGAATTAACATGGCTTGTAGCGTACAACCCTCCACTCTTTTTTTATTCCCGAACCAGGGCGAAAGTAGTCATAGGACTTGTATTTTGGATCTTTTGAATTTCGGTCAACCATCTCTCATTTACGGTTCGTTGTGTTGCCTACCCGGTCCATCCCTCAGAACAAGCCAAATGGAAAGGTCAATTTCCGATCGTAGACTCCACTAAAGATATAATGGTCGATTGGAGCAGAAAATATGTGCAGATTTTAGAGTTCATACTGATCTATTGCCAATCTTAATGGGTTCACGGATCCAGAAAGAGACCCATTAACGATCACAAGATAAAATCTAAACATTATGATATATAAATAAAAGAGAGTTAGAACCATGGCTCTAATACCAAGTGTAAGAAATTTCCTACACGAAAATGTGATTGTCTCTATTATCGAGAACCATTGGGTTTGAAAACGATGAACATAGAGACCATATGCGGAAGCGGGGATCGAAACGTACCTTCGGCAATAACGCATCGGGTGATGATCCGCAATTGGAATTGATGAAGATGAGTTCTTCCTCTCGCGAGATCCTAATCGCGATAGAGGAAGAAGTTTGATGCTTTGAGATCCGATGATCTCGGATGGAAACCTTCAACTCTGGCTCTTCTTGGAAACCAAACACACCGTCAAGAAACCCGTAGAGATCGACGAGACAAGAGAGGAATCACGAAGCTGAAAGATCCTCTCTCCCTCTGTTGTGATCCAATGGAGAATGAGACCGAGTGAAGAGGGAGAAGGGGCAGTCGGACCTTCTCTCTCTCTTCTTATTTGCGTACACGAGAGACCAATAGGGCGGAAGGGAGGCTTCAATTGATGCAGTCCTCTCTCTCTGTTCGATTTCGAGAAAAGCAGAGAATGCAAAGGAGAAGGGGGGGGGGGGTCGCACCTTGTGTGGCTCCCTCTCTCTTTTGCGATTTGCAGCGAACGAATGAACCAGAGAGGAGGGGAGTGGGACGCAATCTCTTTTACGATCCCTCTCTCTCTCTCTCTCTCTTATAGTTTCACACGGACGGGATAATCAGAGGGGGAGGTCGAGACCCCCCTTTTAATCTCAGCCGCACACCGCAAGTCTAGCCCCTCCCTCCTTTCCTATTAGGGTTTTCAACAGATTTAGGTCTCGTAATGGGGTGGGTAAGGTATGGTGCATCCCTATTGCACCGGAGTTGGGACCTACACCCACTAAGCCCTATAGGGTGCAGTTGAGCCAAAACCCAACAGGTCCTTCCTCTTGGTTCGATACATGCTCCGTGCTCTATGTTGCAATCCCGCTCACCGGTGTGGTGACTTCATGTTAACCAGGTAGGTCCTTCCTCTTGACCGGTTCAGATTAGGTGGTCGTGTGTTGTTTTCCCTACTATGGTGACTTATGGGACCAGTTAGGGCCCCACTATATTCCAAAAAGAAAAAAGAAAAGGGGAGGGGGGGTTAAATGGCCCTTCGCCATAATTTATGATGCTCTTGCCTGTGAATTCCACACAAACAAATTACTGCAGTCATCCTTAGCCAGTTTCCTTAGTGATCATGGTCATATATGTTTTCATGAAAAGCCTTTTTTTTTTTGGGTACATAACTGGGGTGGGGGGGGTCATTGGACCAATGACCAGCGGAAGAAGCCATCATGGCACAACACATTAGGGGCACAGCACAATAAGTGGGACCGAGACCACTACAAACAAGAAAGCAGCTACATGAGCAAACACGGGAAAGGGTCCACCTTATCCATAAGGAATTGGAGAGGCCCACTTGACCAAAAGTAGAGCACCTGGTTGAAGCAAGAATTGATCTCGAGTAAGCACCGACAAGGACTGGTACCTCTACCAATTGCTCTAAGCAGCGGTGGTGTGGATCAATGGCACTATTTAGATCACTTCGAAGCCATTAAGTAGAGAAATCTTACTTAACGAGGAAGTGGCCTTATCAAATATCTTTATTTTTTCTACCATAAAAAAAGATCATTATTTTTAGTAGGAAAAATCAAACACCTACTTGAATTTAGGAAGCTTTAAACCTTATTTCCTACCCTCTTTTTTTGGTAGTGGAAACAAGCTATACACCTTGTTTTCGACTATCTCGGGGTTGCATTTACTTTATTGTAAGGATTTTTATATATACACCCTTAACAAATATGAATACTAATATAATAACCCCCTAACATATTCAGGCATTTAATATGGATTTTTGCATGCACCCCGTTAAATAATATTGATATCATAAATATTGCACTCACTTTTTAAGTTTTATTAATAACTCCCTCACCTTCTCAATATTTGCAAAAAAAAACTATATAGCTAAATTTTTTTACCATTTTATCTTTTGACTACTCAGTCTTTGTGCACATCGACGATGCCAGTGCAGGACGTTGTCATCCTCATCATCTCCTTCCTTCTCTTGATGACAATAGCGTGCATGCGCATGGGTTACAAGCAAGGGTAAAACAGTAATAAATTATTGATATGTATCTTTCTGTAAAAATCAAGATATGTGAGAGTTATTAATAAAACTTTAAAAAGTGAGGTTTTTTATATAATATCAATATTTGTTAGGGGGTGTATGCAAATAAATCATCATTTTATAAAAAAGAACATGTATGATTACATAAAGCCCCTACATTAAAGTCATGACGGCACTATTGTGATCCGGCGGCGTTTTGATTACCGACGATCGCTCCTTTGGGCTGATCCAAAGATGAGAATACATAAATCACAAATAAACAATATAAAACAATCATAGAATTGACACAAGGATTTAAGTGGAAACCCTTGCGAGAAAAAACAATGTGAGCAAACGCTCAAGAATGCTTCACTAACAATGGTGACAAGAATGAATGAGTGCACCCGGCTCCTCTTCTTACTCCAACAAGATCTACACCTCTCCCCTTTAAGGTTCAACAAACGATAATTCTAGAATACTTCAAAGACTCAGATTCGTAAAATCTTCGATCTAATCGATCCCTCGTGATCAATCCTCGTCTTGATCTCTCATTCTTCGTGAGAGACTCAACCCGTCGTAGCACACCTCGGTAACCATCAAGAGAGATACCTCAAAAACTACATACAAAACCCTAAAGAAAACCCCTTTTAAAGTCTCCCAAAAATGACCAAAATCGGATTTACCCATGCAGCCCGACCCGACTTCACCTAAGTGCCAATCCTGTTCACCCGGGGGTCCGAGTACAGCTAGGAGCCTCTGCCAGGATTGGCACTCGAGCACCAAAAGTCGGGCACTCGGGTGCCCTTCTGCTGCTGCTGCTTGTGTGCTCTGCCGAGGGCGATGTGCTCCCACAAACTCGGGCCCAGGCGCCAATTCTACTGCTAGTTCAAGATCACATTCTCTCCAGGTGATATGAGGCTAACTCGTGGAAATGGACACCTCACCTCACCTCATCCATCTTGGTATTACAACCTCAGGAGTTTTGGCTCTTGGCTCTCGGCTATTTGATCTTGGTCATCACACCAATAATCTCCTCCTCCAAACCCATAGAGAGGAGGAACCACCACCACACCTTCACGCCATGCTGACGAGCTCCCGATAGAGCTCATACTTCTCCTTCGTAATGATCTTTGTCAGCATAACCGGTGGATTCTTGCTTGTGTGGATCCTCTCGACTTCTAGATCCCCATGCTCATTCGCTTCCTGTGTTCAGCAGTACCGCATATCTTTATGCTTGGTCTGCCCGTGATATATGGAGTTCTTGCTCAAGTCAATGGGGCTCTGACTACTACAAAACACAAGAAACTGCTACTACTTCAAGCTCAAACCCTAAAATAAGCGCTTCAACCATATGAGCTCCTTTCATGCTTCAGACGAAGGAAAGTACTCGACTTCGATCGTTGACAGTGCTACACATTTCTTGAGCTGTGACTTCCACGTATTGCTCCCTTTGTAAATGTGAAGATGTATCTCGACGTAGATCTTTTATTATCCAGATAACCTGCCATGTTAGAATCGGTGAATCCCTTCAAGATTGACTCTCCTCCTTTAAAGCATAAGTGCAATTTGGAGGTTCCTTTCAAGTAACTCAGAATCCATTAGCTTGCCACCCAATATTCATCCCCTGGATTCACCAAGAATTTGCTCACCATAGCAACTACATGCGCTATGTCTGGTCTAGTACAGACTATCGCATACATCAAACTCCCAATAGCCGATGAGTAGGGAATGACAGACATTTCCCTCTTTCCTTCTTCATTGATCGACGATATCATCGAGCTCAGCTTGAAGTGTCTAGCAGGTGAAGTGCTAATCGGCTTCACTACCTTCATGCTGAAACGATCCAGCACCTTCTCAATTTATGCCTCATGTGTCAGCTAGATCTTCCATGCCTTCCTGTCATGCTCAATCTTCATGCCTTGCATCTGTTGTACCTGTAACATCCGGATCTTGGTCGTCACAATGCCAGTCCAAGATCTTTCATATCAAAAGACTTGAATATATTATTTTTCAGCTTGTTGACCATGCTCACATCCATTCTCACGATCAACATATCATCGACATACAATAGTAAGATGATGAGGTTGTCCTCTGAGACATACATGGAGTAGACGTAGTGAAATGTAATTGTTCTCTTGTAATCATGACTTACCATGAAGGAGCCAAACTTCTTGTACCACTGTCCTGGGACTTGCTTAACCCCATACAAACTCTTCTTCAGCCTGCAAATCATCGGCTCGTTTCCATTCACCTCAAAGCCTTCCAACTGTGCCATGTAGATCTCTTCATTTAACTTGCCATGAAGAAATGTGGTTTTTACTTCAGTTTTTACTTCCAACTCTCGATATCGAGATCCATTCTGGCAGTCAGTTCCAACATCACCTTGATTGATGTCATGTTCACCGTCGAGAAAATATTTTTGTATGTCTATACCTTCTCACTTCTCAAACCTTTCACCATGAGCCTGGCCTTGTACTTACGTTCTTCTCAGCGTTGTCCTGCTTGAGCTTGTAGACCCACTTATTATTCGAACCTCTTCCTCCTATTGGTATCTCCACCACCTCATAAGTGTCAATCTTATGCAAAAAAACCATCACTTCTTGCATAGCTTTCATCCATAGTTCTTTGTTCTTATGAGTCAAAGCCTCATGTAGGTTTTTTGGATCCCCCTCATTGGCAAGCAAACTGTATCCTTGAACCTGAGACCATGCGGCTTCTTAAGGAGGGTGATAAGGGAGCTCTTCTTATTCTGCATGCTCAGCATCCACTGCCTCTTCTTCTCCTGTTGGTTCAACTCCAACCGGCTCTTCTTCTTATGCCTCTCCCCTATCTTCTGGATGTGGTACCGGAGGAGACATAGGAGTGAGGTCAGGTTCGTCAGACCCAATATTTTTTTGGTTCTTCTGTATTTTTCAGATCAACAATTGTTTTATCGTTATAGAAGATCACATTCTGACTTCTCATGAACTTCATCTGCTTCAGATCAGAAAGTATATAGTTGAATTCCTCATCACCATAACATGTCAAGATGCTTGGGTTGGCTCTTATCGAGCTTCGACCTCTTCTCACTAGGCACGTGGATGAGTGTCATACTCAAAACCCTTCACGTGGGTGTAGGACACCTGCTTTTGTTATCGATATGGAGGTACTTCAAAAGCTATCATATCTGTCTTTCTACTTTTGAATGGAAAACTCTAAATAGTTCTAAACTTGATTCTTGAATCTAAGAAAAGAGATCCATACCAACTAGAAGGTGCAATCGATAAACATGAGGAAGTATCGGTTCCCACTATGTGTCTCCATGTCAAGAGGGCCGCACATGTCAGTGTGCACTAAATCGAGCATATTTGTCTTCCTTTCCGACCACTTTTGGAACGCCATCTGGTGACGCTTCCCGATTAAACAATCATCACATGGGATGAGAGATGCTGAGTCGATGTTTGAGAAAATCACCTTCTTCTTCCTAGTGATAATCTCCAAGACTTTCTCGCTCATGTGTTCAAGGTGTCGATGTCATAGATCCAAAGAAGATCCATGCTCGAACACATTCAATCCGTCTCTGCACAATCAAGTCACATTCTTATACAGAGTGTAGCATACTCTTTCCTTAACCATGACCAACAAACCCCATGTGAGTTCCAAACATCATCAACAAACTGACTCATGTATCCCTGCCGATCTAGAGCATGCCCGGACATCAAATTCAATCGAAGATCTAGAACATGTTTCACATCCTTCAACACCAACGTGCAACCCACATTAGTTATGATGCAGACGTTACCCACACCTTGGACCTTGGAATAGATATTATTCCCCATCTTCATGTTGTCGAATTCTCCAACCACATATGTCGTGAAGAGATCCCTCCTCGGTGTAGCTTGATAGCTAGCGCCTGTATCCACCACCCACTCGATCTTGTGATTGGTAAAATTTAGACTCTCCTCCCCGTCACATAGGATTACCACCCCCATCATCTCTTGTGACGGCCCTTCATTCTTAACACCTTTGACCTTCCCATCCTTTAAGTCCTGCATAAACTTCCGACAGTACCACTTCATGTGGCCCTCGACGCCACAGTAGTAGCATGTGAATTTGTCTCTCGATTTGGACCTGGCTTGCAAGTTTTCATGCCCATGTGGCTTCCAGCTCTTGCTTCTCCCTCTCATCTCATGAATGAGATTGTGTGGCTGATTGGTCACCACGACATTAATTCCTTTTCGTCTTTTTATTGAGAAGACTACTCGTAACCAAGCTCATTGTGAGCTTTCCATCCGGAGCAAATTGCTCATAGACACCACCAGCATCTCCCATGAATCTGGGAGAGAACTCAGAAGCAATAGGACTTGAAGTTCATCCTCTATCACCATCTTTAGAACTTTCAAATGATTGACGATGCTCTAAACATCATTCAGATGCTCTGTGATGGAACTTCCTTCCCGGTATCATCCAACCATTGTCTAATGGTTTCGTTCCCTTGAAGCTTATCCCACAAGGCCTTCATTGAAGTTTCCGTAGGCACATGGTGGAAGACGCTATCATCCAATCATTGTTTGATGGTTTCGATCATCTTTTGATTCATGAATTACCACTACTCATCTGTAGCACCCTTCATCTTTGCTATATCACCCTCAATCGGAGAAAAACTTTGGTGTAACTGTGATACATGTTAGCTCCTGTAAACAAGTCAATCACAAACACCCTATGCACTGCATCATAGCCATGCACACAATGACAGTCATCACGACATGTGCATCGCACTCAGCCCCAAGTGCACCTCATAAGTTACTCTAATTTAAACAATCTTTAGCAAAAGAGAGGTGCAGTTGGGGCTGAGGGCAATGCACCTATTGTGGTTGTTGCCATCATGTGGTTGCACTATGATGCATAGGGGTGTATGGGCGTTTGTGATTGACTTGTTACAGAAGCTAACGTATATCACGGTTACACCCAAGTTTTTCTCTCTTAATCGACACATAGAGATCCTTGCAATATAAGATGCCTTCCATATCAACACGTTCGATGCATTTACGTTGATCATCTGTGTATTTTAATTATTCTCCATCTTAGATCTGCTCCCAAAGTTGTCCTCATCTTTGCTCTGATACTATTGTTTCGATCCGGCAGCATTTCAATTACAGACGATCGCTCCTCCAGGGCGATCCAAAGATGGGAATACACAAATCATAAATACACAAGATAAAACAGTCACAGAATCAGCATGTGGATTTAAGTGAAAACCATTGTGGAAAAAAAAAACACTGTGAGCAAATGTTTGGGAAGGCTTCACTATCAATGCCGGCAAGAACGAACGAGTACATCTGAGTCCTCTTCTTCCTCCAACAAAATCTACACAACCTTCCCATTAGGGTTTGACAAGCGACAACCCTTAAAGACTCACTTTCATGAAGTCTTTGATCCGATCAATCGATATCTCTTAATTAATCCTTGTTTAGATCTCTCCTTCTTCATGAGAGACTAGTAGTCGTATCACTCCTCTGCTGCCTTCAAGAGACATCTCAATAAAAGTCACACAAAACCCTAAAACAAAACCCCTTTTAAAAGTCTCCCAAACTGATCGAAAACCGGATTTACCCATGCAGCCCGACCGGACATCGCCTGGGCACCAGTCCTCTTCGGTCGAGCGCCCCCAGGTATTGTTGGGATACTCTGCCAGAATTGGCACCCGGGCACCCTTCTGATGCTGCTGCTTGTGTGCTCTGCCTAGGGGCGTGCCTGGGCACCCATAGACCTGGGCCGAAGCGCCCGATGCTTCTGCTGGTGGTGGCTTCTGGGCAAGGCTGTGAGCACAGCTCCTCTCCCTCCTTTTAGGGACTCTCTTCTTCGTGGGGATGGACAACACCCCAGTAGCTGGCACAATTATCATCAATGTGCCTTTCGCACATCGATGGGATCACATTGCTAGCTAAAGAACGAACTGATATGGTAGTTTTTGTCTACCCGTTTACCTACCAAGCTTCAGGATCTTGTTGTGGTGGATTAGAGTGCATGTGCCGATCCCTCTTCTTTCTAGTTTGATTTAAGTTGTCTCCTGCTCACCAAAAAAATTAAATAAATAAAGCCCCCTCATATGGTGCTAGAGGAATGGCTCAATGAGATCAGAAGATCGAAACTGGGGGGAGAGGCAGTCAGCAGCTACTATTTATTATTTTTATAATCCCGTAAACACGACATCAACAGCCTGGATTCGCATGCGGGAACAAGGCACAGCTGTCTTGAGGGAAAGTTCGCTCCACAGTGACCATACCGGGAGTCGAACAGGGGACCTCTCCAACATGGAAGAGAAGAAGTACCACCAGGCCAAGAGCCCGTTGGTGGGTTTAAATTCTTCCTCTGTTGTGTCAAGCTATGACGTATTGCTTGTGGTGCTTAACAACAAGACATTCTGGCTCTACTACTGCTGTTGTCTTGCTTTTGGTTTCCATTGTTTATTATTATCAAGCTGCTCTTCTGCAATTGAATTTTCAATTTTGCCTATTGGCTCAGACAGGGATATCTCCCAATCCTAAGGAATGTTCTCTCCACTTGACTGAATCTTCTCTCGCTCCTCTCTCCTCTCTCCTCTCTCGTTGTGCATCTCGAAACTTATCCCTATGTTCTAATCATTCAAATGGAAGGCCCAATTATTAGTTTGATCTGGATAAGGGGCCGAAGGTACTATTATGGTACAGTCTACGGCTCACATCTACTTAGGACAAAAAGCTAGACAACCCTCTCCCACTGGTTGAAAGGGAAGTTGACATGGCAACTAATGCTTTGAGGAGGAGGTTGTGGGTTCCACTCCTCACCGTCCATTTACCAAGTAGAGAAACTTCCAAGGGGGGCGATTCGCAATACCGGAGGGATTAGTTCGAGCCTAAAGTATGTCAATTGGCCGAAAGATTTTGGGACACCCTCCGATCTGAAAATGTATATAACATAAGATAAAAAGTATATTTAGACTGTCGATCCATGGATGGCGATACAGTGCGACCGCTTATCGTGAGGCTTAACGTGTGGCTGCCACCAACAAAGGTATTTTGGAAAAAAAAAATTTGGAGGTTGATCACCTACCGCTTGATAGCACACACAAAAAAATTAAGTTCAATCCAAAATCTATAGACCGTTCAAATGTGCTCGACTTTTATCGATCGTTCATTTTTACTGTCATTTTGATGAACACATTTGAATGGCTTACAGGTCTTGAAATGAACTGAAATTTTTTGTGTGTGCTATTCAAGAGGAGGTGATCAATTTATAAAAAAAAAATTAAAAAATACCCCAAAAGGTAGTGCCGCAAGTTAAACGGCCACATAGTATCACAACCCGTCGATCAATATGCACAAAGATAAATGCGATTCATTTAATCAGTCACCACACTTAAAGCTGACCGATTAAAATCACTCACGAATAAGTCCGATTAAATGCCCCCTCGGTTAATGCCCTATAATTAAAGTTTTTTTTTTTTAGTAAGCCCACGATTAAGAATGGCCGACCAATTACAATTCTCTCTCTCTCTCTCTCTCGGCCACCCTCTTATGTGTTTGCCCTCGAACGCCCTTACCCTGATATCAACCGAGAGAGGTGACCACCTTCGAGACTCACTCACCGCCAAAGGCGGCCGCTGCAGGGACAATAAAGAGAGATTAAAATCTTAATAACATCGATCTGATCTTATATTAACATGTATTTTATTGTTTCAAACCATCCTTCAACTTAAATCCCACATGTTCTTGAAGAATTTTGTGATACCTAATCCCAATGATCAACCCCTCTTGTTTCTCCTACTGGCATCAGTTCTTGACACCATTGAAGTGACCAATCTTTATCCTAAACAATACAAATCTTCTACACAAAATCCCCACCACAACTAAATCAAATGAGCATCTTATAATGGTATCTACGGATTCACAGAAGTCCCAACTGAGAATTCAACAGCAGCTGCTGATTGAACAAGGACTGGCTCGTCGCGCTGCGCTGAGGGCTGTCGAGAACGTCGGCAAAGCTCGTAAAACTGTGCGAATCGCTCCACCCCTTCGCCGGCTGCAGGGTCCCGCCGCTCTGTTCATTGGCCGTCCGCTGCCGTTTCAGATAGTTTCCTGCCATTGAAGCAGGGGATCCTGCTTGCGAGAGCTGTTGGACTAAGTAGATGTCATTGCCGCCGCCGCTGCTGGTGAAGGGTTGCCTAGCACTTGGGTCGCCGTTAAACGGCCCATCCTCCGGCCCCGGCATTTCAGGCATTTCGTCGAACAGATGAGACATCACCGAGTATTCGTCGAGGAATTCAGATAAGGATGATGATTTCGGCAGTTTGATTGTGTGTTCCTGGTGATCAACGTTCTGTAAGCTTGGATCCTCCATGGATGGAAGATGGTTGCTCTTCTTGTAGATTCGGCAGAGCACCCAATCATCCATCTGTCATTTGAACACCATTCCAACGAAAATTCAAGCTCCGTTTCAACAATACAAAAAATGGTTTTTTTTTTTTTTTTTTTCTTTACCCTCATGGAGGATTCTCTGAGCTTCATGGGCTTGTAGCTGTTGCTGCTGTGGGTTTCGGCGAGGCGGTACTCGTGCATGATCCAGCTGGTCTTGAGGCCCTTGGGAGGCCGCCCCTTGTAGAAGACCAGGGCCTTCTTCACTCCAATGTGCTCCTTCCCAACGCTCGCTTGGATCGGCTTGTCGGTCCCCGTCGCCTTCCAGTACCCGGAGGCGGCAGCCCGGTTCGGCCGGATCCCGTTCGGGTACTTCCGGTCCCTCGGGCTGAAGAAGTACCACTCTCGGTCCCCAAACAACGCCTTCGCTGAAAGAAACCACCGCATGACAGTCGACGTCAGCGCTGCAGGTCGTGTAGCAAGTATCGAAGAAGCTCATGGTCTCACTAACCTGGAAGCTCCCACGGATCATACTTGTAGATGTCGACCTCGGCGATGATGGAGACCGGGCAAGGAGCCGAAGCCGCCCGGCTCCTCATGTAGTGCAGGATGAGCTCCTCGTCGGTCGGGTGGAATCGGAATCCGGGAGGAAGCGATGTAGCCGGGTTCGTCATGGCTCAGGCCTGTTCGGCGTGGAGGGTGGCGGTGGCGGCGGTGGCGGAGGTGGCGGTCGTGAGAGGAGGATGGTTCGGGATTGAAATTTTTGGGAGAAGAGCGTGGGGCCGGTTTTATCGTTGAAGGGCTTTGTCGTGTAGCGAGGGAGTCCGGGGACAAGATTTGGGATTTACTCATTTCGCTTGGGGTAGTTTGGACCTGAAAAGCCGGGTTCATGTTTATCGTTACTTCCCCGCGTATGGGATGCGAGATTGGGACGAGGATGACGATACTGGGATGGCGTCATCCTCCTGAGTGTTATCTAGCCACGTGTCCAGTTGCGGTTGACGATGGGGACGGCCAGATGCAGTGAAGGAACATCCTGGCCGTCCATGTTATCTGCAACGTTGTACCTTGATGGGTGATTGTAGTTGTAGTACTGTTTTAGGCAAGCCGGGATCTTATGACCGTCCGATCGTATCAAAGATGCGCACGACACTCTATTGATATTATGGAGGTCCGGTGTGGACGGGTTCATGATCATCGAAGAGATCTCAACCGTTGATTAAGTGGCTCGCCCGCAATGTCCAAGCAATCATTGGTGGACTCTTCCCGCATAGGAGGACAAATAAGTTTGTTGTCCAAGTGAAGACTTTGGAAATTCATTTAAGAGAAATGCTATTCAGTCCGAAGGTTTTTTTGATTTCGCTCAGTCCGAATGACGTGGCAGCATGTAACTGATGGTATAAAAGATTTAAATATCCTTAGTGGGTTACAGCCACAAATTATATGCTACCAAGTCAATCGGATTGGTGAAATCGAAAAATCCCTCGTACTGAAAAGCATTTCTCCTCATTTAAACGATAAATTAGATATAGGTCCTTAACTATTTTGCAATATTAGTTATAGGACATCATAATTTACTATATTAACTAAGGTCCTTTATAATATACATTCGTCTCTAAAAAAATATATATATTCTTTTATCAAGAAAAGTGTACATTTGTTTCACGAAGGATATATAGTCTTTGGAAGGGACTTGAGCTATATTTCAAAGTTAACGACGTCCTTCAACTAAAAGCCATCATATGTCAAGCTTTTTTCTTGTTTAAATCATAATTTATATTTGTTTAATCATGGTTAGTCATCTTGATTAACTAGGACACGTGTTTACTAAGCACTGAATGTCATGTGTGGAGCAGATTAGCTGGCCTTGCAGAACACGGAACACCCACATGAGCAACCTGAAGAGAGACACGTACGTCAAGCCATACCGGACAGGTATGGACCCTACTCTGTGGTCAAAGCAAGGTGAGGATGTTCCACGTACTGCACGGCGCAGCTGATCGGCTTAGTCCCAGGAGCGAGCATGGGCACTCTTGACCCTAACCTGACTCATTAACCAAGTTCTCTTTGTGATAATCCTTGTTTAAGTGGTAATCCATGTGGCTTAATTTATTAAAACCACAAATTCAAGCCTGCCGCTCCAGTCTCTATTGTGTGTGATCTTGACACTTTCTATTTGCCCCGAAAACTTTTATCGATTCTCACACACCGAATGATGTGTTGCGATCACAGCCATCTGTTTGATCCAACCCTGATCGGTGAGTTGCACTCAGTCCCCGCAACCAGCAGGCAAAGGGTCGATGTTGTGATTGGATGCCACATCATTCCGTGTGAGAGAATCGATAGAAGTTTTCGATATAAATATCCTCGCTCGAGGCCAAATCTAAGGGTGATTAAAAAGTTGGATTGGTGCTTCTCATTGGCTTAGACGCCATGCGAGCCTATATTTCTATATAAGGAAAGAAGGCATCAACAATTGCGACATATATTTGCTTATATGTGTGGGCTGGACTAATGTTAAGATGTCATCCACATCTCCACACTTAGTCCATTTATAGGTTGTCATCAACCGGTTTGCCTCCCATTTTCAACGATAGGTGCATGTTGATCCACCAAGGCATGGAGGAATATACCATCCACATTGGACGACCCCGAGTCATCGGTGCTGACGGGCTGAGTGACGACGTACGGGACGATAATGGCTCGAAGCAAAGCTACTTTGAAGAGCCCACCTCGAAAAATTAATTATCGGTGCAATTTGCCTTCAACCATCATTCGAGCTCTGAAAAGAAGAAATAGATATTATCTATGCCATATAGAAAGTAAACCCTTGGTACTGTAGCTCTCTCTCTCTCTCTCTCTCTCTCTCTCTCTCTCTCTCTCTCTCTCTCTCTCTCTCTCTCTCTCTCTCTCTCTCTCTCTCTCTCTCTCGGGCTTGTTTATTCCCAAAGTGGCCTCATGCACGCAGTTTGGTCGATGACCGTGTGGTGGGCCTAAGAATGTTAGTTATCAATCTTTTGACTAGTTCAATTGCTTGGGGTCTTATGGCATGACAGTGAGAGGTGGGATTTTCCTGCATTAATGGATCAGGTGGTATGGAGGAAAGGCTAAGGTTTGAGAATTTAGGTCAATAGTCTTGAGGTTGGAATGGTGAGTTGAAGACTGGCACGTAATAAAGAAAATGGTTGAGGGTCGGGATGCCTTTTATGTCCATAATTTCTCAAGGAATGCTATGCATATAGGCCGCATATAAGGGTGGCAACGGGTCGGGTCAGGTCGGGTCGGGTTCGTGTCGTGTCTAGTTTCGGGTCGTGTCCAAAATCTCTATGCTCGGATCTGACTCTGTCTAGATTCTAAACCCGTACCCGACCCGTTTATAAACTTGTAGACCCGATAAGACCCCTTTACCACACGGGTTTATTCAGTTGATCCGATCCGACTCAACCTGACATTACCCGATAGACCCGATGATACTATATATTCGGATTGCGGGTAGACCCGACATGACCTGGTGAATTTTAAACGGGTCTTCCAGGGGATCCCGTGTCCAGGCCCTAAACCCGGACCCGACCCGTTTATTAAACGGGTCTATCGTGTCGACCCGAACCCGTTTAGTCCTGACCCAAACCCGGTAACTTTGTGTCGGGTCCGAAATTGCGAGCCCTAGCTGTGTATGTCAAGCGCCCGCATCCTAGCCGCAGGGCCGTTGGATGGAGGCCGGCATGCGGGATGGCACGATACTGATGCCATAGGTGTGCATCGGGATTTGTGGCCATTTTCATCCCACGGCTCGCCGCTTTAGGATGCAGCCTATGCGCACACGCTGGGAATGTGCTGCATTGCTGTAATTTCTCCATGCTATTCAGTCCGAAGGTTTTTCTGATTCTGCTCAGCCCGATTGATGTGGCAGCGTGCAACTGATGGTGTAAAAGATTTAAATGTCGCTAGTGGGTTTAAGCCGCCAATTATATTTTGCCAAGTTAATTGGATTGGCGGAATCGAAAAAACCTTCGGGCTGAATAGCATTTCTCTTTCTCCCCCTTGGAGGTTGGGAATGTGCCAAAAAAAGAACCTGATGTTATCACATGGACCCAGCAAGAGGAATACTATGACCACAAATAGTGTACACAAACTTCTGCTCACACGCAACAGGAGCCGTGTGCAGTGTTGGTGCGTACAGGCCATTGGTGGCGTGCAATGTGATTCAATCACAGCCGTTCTTTTGCAATTTGGCCAAGGTTTGAGTAGGGATGGCAACGGTGCGGTTTAAAACTGCAAACCGCGAAAAACCGCACCGCATGGTACGGTTTTGGTTTGCCAAAATATAAAACCGTCGCGGTGCGGTGCGGTTTCGGTTTTATCCAAAACCGCAAAAAACCGCACCGTTTAAACCATTATAATGTAAAACCGCGGTGCATCGCACCGCATGGTGCGGTTTTGGTTTTACATATGGTACACCGTCGCGGTGCGGTGCGGTTTCGGTGTGGCGGTTCGGTGTTGCGGTGCGGTTTCGGTTTTGCCCAAAACAGTACCGAAACCGCACCGTTGCCATCCCTAGGTTTGAGTGTGATTCGTCGATCGATCTTTGTGCAGCGGACGGTTGTGATTTAGTTTTGGCTCTAACCTTAGAGATTCTATGAGGTCGCAACCTCGGAGGTCTCATGCCTAAGGGGGTGTTTCGCATCATTCCGGAATTGCCAGTTTTTATTTCCGATTCCGGATTTTAAAAGCAGCAACGGCTAGCATTTGTTCCGGCGGAATAAAGAGTTGGAAACGAAAAACTATCGCTCCGTGCATTTCTCCGCCAATCTCTCACTGAGCCATCCAATTTACACTAGATTCGGTTATTGACGAAAGTACACTATGCTGGATGAGGATTAAGCAAAACAACCGTTTCACATGTCAAACACCCCATAAATCACCATACAGTGGTTTTTTTTTTTGTTTGTTTGCAAATCAACCACTACAAAATAGTCTAATTGTGTATTAATCTTTGAAAACCTTTAATTTGTATATCAACCGTTCAAAATATTTTACAATCCATCAACAAAATTTGACCTAACCACGATTCGCATCTGGCATGAGGTCCAAATGACCATTTTATCCATGGTCAAACGGTGACCAACTAAGGTACACTTGAATTAGCTAACTTTGGTTATTCTTGGTGCGAGCAACCCAACCCAAACGCCACTCTGCATCTCCCCTCCACGCTTGTCTAGCTCTGAGCACTCCACACTCATCTGGTTGGTCCAATAGCTATCCACGTTTACACCTTACATCCAACAGGGAAATATTCCAGGTATAATCGTTCTTTTAAGACGATAGCTAACCTGATTGGTGAATACGCACAAGTTTATATGTTTTGGTGGAACGATATGCAAATATAAGATTTCCAGGGTTAATACACGATTAGATAAGTTTGTAGGTGTCTATGTTCAAACAAAATTATTAACGTCCCAATTTCTCGACAAGTACAGCAACGGTCCGGTCCACCCTTTGGTGGAAGCCCCACAGTTCATCTCCCCCTCCTCCTCCTCAGTTTGAAGAGGGAATTGGAATAGTAGCATCAAATGAAAAAAGAAAAAAGAAAGAGAAAAAAGAAAGTGAGAAATTCACCCATCCCTTAGATCACTTGGAAATTAAGTATTGGGAAATTTTATTCATACCCCAAAAATCTGTAATTATCCCCCATTTCCATTAAACTTGAACACATCCCTTTTTTTTTTTCATACCCTATTTCTATCCCAAAAATACCATTCCCTCTTACACCCCACCTTGAATACACCCCAGTTAAATGGCCCGTCCCATCTTAATCATACACCCCAGTTAAAATACCCCATCTTTTTTCTTCTCCATTGCTAGAAGGGTTAGATCTTGTATGGAAGAATCCGATCAGGAAAAGTGGGATCTTCGAGCCTTGTTGTCATCTATGGAGGAATTCGATCGAGGGGAAGTAGGATCTTCGAGCCATGTTGTCGATGTCGCTGCCAATGATGACATAGCCATGTCGTTGCCACTGCTCAATTCCTTTCCAATTGCAGTCGATGCCCAAAAGACTCTGTTTAAGGTTTTATTTGGATATGGGGTATAGGTATAAGTAATATTTTAATTTTTTTTGCGTAAGTTATTGTGAAACGGGTGGGGAAAGGGGTCTAGTTACAGATTTTTTGGGTATGAATAAAATTTTCCTTAAGATTACGATAAATTACACTTTAGCCCCCCAGAAGTTTAGACCACAATCACTTAACCCACTTATAGTTAATAAACGACGTTTTGGCCTCTTCTTTCAGTTTTCATTAGATAGAATCACCAAACAAGGAAATTTGGTAGTTGACAAAAGAGGGTAATATGCTACCATTGAAACCTATAGGGACTGATTTGTAATAAAAAAAAATTGGGGAGGGGGCGGGGGAGTGATTTTGGGATAAGCTTCTCGCGGGGTAAAGTTAAGGTTATTGGTTTCGACGATGGCGATGGTTGCAAGGAGTATGGAGTTGGGCTTTTGGCAGCCCAATGTGGTCGGCCCGTTCGACCCAGGCCCATCAGATGGGATCAGATAAAGGGAAGAAGAAGGTCCCTTGGAACACTGGCCCTGTTTGGATACGGTCCGGTTCTAGGATTCTAGAAGCCTAGACTCTCTAAATAAGACGAAAATCCTGTTTGAATATAACCTGATCCCAAAATGTGTTTCTGCGGTGAGCTCAAAATGTACTTCTGAGAGTCATTTTCCTGGAGCCCAAAATCGAGGCTCCAGCTCCATAGCCTTTTTTTGGGATTTTGGAATTCTAGGCTCCTAAAATCCCATAATCAAAATCCTATCCAAACAGGGCCTCCCTAAGCCGATGGAAGCAACAAGGAGCCACCGCCCCCTTGCTTCTCTTTTGGAACACTGCACATCCAAGGTCCGGAGGAGATCGAGGTGAGGTGAGGTGAGGTGAGCTTGGGGGAGGCTGCAGTTTCAGTGCCTCCCCAGAGGTGTGTTGCTGCTGCCAAGAAGAGGACGAAGCTGGGAAAGCTTGCGAGCGAGGCTGCAGGTTCAACGCCTCCCCCACTCGGAGTGGGTCGAGTCTTCGGGAAGTTGGTGGGACTGCGCGGTGCAACACCTCCTCCCCGGGTGGTTCGAGTCGTCGGAGGAGAGTCCCAGAGGAGCAAGTGCCGCCTGCACATCCTCGGGCTCTCGGTGGTTAGGGATCGGTGAGGACAACACCACCCACCACAGGTGGTTCGGATCACCGGAGGAGGACGTGCCGCCTAAACCTCCTCGAGCGCTCGGTGGACGAACGTCGGGTGGATTGGCGGTGACGGAGAGGTCAGGACGAGGGCGCAACCGAGGCACCTCCTCCATTGTGGTGGAGCTTCAAGGTCGGGGGATTACACCCTTGAGTGGACCGGCGTCATCGATGGTGAAGGGGGGATCGTCGCTCGATCACTTGGGGATCGACACAACAACCGGTGGAGCACCAAGGTCGAGGATCACACCCATGGTTGATCGGTGGAGCGACGGATGGCTAGCGACCAAGTGAGAGGAGAAAAGCATCGGGTAAGGTCCATCCCCTACCCCAAGTAAGGTGCCAACCAACCGCGAGTGGTCGTGCGCACAACTTAGATTGTGTGCACAATGCGGCCATCGTGCGCGCAAACTGAAGCCTACGCATGACCTATCCTGATAGCATTGGATCGGTTCAAGTTCTAGCGACGGTCAGAAGCGATGTCGCTGGCACGACTGTTGGTGCAGTAGCATGGGTGCGATCAGCAGCGTGCGGTGTCACTAACAAGCGGTTTGGCTAGGCACCGACGGGTGTCCTGACGGAGCAGCCAACTGGTGGCAGGAGGTAGCATCAATGGGTGCAGACGGGTCGTCTCCCACAAACAAATTGACCAAGGACGGGCAACCTAACAGAGTTGTCGGCTAGAGGCTAATGGAGGAGACCGGACGTTGATAGACATGGATGCAGCATGCATAGACGCCTGCAGTACAGCCGGGTGCGAAAATCGTCAATGGATGCAGAGTGATGAATGTCGACCAACGAGCGGCAACTTGTAAACGATGGGTGCGGACAATGCCACAGATTGGAGCACTGACTGCGGACTACGGTGGATTGTCGAAGAGCGACGGACCGGTGCACAAGGACATGATTGATGATCGGATAGACCTGAGCGTGCTTGGCACGGTGTACGATCACCAGAGATGATTTGTATCTGTGAATATAGCCCGATGGCCAAAATGGTGTTAAAAGAAGCAATTGTTTGGTTATGACTGTGTCTCTCCCCGATCGCATGTGTATATCCGCATTTAACATATGACCACGATGTCTCCCCCTCCTTCAGCACATCCGACCCCCCATGCCTTCTTGGATATCGATCGTAGCCTCCCTCACGATGGTGGCTACTCTTCCTTGCTCTCTAGCTTACTTGGTGGTGGCGATTCGGGCGGATGTTCCAGTGGAGCAGTGGAGGCAGTTCGTCCCCCTTGACCTCTACGACAATGGACAGAATTAGGATTTTTGGCGACCGAATTCCGTTTGAGGTTCTTCGCCACAAAATCGATCGTGATGCCCATAAGCAGGGAAGGAACCAGGATTTTATATTGGGAGGGGCCAAAGCATAATACTTTCATTTGAGGGGGGCCAAAGCATAAATCTAAAAAAAAATTATATTCTAATATTCTAGACTTTTACTACATAATTTTTTTAAAAAAATAATTGAGCGGCGGCATGGCCCCCCTTGGTCTATACATAGTTCTGTCCCTACCCATGAGCTGACCGTGTCCAGGTCATTGGTCTGGTAGGTTCTACTACCGTCTTCGGTTTGACCACTAGGAAGACCCTATTGATGTTTCAGATGGGAGCCCATGAACTTTCGAGGGGGAAACCCTGGCATTAAAATGTTGGAGCTAGACCCTTTTTCATCCAGGGACCGATTGGTTGATCAAACGTCGGTATGGATACGTCTGTCGGGGAATCCCATGCCATCGATGTCTATGACGAAGAGTTGGTGCTACATTGATACCATGTCACAAGAGTCCATAGTATGGAAAGAAGAGAGAGATTATCTTCTCATTACGCCAATGGGCCTATATATAGGCATGACATGTACAAGAGGGAGAGTTTCTATTCTACAATGTATAACATCACTAACACTACAGATTGCATAGGGTTCTAGTTAACCAATTCGATTGGATAGCTATATCTGAGGACTGTATGTTAGGGTTTGTGTCGAGGTGGATCTTACTCAGAGTTTGGCTCCTGGAATCGATGATGAGGATGACACTTCTTTGTTCTGGGCCACGTGTCCTTCTCCGAACCCATGGGATCGAGGCCGAAGTCTGGGCCTAGGTCCACTTCTTCACAGGACTTAAGGCCCGATTCTATGTTCGTGGATCACAACACCTACTACTTCTTGGGCCTGAGGACCCGGCTCCTCGTTCTCCTATCAGGCCCATGTCCTCCTGGGCCTGCTCGCCTACACTGATAGATCCATTGGGATTTGGTGATCAATGTTTATCGTCAGAGGTGACTGACTGCCCATGCATCAGTAGGTGGTTGATCATGTCTCTTGGTTGCTGGCAGAAGCTGCAGATGCTACGATCTTCTAGTTCGGATGATGAGGAAGGTCCGTCTGCTGATTGTACCATGGGGGAGTTGTCTGATCAGTGGCTGAATAGCCTGAATCGTAGCTGGCCTTGTGGGTCCTCTCGGGTGCGCGTTAATTGGCACCTTACAGGTTCCTCGAAAGAAGTTCAGGAAATAACTGTGTGTGTAGCTCGGGTTGGTTTTGTTCTTTTGCTAGGGGTGTTATGTGGGTGGCTTGGGCAGTCTTTGCGGTCTTTAATGACGCTCACTTGCTCTAACGCCTTTGTCAAAGGTCTTAGGTGTTTAATTGTATTAAAAAAAAGAGAGTTACATTAACGGTGGATGCAAAATATAGCCAAAGGCACTCACAGGGCCCACAAAGATGGTGGTGGGATCAGCCAACCCTATTTGGGGCCCACAAAGACAATGGTAGGACCCGCCAGTGATGCCTGGGACCCACAAAAACAAAGGTGAGACCGCCAGCCCTGCCTGTGTCCACAAAGACGACAGTGGGGCCTACCAGTCATGCTTGGGGCCCACAAAGATGATGGTGTAACCCGCCAGTCCTATTGGATACCCAAGAAGACGACGGTGGGATCTGCCAACCTTGCCAGGTACCCACAAAGACAGTCTAGGGCCCGATAATTATTAGCCCACAAAAATCTCCCAGGGGCCCGAACATTCCAAAACATCTATAAATAGGAGGGTAGACACATATTCTAGATCGGATCATCATTCGGTATCCAAATTTTCATTCCAGATATTTTCATTCAGTTTCAAGAGTTGCAGTGTTTTAGCTAAGAATTGATCTCCTTTTCTACCATCTTTCATATTTTCTCTGATTGTTTGTACAAGTAATGCTCGGCCTGTCGAGCTCATTCTATATTTCAAAGATAGTTGATTCAAGGTTGTATCTTTCCGTACAGAGACTTAGGTTTCGGCCGAACTTCATCACCACTCCCTTGTACGTGTCTAATATACATCTTTCCGACTCTCTACTCAAACACCCTACGCTCTACAGTGTCGACGTGACAGCTCAGCACGCTGCAATGCACCGTACTCAACCTTCCATCGATTGTTTGAAGGAAAACGGACGACAACCTTAGTTTCCTCCCACAGTAACCATTTTTTTTATTATGTAAAATGAATTGGGTTTTTATAAGTGACCATTGTTATTCAATAGCAGAAACTATCCCTTTGCATGATCATTCTTAGTGGCTGAGTGCAATAGACGATTGTGATCAGTGGCCCAATCCAGATGGAAACCAGGATGGCTGAACAGTATTTTCTAATCTATACTATATACTAAAACGGAGCCTTCTCTCCCATGGTGTGACACGTAGAGCCTTATTAATGACAGAAAAATCTCTCATCCCTGTGTGAACATGGATATCCTTGTGTGTACCCGATGTTTACATGCATTATAAGGAGAATGAGCCATTTATAACAATTTAATGCCATTTACTGATTTACCCCATTTCATAATCCTCTTATCAAAAAATTTAAAAGTTTTTTTCCCTCCAGATATACCTGATGTTTACATGCAATATGAGGAGAATGAGCTATTTATAACAATTTAATATCATTTAATCCTCCCACCCCCATATTACTCTCTCTCTCTCTCTCTCTCTCTCTCTCTCTCTCTCTCTCTCTCTCTCTCTCTCTCTCTCTCTCTCTCTCTCTCTCCCTCCCTCCCTCCCTCATAATTTTCTCTCATGTCTTTTGGAAGGCAGAGCCGGTGTGTGAACACAGCATGACTCAGGCAAAACATCAAACACGTGTGGGTCAGCTGGTCGCAGAGGTGGTATTGCTGTAATGCTGGATATAGTGACCCTCTCAGACAATCCAGCAAACAGATGGTAAGCACCAGCAGGTGGTGCAAATTCAGAAGCAAGCAAAGCTACAGAAATGCCATCCACATTCCCCAACTTCTCCCCTGATACGACACAACGTCTGGGACTATGCTGAGAAAACTGCAGGGGCGGTAAATCACCTACGTTTTTTAAATCCACCTGCAGTTCCTCCAAACCAACCTTAGTCTTGGACACCCTCTTTGCATTATCATTAACGATATGGGGTAGTTGAGTTCGAAACTACAGCATCAGCTACTCCATGACACATTGCATCAGTGGACTCTGAGGCATCAGGAAGACGACCTCGGTTCATCCTAGAGTCCCTCCTATGGGTGCAAAAATTATACCGGATCGGATCAGAGTGGCATGGGCCCACGCAACGGCCCAAGTGGGTAAGCCCGCCCGGGTTCATGGGCCCACTCTACGGGGCTCGCAGATCAAGCCCTCCCCCTTATTGGGCCCGAACAACGGCCCAATAAGAGCACAGCAAGGAGGCCCAGAACCAGTACCACGTCATCAGCGCCATGTCATCACTGCCATATCGGGCACATTCCTACGCTATAAAAGGACCCCCAAGGCATCCAAGGAGGGGGTTGGTCATTCGATCAGAGGAAGAGGGATTCCAGAGCCAGAGCCCTCCATTCTTCCTCTTGAACTCTTCTAATTGCTCCGTGCAAACACATTGTAAGAAGCTTCTCTCGACCAGTCGAGAGAACGCTCAACCCTCATTTACTCAAATTATAGTGAAGATCAGGTAGCACCTCTCGCCCGGAGACGTAGGTCGTAAGACTGAACTCCGTCACCAATCCTTGTGTCATCACTCTCTACTCTCTCTATCTACTCTCCCAACTCTTTAACTCTACAAACCATCAACATTCAATTAAGGCTGTGGGGCGGGATTCCCGATCAAGGCGGCTCGGAAATTTCCCCCCACAATCTTTGGCGCCGTCTGTGGGATATCGTTAGAGGTCTTACCCACACCTCTATCGACTCCTATTCAACTTGCAGTGACGAGCCACAAGTCCTCATCCAAATCAACATCAACGCCTTCATCACGCCGACATCAACACGCTCGATGGTGAAGGCCAGCACCAACCCACCAAAGGCGGGTGCTGAACGAACAAACGATATGCTGATCGAAGAAGAACAAGAAGTCTCGGTTGCAACCAATCGAAGAAATGTTCGGGAGCGGCTGGGGCCGCAAGACAGCCATCCAGAAGGGCACAGTGATCAGCGAGACCCGTTGTATGCGCAAAAAAGGTACGGGTCGGCTTTATTGCACAAAACGAGATTACAATTGTGGCCGGGACCCGGGTTGCTCGGGTGTAGCGAGTCCGGGTTGCGGCGAGTTTTGATCAGGGGATTGTGGGAAAGATCTTCTGGGGGATCCCTTTGATCCGCGTCTCCACGTGGTGTTCGTGCGAGAGCGCTGAAGGGGCTGCCCAGGACAGGGGTTTTACAGGGAGAGGGTTTTGGAGAGGCTAAGGAATGTCCACCGTTGCTTTGTCCCTTCCGTGCTTCGCGCTTTCTCGGCTAGGGGGTTTTCGGCTTCGTTCCTCGGTCTTCGCGTTTTCCTCGTTCCTTGCTTAACCTCGGTGTCCTTGATCGTCGGTTCGCGGCGTCGATCGAGCTTTTGGCGTTGGCTTTGGCTTTTTGGCTTCGGCTTGGCTCCGGCGTGGCTCTGGCTTTTGCTTTGCTTCGGCGCTTGCACTTGGACGTAGCTGGGAGAGACTTGCGATGCTTTCGTTCTTCCGGACTTCGCGTCGTATCGGCTAGAACGTGCGGTGCTTTTGCTCGTGGCCGGCGTAGTCGCTTGGCTTTGGCTCTTGCTTTGCTTTGGCGCGGGCTTTACTGGGGCTTTGCTTTGGCTTCTTGCGTTGCTTTAGCTTTGGCGTTTACTCGATCTTCTTCTTCGAACGACGTGGGCTACTTCTCCGGTGCTTCGACGGTTTGCGTGTCAACGGGACTTCTCTTCTTCTCCGGGCTTCTTTGGCGTGATCGGGGTCGAAGAATGCTTTAGAAGATGGTGGGGGTAGCACCGATCTCCGTGCGACGGTTGTAGCGTCGGCTTTTGTTGATAAAGACGACGGGGTAGTGACGCTTCAGATGATCTGTTCCAGCCTTTCTTCTTCGTGGATGGTGCAGATGTTTGTCGAAGACGACGTGGTGATGACGCTTCGCTTCTCTCCTCCGGGCTTTGGGGCTTGATCGGGATCGAGGACTTGTTGGAGACGACGGGGTAGTGCCGCTCCTCTTCTTCTCCGGGCTTTTGGGCTTGATCGGAGTCGAAGCTTGTTGGAGACGACGGGGTAGTGCCGCTCCTCTTCTTCTCCGGGCTTTTGGGCTTGATCGGAGTCGAAGCTTGTTGGAGACGACGGGGTAGTGCCGCTCCTCTTCTTCTCCGGGCTTTTGGGCTTGATCGGAGTCGAGGCTTGTTGGAGACGACGGGGTAGTGCCGCTCCTCTTCTTCTCCGGGCTTTTGGGCTTGATCGGAGTCGAAGCTTGTTGGAGACGACGGGGTAGTGCCGCTCCTCTTCTTCTCCGGGCTTTTGGGCTTGATCGGAGTCGAAGCTTGTTGGAGACGACGGGGTAGTGCCGCTCCTCTTCTTCTCCGGCCTTTGCTTCTGGCGTCTTCGGAGTCGAAGGGTTCTTCTTCTCCGAGCTTTCTTCTTCGTGAACGGAGTCGAAGGGGCGATCGTCGTGCGCAAGGGCCTTCACGTTGATGAGGACTTTCAGTAAGCCGATCCCTCGGGACAGGCTTGACTGTGCCTCGTGAAGCCTTGGGTCGATGAAGAAGCGTGCTCTCTTCTGCAGAGCTCTGGCGCTTCGTCTTCAATTTCTCGACCATTTTTTCCTTCCCCCACCCCCTCTATTTATAGGCAAAGAGGTGGGGAGAGAGATATGGAAACTCTTTAATTTTAAATCCCCTTTGTATCTCTCTCATAATTACCTGGATTTTATTCATCCATTGATGAAGGGAATAACATTTAATTGTTTTCCTTTTCTGGCGGGTGCAATTATGGCTGGATTTTGCGCACGAAATCGATGGCGATCGGGCGCTTCGTCTTGTGCGTCGGATCGAGGGATCGGCGCAGATCCGCGTGTGTGCAGACGTCATACGCTACCTCCCCCCGCGCATGGCGGTATTTTTTCCTTTTCTTTCTTTTCTTTCCTTTTCTTTTCTTTCCTTTTCTTTTCTTTCCTTTCTTTTCTTTCCTTTTTCTTTTCTTTCTTTTTCTTCCCTTTCCTTGCAGGGCCGGCCGGCCCCCCATGGGGTTCGGGTCCTACTAGGGCCGGCCCCATGTGGCTCGGGTCCTAGTAGGGGCCGGCCCCATGGGGTTCGGACCCTAGTAGGGGCCGGCCCCCCTTGACGCATGGGGTCCGGGTCCGCATCGGCGCGCGCGAGTCGGGTTTGAATCCATGTCGGTGCGCGCGAGTTGGGTCCGTGTGTCGGGTTTGCATCCGCGTTGGCACACGTGAGTCGGGTTCGGGTCCGACGAAATTCGTGTGTCTACAAATGCCCCCTCAAGGACGGGTGCGTCGGTGAGAGCGTGTCGGGTTTGGACACGTAGGAATCGTAGAGCGCTTGTCCTTGATTCCTTTTGTGGGCGGGGTTGGAGGTCTATTTAAGGACCCCTACCCCTTCTTCCGTCATTGCGTTTCTCTGCGAAGGTTCCGCCGGCTTCTGAAGATCTGAAGAGAGCTGCCTGGGGTTGCACGAGACTTGCTCCGTCTTCCCGGTGTCGCCTTTTTCGTCGGTCTTGTGCTTCTGCGCGACGGTTCTGCCGGCTTCTGAAGATCTGAAGAGAGCTGCCTGGGGTTGCACGAGACTTGCTCCGTCTTCCCGGTGTCGCCTTTTTTCGTCGGTCTTGTGCTTCTGCGCGACGGTTCTGCCGGCTTCTGAAGATCTGAAGAGAGCTGCCTGGGGTTGCACGAGACTTGCTCCGTCTTCCCGGTGTCGCCTTTTTTCGTCGGTCTTGTGCTTCTGCGCGACGGTTCTGCCGGCTTCTGAAGACCGCCGTCGGAAGAGAGCTGCCTGGGGTTGCACGCGACTTGCTCCGTCTTCCCGGTGTCGCCTCTTTCGTCGGCGGCGATGGTGCGCGATTTCGCGGTCGTTGCGAAGGCGGGTTCGAAGCGACGATGCGACGAGGCTCGAGGCGGGGAGGATGGAGGAGCGCGGCTGAGGTGCGGGTCGCCTTCGCCGCCTCTCTCTTCCTCCTTCTTCTTCTTCTTCTTCTTTTCTTTTTCTTTTCTTTTCCTTTTTTTTTTTTTTTTTTTTTTTTTTTTTCTTTTTCTTTTCTTTTTCTTCCTTCTTCTTCTTCGGTTCGGTTCCGGGCTGCATGGGCAGCAGCGGCAGCGGCGGCGCGCGGGGCTGCAGCATGCGGGGCGGCGCGCGGGGCGGCGTGCGGGGCTGCAGCACGCGGGGCGGCGCGCGGGACTGCAGCACGCGGGGCCGGCCGTGTCGGGTTCGGGGCCGAGAAGGGCGGCGGCCGGGCCGGCGTGGGGGCCGGCCGTGTCGGGTTCGGGGCCGAGAAGGGCGGCGGCCGGGCCGGGTTTGAGGCCGAGAAGGGCGGCGGCCGGGTCGCAGGCAAAGAAGAAGGAGGAGAAGGGGGGTGCGGGTCCCCCCCTCCCTCTTTGCTGTTGGCCCTCAATTGGAAGGGGGCGGTGGTCCCCCCTTCCCTCTTTGCTGTTGGCCTTCAATTGGAAGGGGGCGGTGGTCCCCCCCTTTCTTCCGTTTTTTTTTTTTTTTTTTTTTTTTTTTTTTTTTTTTTTTGCGCTTGTCTTGACTTGCCTCCTTTCATGGTCCTCCAGGGCCCGCGTCTTCGAGAGTTTGACTTCCTTGGGCTGGATAGACGAGGATTTCTTCGACGGGAGGAGATGCCTTTGCTTTCCTTTCACTCGTGTGCGCCGTCACCGCAGCTCAAGGCGGGAAGACCTTCTGTCGTTGCTCCGTGTCTTTGTGCACGGGCGCATCACGGAAGATGGAGTCGCGGATGCGACTTGCGGGATGCTGAAATTAAGCGAGAAGATCCATACTGACGAAGGGATCTCCATGAAGCTTCTGCGGCCGAGTTTGAGTCTTCCGTTTCATCATTGCGGTGAAGAGTTCGTGCCTACGCCAGTTGTTGCCTCGAAGATATGTGCTAGGCTGACCCGATGGGGCCCCGATTCTTGGCCTCGGGGCGACGTCCAGTACCTTTGCGGCTTTCGCGAGTGGATGGACGAGCTCTACGAGGTCTTTGGCGCGGAACCTGAGATGAACTTATTGGCCAAATTTCTAGCGCCGGCTCGTCGGGAGTACAGTCGTCCTGAGGGGATGTACCGGGCGCTTTGTGAGCTTTGGTGTCCGGAGACTAACACCTTCCTTACTGGGGCGGGGGAGATAGGCATCTCGCTTCGTGATGTCCATATCGTTTCGGGGTGCCCCGAGGTACGGAACTACTACCAAGAGGAGGTGCCTGCCTTGAAGGATCTGCTGGACAGCAGCTACGCTCCGAGTTCTTGCCTCCTTCTGTTCAAGGCATATGCTATCATTGCGGCGAGGGACCAATCAGATCGAGTGCGTCCTTCTTCTTGGGTCGATTTTTGGTTCAGAGGCGAGTATAGAGCTCCAGCGCCCTCAGCTCACCCGATGTGGAAGATCGCTCAGATGCAGAGACCTCCGCTTCGCTCCTTCGTGAGGCCTATCGATTCCTTGGCTCGAGAGAAGCACTCAATGGAGGGGAAGCAGTGCCCCTGGGAACTCCTTGGCCTGAAACGGGACAGCGAGGAGTGGCGATCGGTTTACCGAGCCGCCGGGCTGGTCATCTTTCTTTGCCGGTTCGTGCTTCCGTGTTCT
Source organism: Chamaelirium japonicum (assembly GCA_947650365.1). NCBI lineage: Eukaryota > Viridiplantae > Streptophyta > Magnoliopsida > Liliales > Melanthiaceae > Chamaelirium > Chamaelirium japonicum. The sequence continues at coordinate 62,454,868 of OX393552.1, forward strand.
GGGGAGGCCATTCGTCCGGGGACCTTCCTTGCTGCTTCCAGGATGGAGAGGGGCGAGCTCTTCAATCTAGCCCCAGCCATACTATGCGCCTTGTATCGGGCTCTCAGCGGGACTTACTGGGACTTGTCTGGCTCAGATAAGGCCAAGGAGGAGCTCGGCCGGTCGGCTGCTTTCGGACCCTTGCATTATTTGTATGGTTGGATAGCTTTGCATTTCCCGAAGGGGATCTTTGCCAGGCGCGGGCATCCAGCCGAGTTACCTTTCCTCCCAGGGGTAGGAGGGATTTTGAACGCCTTTATCAGTTGGGAGCGTCCGAAAGAGTGTGCTCGTACCCTTTTGAGGAGGATGGGGAGCGTCGATTTTGAATTTCTGTCGGAGCATTCGGTGCTGCCTTTGGAGAGGTCGACCGTGTATGACAACGACGGGCTCCCGGACAGTCTTTACTGGAACATGGTCAGCTGCCGCCCTGGCTACCTAGTCTGGCGCAAAGGAGATGTGGTGGAGGTGGAGCAGTACTCCCCCCATCGCTTTGCCCGTCAGCAGGGTTTTCGACAGGAAGTCCCTGGCACGCCTCAGCAGCTGCAGGGGCGTTTCAGTCCGCAGGAGGGTTACCGTCTGTGGGCTTCCCTCTACGCTCGCTTTACTGGTAGTAGTTTCTTCCCTGGGGCCAAATCCGGGCTTCGGGACGCCGCCACCCCGGAATACTGCCAGTGGGTTAAAGGGCGAGTTTCCCCTTTACTTGCGAGTTTTCCAGTCGACGTCTTGGTGAGTAGCGGGTTCAGGAATTTCTGCTTTGATCATTCTGCGGGAGTAGAGGACCGCCGCCTCCAACTGGGACTTCGGCGGGCGCAGAGGAGCGGTAGTCGTCTTTCCAGCGCTCGTTGTGTCCCCTCTTCCGTTCCGGTGCTGGATGTCGAGCTTACTAGTGCCCCCGGGGTATTCTGTTTCCCGAAGGCCGAAGTTGAGGGTGCCCCTCCCAAGAGAAGAAAAATGTGCATTCCTCGCGGGATGGTCCCGAGAGTCCCTTGTCTGACGGAGGATGCCGAGGAGCCTGGACTTCTGAAAGATGAAGTGATTCCTCCGTCCCGGACCGCTTCGTCCGACCACACAGGTATGGAGCTCTCTTCATTTATTTGCCCTCTACGTTCAGGAAGTTTTATCACGCTGAGCACCGTTTCTTTCTTTTGACCAGATTCTGTTATAGTGCTAGAGCGCGGAGCGAGCTCTTCAAAGGCGCCTCTTGGGCGTTCGTCCACCGGTACCGCGCAGGTAGTGCCCGAACCCTGCGGGTTAGATATCCCTCCGGATGATCTAGATTTCCTCGGACTTTGCGGGGAGAACTTCCCTAGGGGCGACATTAACCTGGACGACATCGATGTCGATGCCTTGTCTTTTGGCGAGGAGGCTGAAGTCTCGAGCGTCGACAAGCGGCGTTCCCCGATGACTGTGCCCTCGTGTCCTTTGGTGGAGACGGTTGTTGCAGCGGTAGCGGCGGTTTCCCCAGTTCCGCCACCCTTGTTGGCGCAGGCGGCTCCTGTTGCGGCTGCAGCGGCAGCGGAGGTTCCTCCGGTTCCACCGCCCTTGTTGGCGCAGGCGGCTCCTGTGGCAGCTGCAGCGGCAGGGAGGGTCTTGCCTACCTACTCCGAGGCGCCTCGCCCGGATTTGAGGCCAAGGAGCAAAGTCTCAGAGTTTCTTCTTGCGAGCTGTCGGCAGTACATCAAGTCGACGTTGGAGCCTTTCCGTACTGCCGGCCTTGGCGCCCTCCAGGACTGGTGGTCGACGGACGGTGCAGAGTTTTGCTCGAGCCTGGCAGAGTTCATAGTTGACAGCTCCCTTTTCGCCACTCAGATGGACCAGCTTGTGACCGAGAGCGAGGCTTATCGATCCCGGCGGGCTTTGCTGGAGGGGAGCTCCCCTTCTGAGCTGGAGGCCGCTGAGGCGAGTCTAAGTCAGTCCGGGCATCAACTTGCGGAGGCTACGTCCAGCCTGTCGAAGGCCCAGAGGAAGGTGGAATCTGCGCGCGCCTCACTTCGGAAGGCGGAGTCCCGTTTGGAGCGGGCTGAGGCTGCGGAGAGCACTTTGAAGGCGAGTCATCTGAGGCAGCAGTCGGACTTGGCAACCCGTCGCGAGCTTCTGGTCGCTCGTCCCGTGGAGCTTCAGAGAGTGGAGGCAACTAGGGAGGAGCTGCTGCGTCGTCTTCGAGCTCTGGACACCTTCTTTTAGTTATTCCTTGTTCCATTGTGGCTTCCTTTTCGGGACTCATGCCATGTACTGTCTTCGCTTTATTAATAATATCACTTTGTTTCGCCACATCCTTTTCATGGAATTTTGTTGTCTTTTTCTTTTGGTCGGACTGAACCTGAAGTAACTTCTCAGGCTGCCTACGTACCCCCCTAAGGGGGATCAAGTCACACGTAGTTCTTTTTTTTTTTTTTTTTTTTTTTTTTTTTTTTTTTTTTGGACAAGGGGTGTGGCCTTGCTTTAGGCATAGTACCTTTTGAGGTACTTGCCGTTGATAGGGCCGAGTGTCAGCCCTTCTGGCGTGGTGAGGAGATAAGCACCGTTGGAGTAGACTTCCTTGACGGAATGCGGGCCATCCCATTTGGCATCAAATTTCTTCCCTCCTCGATGCGAGAGAATGATGGGGCGTTTGACCGCCAGCACCAGTTCCCCTATCTGGAATGATCGAGGACGAATCTTCTTGTTGAAGGCGCGAGAGAGCCTGGCCTGATAACACTCCAGACGCTGTTGAGCTTCGAGGCGTCTTTCATCCAGTGCTTCCAATTCTGCTAGGCGGAGCTGGGCGTTGTCATCGCTGGTGAGGCCTTCCTGGACCGCTATCCTGAGTGACGGGATCTGGAGTTCGAGCGGAAGAACGGCTTCCACGCCGTAGACGAGGGAATACGGCGTTGCTTGTGTCGGCGTGCGGAAGGATGTTCGGTAAGCCCATAGTGCTTCGCCCATGCGTTCGTGCCAATCTTTCTTTGTCTTCGAGACGGTTTTCTCCAGCAGCTTGCACAGAGTCTTGTTGAAGGCTTCTGCTAGTCCGTTGGCCGGAGCGTTGTACATTGTCGAACAATTCTGCTTAATGTTGTACAATGCGCAGAACTGGCTGACGGCAGCATTCTTGAACTGCTTCCCGTTATCTGTTACGATGTAGCGGGGGACTCCATAGCGGAAGATGATGTCATTCTGGATAAAGCTGATGACGGAGTACTTTGTAACTTCCCTCAACGGTATCGCTTCAGCCCACTTGGAGAAGTAGTCCGTTGCCGCCAAGATGTAGAGATGTTGCTTGGATGACTTGGGCAGAGGACCGACGATGTCAAGACCCCATCCGTCGAAGGGCCAAGACGCGATTGTTGGGTGCAAAGGCTCCGGAGGTTGACGAATGTAGTCCCCGTGCATTTGGCAAGCTTGACATTTTCTCGCGTACTCCAAGCTGTCTTTGATCATGGTAGGCCAGTAGTATCCCATCCTTCTGACGCGGAAGTGAAGCTTCGGACCGGACTGGTGTGATCCACAGATTCCAGCGTGTACTTCTTCGAGCGCGGCTTCCGCTTCCTCTTTTGCGAGGCACCTCAGGAGTGTGCCGTCATAGCTTCGTCGGTACAGTTCGCCGTTGAAGTGGTAGAACCTTAGAGATCGTCGACGGATGTCACTTTTGCGCTTCGGATCTTCGGGGAGTTTACCATGAACAAGGTACTCCACAAACGGTTGCCTCCAGTCTTGTTCTTTAATCTCGAGGACATGCACCGCGTTGGTTTGAACTGGTACCTCGGGCGGACCCTCTTTTTCGATGACCACGAATCTCCTGCAGACGGGGACGACGAGTGAACGCTCATCTGGGAACGGGAGTGTAGCCGCCAGATTCGCGAGTGCGTCAGCCTGCTGGTTGAGGTTTCTGGAAACGTGTTGGATGGAAACAGCCTTGAGTTTTTCGAGGAGCTTCACGGCTCGCGCATGCAACGGTACCAGGTCTTCTTTATTGACTTCGTATGCCCCCAGGACTTGCTGGATCACGAGTTGAGAATCGCCAAAGATCTCTAGTCCTTGAAGGTTCATTTCGTCGGCCAGTTCGAGACCAATGAGTAGGGCTTGATATTCTGCCACGTTGTTGGAACATGCTTCCGAGAGCAGGAACGAGAAGGGGAGTATTTCGTTGTCCGGAGTGACAAAGATGACTCCGGCTCCCGCTATGTCTTGCCTAGCTGCGCCGTCGAAGAACATTCTCCAGGGTGAGGCGATGTCAACAGAGAATACTTCTTCATCTGGGAGATCTTCTGATAACTCCCATTCTGCCGGGAGAGGATATTCTGCGAGGAAGTCCGCGAGGGCCTGTCCTTTAACCGCTTTCTGTGGCACGAAGGTGATGTCGAATTCAAGTAGCAGCAGGGCCCACTTGGCTAGACGTCCGGAAAGCACTGGCCTCGACATGATATATTTGAGTGGGTCAGCCTTCGAGACGAGTCTGATGGTGTGAGCAAGCATGTAGTGTCGCAGCTTTTTCGTGGCGAAGATGAGCGCTAAGCAGACCTTCTCGATTGGGGAGTAATTCAGCTCTGCGCCGACGAGAGTGCGACTTAAGTAGTAGCAAGCTGTCTCTACGCCAAGTTCATTGTTCTGGGCCAGGAGTGCCCCCAAGGATTGTTCCTGGGCGGCGATGTAGAGGATGAGAGGCCTTCCTTGAACCGGTGCTGATAGGACTGGCGGCTTCAGTAGATATGCTTTGATGTTTTGGAGTGCTTCTTGGCACGCTTCATCCCACGTGAACGGCGCTCCTTTCTTCATGAGGCGACTAAAAGGGTGGCACTTTCCAGCCAGGTTGGCGATGAATCTCCGGATATACGCCAAGTGTCCCTGGAGGCCTCTGAGGTCTCGCACTGTCTTTGGTACGGGCATGTTGACGATAGCATCAATTTTGGATTGATCTATCTCAATGCCACGATGTCGGACGACGAAGCCGAGGAATTTGCCCGAGGAGACTCCGAACGCGCACTTGAGCGGATTCATGCGGAGTTGGTACCTTCGAAGTCGTCTGAAGATTAGCTCAAGATCTTGTAGATGTGCCGATTTCTTCTTGGATTTCACCACGAGGTCGTCGACATAACACTCCACGTTTCGATGAAGAATGTCGTCAAAGATCTTCTGCATAGCTCGCTGGTAGGTGGCTCCCGCGTTCTTCAAGCCGAACGGCATTACCTTGTAGCAGTAGATTCCTTTCGGTGTGCGGAACGCCGTGAGCTCCTCGTCCTTGGGTGCCATCCGAATCTGGTTGTAGCCCGATGATCCATCCATGAAAGTGAGCACCTCGTGACCAGTCGTCGCATCAACCATTAGCTCCGTGATTGGCAAGGGGAAGTCGTCCTTTGGACATGCGTTATTCAAGTCTCTGAAGTCCACGCACACTCGGATTTGGCCGTTCTTCTTTTTGACGGGGACGATGCTAGAGATCCATGTCGGGTACTTGACCTCTCGAATGAAGCCGGCTTCGATCAATTTGTTGACTTCGCCTTCTATTTGGGGTACCAGTTCTGGCCGGTAGCGTCTTTGTCCTTGCTTGATAGCGCTGGCTCCGTGTTTGACGCTGAGCTGGTGCACTGCGATTTTTGGATCGAGGCCCGGCATCTCCTTGTAGGACCATGCGAAGACGTCTCTGTACTCTCTAAGCAGTTTGGTGTATGCTGCTTCCTCCTCAGGGGTCAAGAGTGTGCTGACGAATGTAGGCCGAGGCTCCGTCTCCGTGCCCAAGTTGATTTCCTTCAAGTCATCAACGGTGGACTGCCCCCCTTCTTCGAGGACTGGCGGGGCGTCGGGCAACTCGTCGTCCGAAGTAGAAGTGTCACCGTTGCCGGGATCCGTAATGGAGATATGATGGACGGCAGCCATGGGTGGGTGGGTGGGTGTTGAGACGAAGTCCTCGATAGGCATTTCCAGGCGATCGAACACTGACTTCTTCTTTGAATGTTTGACTGGCCCGAGCCTCTCGAACACGGATGTGCGTTTTTGATTCGACCAGTCTTTACCGCCTCTGGTTTGCTTCCGGAACAAGGCTTGGCATCGAGCCCGTCGTCGTCTTCTCCTGCTGTCTGGATGGCTGAGGTAGGTAGAGAGTGCATCGGAGATTGTCGATCCTTCAGCTGCTTCATCTACTATCCTTGCCTCGATGTAGTTCGAGGTGAAGGTCTTCTTTGCTGCTGTTCTGATGACCAACGGAGCTTGACTGGAGCCGATGCCTCGACGGTTCGGGGGAATTTGCTCTCCGTTTTGAAATAGCCGAGCTTGAGTTCTTGTCATCCCATGCGGAGTTGCTGCTGGTGGGAGTGTGCCCATGGCGCTTTCCTCGTTATAGCCAGCTCTAAACAGCAATTTGGCAGCATTTTGCCCCCAACTCCCTTCCGGTTTGAATCCGAGTGGCTCGAGGTCTGCCGATTCGACGGGTCTGCTTGGGTTCGGAGCTTCTGCCAGACTAGGTAGTGGCACCGTCATTTCTTGCAGAGTGATGACATTGGCCTGAGATAACGTTGGGGCCAGCTTCCTTGTCGGAGTAGAAGGCGATCGCTCGGATTTGCGGAGCCACTGAGGCGCGAGACGCAAGACAGGCGCCGTTTGGATTGGCAACGGGGTATGTTGCATTGCTCTTGGCTCGAAGCTGATGCGCATCCTTTGCCCAGGTTTCGGCGTTCCTTGGACCTTGAGTCTTGCTTCGTCAGAAGGTGGCACTGGATTCCCGGGAAGAGGAGTCTTTTCCTTATTTACTTCTTCAATCTTTTGAGCTCGAGGGGTTTTAGCTGGCAGAACTTCCGCGACCAGGCCCTTTGCTTGGTAGAATTTAGCGTCGGCCAGGTGTGCCTCGGCCTCGTTGAATGGCTTGTCGTCCGCAACTATGCACCTCTCCACGCCTTCTTCGTAGTACTTGAGGCATTGATGCCAGGTGGATACTATGATGCCGTTCTCGTGCAGCCATGGTCTTCCTAGCAGGAGACGATATGATGTCCGGCAGTCGATGATGTGGAAGAGGACCGTCGTATCTAGCGGGCCGATGGAAAGCTTCAGACGAATGATTCCAACGGTGGACTGTCCGCCTTGGTTGAAGCCTTGAATGACCAACTGACTTGGTGAGAGTTGGTCGTTGGTAATGCCGAGTTGACGCATTGTCTGGATGGGCATGATATTGACGGCGGAGCCACAGTCCAATAAGATTCGGTTCACTGGCTTCTCCTTGATGTATCCCGAAACGTAGAGAGGCCGGTTGTGCAATCGCGTCCCGAGTTGCAGGTCCTCGTCTGAAAAGGTTATCGTTGCATCACACGAGGCTACAGCTCTGCCCTTCTGGTCATCCTTCCTTTTTCTCTTGTAGCTATCTGGATCGGCCAAGGCCGCCGCCATTGCCAGGCGAGCCTTCTTCGGAAGATGCAAAGCCTCTACGAGCGGCATGTGCAAGATTGCTTCGTCGTGAGCGGCGGTGCCCCCATCGTTGGAGTCGTCCCCCTCATCGGCGGAGTCGCCTTCTTCAGAAGTTTCGCTTTCATTATTTCCTTCCGACGCCTCATGGACTTCGACCATGCAACAAGATACCTTGATGTGTTGGTCCGCTGGGAGGAAGTGATCCGGGAAGAACTCTTGCAAAGTTGTCGGCTCTGGAAGACTCTGCTGAAGGATATCGTCTCGGCTCGCTGGCGGTACTTTGAACGCCTTCCTTCCTGGAGTCTTGCTTTTCTTCTTGTAGGTCTTCCGCTTGGTGAATCCCCTCATCACACGGTCTTGCTTGAGCTTCTTTTCTTGCCAAGGCTTTCGCCGCCGCGGTAGCATGACCCATGCTTCTTCGTCGGTGGATTCCCCTTCGCTAGGATGATGGTCGACAGCAGCAACTGGTTTCTTTGATGACACTTGTTCTTCTGGAGGCTCTACTGGCTCGTCTTCCGATCCCCAGCCGGTGGGCTTGATTTCGTTGATTGGAACGGATGGAGGCCTTGAGTAGAGGACGTAATAGTCAAACTTCCCTGATGGCTGGCCTAGCAGACCGACTTCTGGGTCTCCCTGCTCGTATCTTTCTCTAAGAGTGCGTTGGGACATAGCTTGACTGGAAGGGACTTGCTCTTCTCGAGGTTCCACTGGCTCCTCTCCCGATCCCCAGCCGGTGGGCTTGATTTCGTCGATTGGAACGGACGGAGGCCTTGAGTAGAGGACGTAATAGTCGAACTTCCCCGAAGGCTGGCCCAGCAGACCGACTTCTGGATCTCCTTGCTCATATCTCCTTTGGAGCGCCCGTTGGGATGCAGCATTGCTTGGAAGAGGTGCTGGCGTGAGCGATGATTGCCCCCAGGGCAGCGGTGTTCCCTCCTCGGTGAGCGCAGGAGTATGTTGACGTCGCTTCGAGACTTTCGGCCGGGAAGTTGACTTAGCGATTGACGCTTGACGATTGAGGCGCAATTTGGGCATGCTTCGTCGAGCGGCAACGAGTACCGGCGGGAAGGAGCCGAAGGTGATGGACGTCATGTTGGCCGTAGCAACCTCCTCGGAGTCGATCTCTATCTTCCCTTGCTTGGCGAGTGCCATGATTCTTTCCTTGAAGACGAAGCATCTTTCGATGGGATGACTCACCACCCGGTGGTATTTGCAGAAGAGAGGGTCGTCGACGCGATGCATCTGCTCGGGCCTCTTTGAAGGAGGTAATTCTATCATCTTCTCTTGCAGCAGTTGGTCGAACATGGAGGAGACTTCCGAGTCTGGGAAAGGGTACTCTTTGGCTTCGAGCTCCTCGAGAGTCATCCTTTGTCTTAGCGGCGGAGGCGGTGGTATGGCGACTCCCTTCTTCTGATCTGGCTTGCCACCGATCTTGAGCGGCTTGGAGGTCGAAGCGACGTCAGCAACATTGACTTGTTTCAGTTTCGTTGCCGGTGGCTTGTCCTTCTTCTCTATCTTCAAGAAGTCCTTGTTCTTCAAGTCCCCGCGGTTTGCTAGGCTGAGTTCCATGTCATGAGCCCGAGTCGCGAGTTCTTCGAAAGACCGAGGCTTGATACCCTTGAGGATGTAGAGCAGACCCCAGTGCATGCCTTGGGTGCACATCTCGATAGCCGAGTCTTCAGACAAGCGGTCTCGTGAATTCAGCGCGAGGTTCCTCCACCTGTCGATGTAGTCGATCACTGGCTCGTCTTTCCTTTGCTTGACAGCGGTGAGTTCGATCATACTGACTGTGCGTCTGGTGCTGTAGAAGCGATTGAGGAACTCCCTCTCCATCTGATCCCAGCTGTCAATGGTTCCTGCAGGAAGATCAACGTACCAGTCGAACGCGTTGCCTTTGAGGGTGCGGACGAATTGCTTCACCATCTCATCGCCATATGTGCCGGCATTATTGCAGGTCTCGATGAAGTGGGCAACGTGCTGTCTCGGATTTCCCTTTCCGTCGAAGTGCTGAAACTTTGGCGGCTGGAATCCGACTGGGAAGCGTAACTGCTGGATCCTCGTAGTGTAGGGCTTCGAGTATGCCGCCGTGATCGGAGGAAGGCCACTGCCGTGAGAACGCATCATGTCGGCTATCAACGCTTGGACTTGCTGAGCATTCATCGTTGCCGTTGTCGGAGGTTGTGTGGCCACCGAGGCTGGCGTTGGGGAGACGACTTCCAATGGGACGGGAGCCGAGGAGAGCGCTGGAGTAGCTGCTTGAATCGTCGGAGCGACTTCTGCAGGAGCGGGAGTTGAAGACGGAACTGGAGCGGCTACTGGAGAAGCGACGGGTTGGCTGACTGCTGCAGCGTCCTTTGCGCTTAGCTTTTGGAGTAGAGTGTTGATGTGACGATCCTTCTCCTCCATCAGCCGAGTAATTTGCGCCATATGCTCGCTCATCTGCATGACTTGGAGCTGAAGAGCGGACGGAGGGTGGTGACGGAGAACGTCTCGGTGTTGCATGTTCGCATCCTCGCCGTCATCATCTGAGACGTAGTTACGCCGACTTGCTTCTGGTTGATGATTGATGTTTGCCCCCTGCAGAGGAGGTGCAACGTCTGCTGGAGAACCCGAACTGGTTCGGGGTTGGGGCTGGTCCTCCCCAAACTTCTGGACATGGGCTCCAGGATCGAGGCTCGTTTCTTCATGCGCCAGGGCCTCGTCGGCGCTTTGGCGAGCATCTTCGGTAGTAGCTTCTGGCACGAAGACGTCTGCAAGAGTCCGTGTACGCCGAGTGTAGACGCGCACCATTGGAGGAGCATCACCCTCTGGATTTACTGGATCACCGTGGCGGAGTAGAGGAGACTCGGCGATTGGTGAGAGGCTTGGAGCAAACGCATCGTTGTTTGTTCCGGCCATCGCGAACTTCAAGCAGCTTCTTCAACCGTACGGGTGAAAGGAGAAGAGGTCCCCCTGGGCGTGCCAGAAATCTGTATGCGCAAAAAAGGTACGGGTCGGCTTTATTGCACAAAACGAGATTACAATTGTGGCCGGGACCCGGGTTGCTCGGGTGTAGCGAGTCCGGGTTGCGGCGAGTTTTGATCAGGGGATTGTGGGAAAGATCTTCTGGGGGATCCCTTTGATCCGCGTCTCCACGTGGTGTTCGTGCGAGAGCGCTGAAGGGGCTGCCCAGGACAGGGGTTTTACAGGGAGAGGGTTTTGGAGAGGCTAAGGAATGTCCACCGTTGCTTTGTCCCTTCCGTGCTTCGCGCTTTCTCGGCTAGGGGGTTTTCGGCTTCGTTCCTCGGTCTTCGCGTTTTCCTCGTTCCTTGCTTAACCTCGGTGTCCTTGATCGTCGGTTCGCGGCGTCGATCGAGCTTTTGGCGTTGGCTTTGGCTTTTTGGCTTCGGCTTGGCTCCGGCGTGGCTCTGGCTTTTGCTTTGCTTCGGCGCTTGCACTTGGACGTAGCTGGGAGAGACTTGCGATGCTTTCGTTCTTCCGGACTTCGCGTCGTATCGGCTAGAACGTGCGGTGCTTTTGCTCGTGGCCGGCGTAGTCGCTTGGCTTTGGCTCTTGCTTTGCTTTGGCGCGGGCTTTACTGGGGCTTTGCTTTGGCTTCTTGCGTTGCTTTAGCTTTGGCGTTTACTCGATCTTCTTCTTCGAACGACGTGGGCTACTTCTCCGGTGCTTCGACGGTTTGCGTGTCAACGGGACTTCTCTTCTTCTCCGGGCTTCTTTGGCGTGATCGGGGTCGAAGAATGCTTTAGAAGATGGTGGGGGTAGCACCGATCTCCGTGCGACGGTTGTAGCGTCGGCTTTTGTTGATAAAGACGACGGGGTAGTGACGCTTCAGATGATCTGTTCCAGCCTTTCTTCTTCGTGGATGGTGCAGATGTTTGTCGAAGACGACGTGGTGATGACGCTTCGCTTCTCTCCTCCGGGCTTTGGGGCTTGATCGGGATCGAGGACTTGTTGGAGACGACGGGGTAGTGCCGCTCCTCTTCTTCTCCGGGCTTTTGGGCTTGATCGGAGTCGAAGCTTGTTGGAGACGACGGGGTAGTGCCGCTCCTCTTCTTCTCCGGGCTTTTGGGCTTGATCGGAGTCGAAGCTTGTTGGAGACGACGGGGTAGTGCCGCTCCTCTTCTTCTCCGGGCTTTTGGGCTTGATCGGAGTCGAGGCTTGTTGGAGACGACGGGGTAGTGCCGCTCCTCTTCTTCTCCGGGCTTTTGGGCTTGATCGGAGTCGAAGCTTGTTGGAGACGACGGGGTAGTGCCGCTCCTCTTCTTCTCCGGGCTTTTGGGCTTGATCGGAGTCGAAGCTTGTTGGAGACGACGGGGTAGTGCCGCTCCTCTTCTTCTCCGGCCTTTGCTTCTGGCGTCTTCGGAGTCGAAGGGTTCTTCTTCTCCGAGCTTTCTTCTTCGTGAACGGAGTCGAAGGGGCGATCGTCGTGCGCAAGGGCCTTCACGTTGATGAGGACTTTCAGTAAGCCGATCCCTCGGGACAGGCTTGACTGTGCCTCGTGAAGCCTTGGGTCGATGAAGAAGCGTGCTCTCTTCTGCAGAGCTCTGGCGCTTCGTCTTCAATTTCTCGACCATTTTTTCCTTCCCCCACCCCCTCTATTTATAGGCAAAGAGGTGGGGAGAGAGATATGGAAACTCTTTAATTTTAAATCCCCTTTGTATCTCTCTCATAATTACCCGGATTTTATTCATCCATTGATGAAGGGAATAACATTTAATTGTTTTCCTTTTCTGGCGGGTGCAATTATGGCTGGATTTTGCGCACGAAATCGATGGCGATCGGGCGCTTCGTCTTGTGCGTCGGATCGAGGGATCGGCGCAGATCCGCGTGTGTGCAGACGTCATACGCTACCTCCCCCCGCGCATGGCGGTATTTTTTCCTTTTCTTTCTTTTCTTTCCTTTTCTTTTCTTTCCTTTTCTTTTCTTTCCTTTCTTTTCTTTCCTTTTTCTTTTCTTTCTTTTTCTTCCCTTTCCTTGCAGGGCCGGCCGGCCCCCCATGGGGTTCGGGTCCTACTAGGGCCGGCCCCATGTGGCTCGGGTCCTAGTAGGGGCCGGCCCCATGGGGTTCGGACCCTAGTAGGGGCCGGCCCCCCTTGACGCATGGGGTCCGGGTCCGCATCGGCGCGCGCGAGTCGGGTTTGAATCCATGTCGGTGCGCGCGAGTTGGGTCCGTGTGTCGGGTTTGCATCCGCGTTGGCACACGTGAGTCGGGTTCGGGTCCGACGAAATTCGTGTGTCTACACCCGTCATCCCCGAGGCGTCGATCTGACAAAGAACACACTGCTTCTTCTGATACGCCCATTTGCAAAACCGAGATTTTTTAGCTCGTGCCAAAAGGGTCTCAGCATCGGCAGAAGGAGACTCTGCTAATACGAATCGCGACACCGACGGCTCTTGTCAACCATGCTAGAATCCTGAGGCGTTTGCACCTTGGAATCCCAACCGACCCAGGGGGTCCTGACCCGACTGGGAGGGGGTAACTGTGGGTGCAAAAATTATACCGGACCGGATCAGAGTGGCATGGGCCCGCACAACGGCCCAAGTGGGTAAGCCCGCCCGGGTTCATGGGCCCACTCTACGGGGCTCGCAGATCAAGCCCTCCCCCCTTATTTGACCCGAATAACGGCCCAATAAGAGCCCAGCAAGGAGGCCCAGAACCAGTACCACGTCATCAGCGCCACGTCATCACTGCCATATCGGTCACATGCCTATGCTATAAAAGGACCCCCAAGGCATCCAGGGAGGGGGTTAGTCATTCGATCAGAGGAAGAGGGATTCCAGATCCAGAGCCAGAGCCCTCCATTCTTCCTCTTGAACTCTTCTAATTGCTCCGTGCAAACACATTGTAAGAAGCTTCTCTCGGCCTGTCGAGAGAACGCTCAACCCTTATTTACTCAAATTATAGTGAAGATCAGGTGGCACCTCTCGCCCGGAGACGTAGGTCGTAAGACTGAACTCCGTCACCAATCCTTGTGTCATCACTCTCTACTCTCTCTATCTACTCTCCCAACTCTCTAACTCTACAAACCATCGACATTCAATCAAGGCTGTGGGGCGGGGTTCCCGATCAAGGCGGCTCGGAAATTTCCCCCCACACCTCCCGCCACCTTTACTAGCAATAGCAGCATCAATAAAGCCTCATAGCGATGGGGCTGACGGGGGGGGGAAGCCTCAAAAGGCTCTCCGAACTAGGTCTGCAAATGAGCTGAGCCGAGCTGAGCCAAGCCGAGCTTTGGCATGTTTTTATGACATATTTTATGGTAAGGTTTTTATTATCCCTTAAATAGTGATCTTCACAAACCATGAATGAAGCATCCGACGATTGTGATCATGAGCCACTTCAGAGATACCAAGGGTTGCTTCATGGCCATTCCAATTCCCAATAGTGCAAAGGTACTTCTCTTGAACACAAGGAGTGATTTTTCCTTGCACACAAGGAGAATCAGGAGATGTGAAGCCTATCTTTCTCTCTCTCTCTCTCTCTCTCTCTCTCTCTCTCACACACACACACACACACACACACACACACACACACACACATAAACGAGAAAGATCTATGTTGTTGGGTTTGGAGTCAAACCTCTCTCCCTCTCATTTCTTTTATTGAGTTTGAAGGCCGGATATTTCTCTCATCAATTTATCAATTTGTAAATTTGTATATCACTATAAATAAATTGTTGTCTATTTTGTCGAGATGCGATCGAAAGAGTAGAATAGCAAGGAAACAATGGGTTAGGGATAAGAGCAACCATCACTAGCTCACCCATGTCATGGTCCTAAGCTTATTGTTATGGGTATAAAGTATTTATTAAACTTTTTTCCTGATTGCTTTGGTGCTTCAGTTAATAACACGACTTGATGATGATCTTATTTATAATTGTTAAAGTTATGTTTCATGACCTCGATGGCCTCCGAGGCATCGCCCGGGTTTAGACTAGTATAAATCAATACCAAATCGTAACCCAAAATAAATAGTAAAAATCGATAGCAATGGGGTAGGTTCGGTTTTTTTAATATGGTCCAGCTATTCACACTACACATATTACTAGGGTTAATAAATTTACACACAAAATAAAACCCCATCCTACCCTGCACGAACCAGGCCCAAGGATGAGGGCAACTATGGCTAGCTAGCTACTGCATCCGCTAGTTCCGTGCAAGGCACCACCCATCGTTAGCATCAGCGGATGCCGGCCTCATGAAATTCACCGTCGTCTCCTCTACCTCCTTCATCCTAGTCCTCCTTAGCCGCCTCCTACTCATCGGTGAGGGAACTGGATCAAAGAAATCAAAATCACACAGATAAAGACGAGAGAATAAAAATAAAGTTAGTTTCTTTAAAGAGATCCGACTGCTTGATAAGGAAGCCATAATCATGAAGGAAACAGGAAGCCAAAAAAAAAAATGATTATGTGACGAGTAGATGAGGAAGTGATAGTTAAATGGGAGAGTTCCAAATCACTTCCTGGTACTTGTCTTGAGCGTTGGCGGGCGCGAGGACAACATAATTATTGTTGCGGGCTGTGCGGCAATAGTTCTCGTCCGCCTGGGTAAAGATCCTCTTGCCATAACACATCCTCGCTTTTTGCCACGGTCACTCTTGACAGCCAACCTTTATACGTCGCACAGTCATAGCCAGAAAATTAACTTTTTCTAGTCTCTATTGTTATTTAAATAAATCTAAGAATTCAAAATTTATTGTTTACTTTTTGCATTTTTCCTTGATGGCACGAGAACAATCAAAATCAAAATTAAATAAAAAATTATTTTGTTATAATCTATCAAATATAAACGGATGATCATAACTTTTTATACAAGTTTCTCTATTTCTTTATTGGAGCAGAGTTGAGTCCCCATACTATAAGGTCTTTTTTTCGAAATAATATTTTTTTAAAAAAAAATTGTTTTGCAGACATCCGCAATGTATCGTATGCGCTAAGGAGTGCAAGAATCCTTTTGAGACGAGCTAAATAATTGCAACAGTAGCCACAAAGTGCGGGAGAGGTCATAAAGTTCCCCGCCCTATAGGCTGTCAAGTATTTTTTGCATGGTCGTGAAAATTTGTGAAATACCGATTTCACTATAACCGTTAATCATAACCCATAATCAACAGTAGCCGATAAAAATAAAATAAGGGGCATTATACTATATAGGACCAAAAAACTGTAATATGCATAGCTCAGGACTTACTTTCAACGTAAATATGATAAAATACGATATAGAACAAAAATGGCTTATTTGTGTTTTTTTCAACTTTTATTTGAAACAAAATTACCTAAATACCTTCTATCACATCATCCTCTCCATTTACCACAGTTTTCTTCTCTGCTCATTCTCCAAACTTTCTTGAGTTCTCCTCTGCATATCTTTTCCCTCACCTCCTCTTTACCTCCCTCATATTTGTGGCATCTTCCCTCTCTCTCATACGTCTCACTTTAGTGACAAAAATTACATCATTTTAAGACTTATATAGTCCCAAAACTCCACTACTATATCATTTGGTGTGAGAGAATCGTTAAAAGATTTTGGTATGAATAGCATTGCTCAAGGTCAAATCTAGGGGTGATTAACCTCTAAAAGTTGGATTGGTGCTTTTCATATGCTTGGATGCCATGCGACCTATAATTCTATATATGGAAAGAAGACATCAACAATTGTGAAATGCATTTTGTTTATATGGGTGTGATGAACTAAGTTTAAGGTATCATCCACATCTCCACATATAGTCTATTTATAGGTTGTCAACAACCAATTTGCCTCCTATTTTCAATGATAGGTGCTGATCTACCATGGCGTGGAGGAATATATATACCATCCGCATTGAACAACCTCGTGACGAGTCATCGGTGTTAATAGGCTAAGTGACGACGATCTAGACGATGATGGCTTGAAGCAAAGATAGATACTTTGAGGAGCCCATCTCGAAAAATTATCGATTCAACCTGCCTTCAACCATCATTCGAGTTCTGAAAAAAAGAAATAGATATTATTTATGCTATATATAAAGCAAACCCTTGGTTACTGTAGCTCTATAAATGGTATTTGCGTAGAGTATAATTATGTGCCTTGTGTGTTGATTCATTTCATTATAGTGGATTGATTTGTGTGTCAAAGCTATGCTCAAGCTAGGTGGTTGTTTCGTTCAAGGTTTCCACCTAAAATTTCTTTGTCGTGCTTTACTATACATTGTATATTGAGTAGCGCTATTTATTCTTATACCCCTTAAAGTCGTCGTAAGAAGGTAGTAGGAGTGTGTATCGTGCATGACCGCCAAGTGTTTATTTATTTGCACAAGAGAGCCAAACTTTTGTTTAATTGCATAAAATAATCACTTTCGCTTATTAAATATTTTCTTTACTTTTGTGTGGCTATATTTGATCCCTCCTTAGGGATTTAGGGCATTGAAATTATCTATTGGTATCTTAGCTTATATTTGCTAAGGTACCCCAAGTGATATATGCCCCTCAAACTTACAATAGGGAACAATCATCCCACTCTAGCTCTCTCTGTTGTTGCACTCCAAAAGCACAACTATGGTTCCATCATGCACACATTGGTCGTAGTTACCAAGAAAATCATCAGATTTTAAGCGAGTATCCTTCACCAACCTTATGCTATGGCTCGGAAGCCTCCACCCGTCTCCTTGCACTTCGTCCACAGGACCGACTCATCAAACTTCTAGAGATATCTAGTATGTGTTTCCATTGAGAGTTGCATACACCCTAGTCGGACTCAGTCTCTATTTATACCCTAGTCTGATTGGAGAAGAATCAACGACTTCTGACTATTTAGTTGAGGATGAATAAGAGTGTAGGGAAAATGACGTGGGGAGAGAGAGAGAGAGAGAGAGAGAGAGAGAGAGAGAGGAGAGAGAGAGAGAGAGAGAGAGAGAGAGAGAGAGAGAGAGAGAGAGAGAGAGGAGGGGGGGGGGGGAAGAATAAGCGTCTATGTTTGCTTTGCCAGCTAACCCTTGGAATATATTGACCAATGACATCTTGAAATCCACCAAGACAAAAACAAGAATACAAGTTATAGGCAACACCAATATGAGAATTGATTCAAGGATTCTTAAACTACAAGCATTAAAGGCCTTCATAAGCATAGTAGGTTCCATAAAATAAAAGAAACAATTGAAATAAGCATGCGGAAAATAAAATAAAATAGGTGCGATCGCAAGGTTTTTGTCGGAGTGCGAGGATCAGTGTCGTTGCTGCACCTTGTAGACACTGCAGCGGGTGTTTAGTAAAGTCATGTCTCTCTCACGTACGTGTAAAGAACTCGGCCTCGAGTTCATGTCTGGGACTTAAGCATAATGTCTATCTTTTGGTGACAAGATACACCACCCTATGATACTGATTCGATTGGAGAAGTTGATGGTAAAGACCCACCAGATAAAGTCTAGTTGTCGAATAGTTGACATTGGATCTCACATATAAGTAGATGCAGATCATGTGGGATTTTCAATTTGCTGTAGAATTTATAAATTGGATTTCCATGCACTCGTTTAAAATAAGTTTTTGACCTCTTCAAGTGTACAATGAAGGTGCTGGTGCGAACTTAGACATAAATACCGATAAAAATGGGGGATTGATACTGGTGGTGTTTAAACTGGTTTTCGGATGACGAAGTTGACTGAAATTCATTTTGGGAAAAACTTAGAAGATTATGGTGTTATACCAAAACGGAATTAAAAAATATTTAAACTATGACTGCAAACCTCGTCTTAAAATAAACTTCAGATAGAACCAGCCAAGGTCCAAAATTTGTACTTCAACCAATATCTCAACATAGCAATATATGGAAACATCTCGATGGTGTGAAAATATTAAAGTTTTATAGAATTTCTAGAATTTTTGGCTAAAAGATGTATTTTTTTAATGAAATTGTGGACAATTGTAAATCAAGCATAAATACATACTTTGAAACACTTAAATCATATTTCTACACTATCTAGGTGTGTGAGCTCCACATAGCATGTATTTTATACAATCTATGTGGATATGTTACAGTCTAAAATCTATTGCATATCCAAAACTCTTGGATTCATCAATATTATTAAGACCTGGTTTTCTGATTTTTGTTCATAACGCTCAAAATTTGAAAGATAGATACAATATTTTCAACAATTGATTCCCAAATCCGACTAGGTATAACAAATCGTAATAGATTCAATGCCCTTTTATCATCATGCTATCAATTAAACAACTAGAAATAAATTAATTATAAGTATCTAAGATGAATCATTTTTGAATTTTTTTGTGAATAATACTTTTTTTTGCTATATTGTGAATAATGCTTTGATCCAATGTAATGAACAATTCAATACTTTTTTTTTTCTGATTTGCTCACCAGATTGGTGTTACGATAGTATATTTAATACTCCAAAATAATTTTTCAAAGAAAAATCACATTGGAGAAATGTACGGCCTTTTCAAAGGTTTGGGATTTAAAATTAGAAAATTTTAGATAAATTTTGAAATATTCTTGGGACCCATATTTTATAATATTTTAGTTGCCAGAAAAATGATAATATCCTATGAATATTTTAAAAATTATGAAAAATATTGAACCCCCCGAAAGGGCCAAATAATTGTCAACTAGATATGTAGTTTAAAAAACTATCAAGTCTATCATAAATGAAGAAAAATAAATAGGGGGCATATGTAAGAGTCCAAGCTGATTATTGCACACTGCTGCAGTCAACCAACTCCTACCCCTGAAGATCAAAGAGGGCTTCCAAGTTATCTCAGACCCCTTAAGGGAAGCATCATTTACCCTTCAACCACAAAGCACTGACGTAAAGCACAAAAGCATACATAATATATGATTAAGCATTAATAACCATAAAGTTTACCAAACAGTTTAACACAACATACATGCACGTCATAAACTTCTACTAATTAAACATGAACATCACACAAGGAGGCACGGATCTCTCAAGAGCCATAACTTATTCTGCAAAGTACGACCAACAGTACGAGCTCAGCGCCGATAGCCGACTCTCATATATAACTATATATGTATACATGACATCCCCACCGTATTTGTTTCCTGCATCCATAAGATAAGAAGAAAAAAAAAGAATTAATGCTTGGGGAATCAGAAAACCAAGAAATAAGTTTTTATGGTGAAGTGTTTAAAAACGATTATCCTCTGTGGGTGGGTGGGTGGGTGTGTGTGAGAGAGAGAGAGAGAGGTGCTCTAAATATCTTGAAGTAAAGGCTACTAACTTATTTTGTTTGTAAGAGCAAATTTTCATTTCGAAAGCTATCAAGAGAATAAGGCATCTCTAAGAACTTACAGTAGGGAATGATCTTCCACTTTTGGTTGTCTCCATCTTTCCACTCCCAAAGCCCAACAATGGTTCCATCATGCACAGATTGACCTCCACGGAATGCGTCAAAATTCAAGATAATATTACTCGCCATCCTTATGGCTCGAAAGCCTCCGCCCGTGTCCTTGCCCTCTGTCCATAGGATTGACTCATCGAGATGTGCTGAATTGTATTGAACCAGTCGAACCTGGAATCAAGTTTTTTTTTTCTTGTTAAATATGGTATTTAACATGATTGGAATCTTAGAAAAGGAATAAGATTTTTTCCTGTAATGGGGAAAAAGAAGAAGAAGAAAAAAGAAAGTGAGAAATCTACCCACCCACTTCACTTGGAAATTAAGGATGAGGGTAAATTAGACTCCCCCCCCCCCCCCCCCCACCCCCCCCCCCCCCCCCCCCCCCCCACCCACCCACACACACACACACACACACAATAGTTAATAAACTATATTTTGGCATCTTCTATTAAGTTTTGATTAGATAAGAAATTACCAAAAGAGGAAATTTAGCAGTTGACAAAAGTGGGTATTGTGCTACCATTGAAAACTATTGGGACCGATGTGAAAAAAAACAACTTCAGAAGGGTTAAGCGATTTCTGGATAAACTTTATTGGTGTAAAGTGTAATTTACCCGAAGGAATACGACATGGGTAAATTACACATAACCCCCTGAAGTTTATACCAAAATCATTTGAACTGAAGTTTTTTTTTGTTCCAAATTGGTCCTTCTAGTTTTAAATGTTAACACAATACCCTCTTTTATCAACTACCAAATCTCCATTTTGGTAAACTCCTAATGAAATCTAAATTGAAGAGGGCAAAATGTAGTTTATTAATAATAAAGGGGTTAAGTGATTTGGGGCCAAACGTTAGGGGGTAAAGTGTAATTTACCCGTGAAACATTAATAACACAATAGTTTTGAGCAATAGAAGCGAAGATTTACCGGGTGGGTTGCTCCAATGGCGTGCTTTATAGCCTGACCCGTGGCCTTATTGACGAGAGAAAAGCTCGGGCGGCCATCTTTATCCTTCACGGTCATGCTGTACCTCATGTCTTTGATCCAATGCTACAGCCACCCCAAAACAAATCATCAACTCAGTTCACTATGCTAGTGATCTACAAGCTAGTGTGATCACCTTCTTTTTTTCAGAAATTTTTGAGAAACGGAATAAAAAATATTAATATTTTAATAAACGGAACTAAAATTGGGAATTTATCAAAAACGGACTATTACGCCAAAGTCTTTACGCCATTTGAGATGACGTAAAATTTTTGAATTTTTTTATAATGTCGATAATGCCCTCATTTACGCCAATTGAGATGGCGTAAATTTGGGGGTAACATTTGAGTAAATAAAGAAGGGTTATTTTGACTTTACCCCCCAAATTTTGCCTTGAATTAGACTTTACCCCCCACATTTTCATTAATTAGACTTTACCCCCCCCCCCCACCCCCAAAACTAACTTTCTGTCAACTCACCATCTAAGAGAAAGGGTGAGCTGATGGAAAAGAAATAAAGTTTTGGGGAGTGAGCTGACGGTGCAGTTAGTTTTGGGGGTAAAGTCTAATTAATGAAAATGTGAGGGGTAAAATCTAATTCAAGCAAAATTTGGGGGGTAAATTCAAAATAACCCTTCTTTTTATTTAATCAAAGGCTCTACACCATTTCAAATGGCGTAAAGCCTTTGAGTAAATAAAAAGAAGGGTTATTTTGACTTTATCCCCCAAATTTTGCTTGAATTAGATTTTACCTCCCATATTTTCAAAAACGGAACAGAAAATAATAGCCGTTGGATGATAGAATAATGAAAAAAAAAAATCAAAATAAGAGCCGACAGGTTGAATAAAAATAAATGAAAAAAAAATAAAAAAAAAAAAAAAAAAATTTACGCCATCTCAGTTGGCGTAAATAAAGGGTATTATCGGTATTATAAAAAAACCCAAAAGTTTTACGCCATCTCAAATGGCTTAAAGACTTTACGCCATTTGAGATGGCGTAATAGTCCGTTTTTGACAAATTCCCAACTTTAGGTCCGTTTATTAAAATATTAATATTTTCCATTCCATTTCTCAAAAATTTCTGTTCTTTTTTTGGGTTATTTTGAGTTTGCCCCCAAATTTTGCCTTGAATTTGACTTTACCCCCCATATTTTCATTAATTAGATTTTACCCCCCAAAACTAACTGTTCCGTCAGCTCACCCCCAAAACTTTATTTCTTTTCTGTCAGTCACCCTTTCACTTAGATGGTGAGCTGACGGAACAGTTAGTTTTGGGGGGTAAAGTTTAATTAATGAAAAATGGAGGGTAAAGTCTAATTCAAACAAATTTGGGGGGCAAAGTCAAAATAACCCCTTTTTTTTTTTGTGGGGGGGGGGGGGGGAGCAACTGATCTCCCGGAGGCGCCTAAGCTAGGCTCAAGCACAAACCGCCACTTGACGGAGCTCCTGCCAGTAGGCGGAGGGACGGGCACATGCCACACCAAACACCACCACCCTAGGTGGGAGGCGGGACACCAAACCGCCACCAGGCAGGGGAGGCGCCATCGCCGGCGCACAGTGCGCAGGCGCCATGCACATACAAGTGTGATCTTAGGAAATCAAAGATGAACAAAGGCTTAAACGAACAGAGAGGTGGGTTGGTGAGAAACAGAAGTGAATGCAGGATGATCCACTAGTACTTGCCTGGCGGGTGTCGCTGCGGTCGACCGGTGCGAGGACGACGTTGCCGTCGTTGGAGACGGCGAGGGAATATTTGGCGTCCTCCTTTGTGAAGATGCTCACCGTGGGTTCTCGAGTCAGATGCTGGCCCTGCCAGCCCGGGTGGCTCTCCCAAGCCTCAATCTTCCATTTTTGGTTGGTTTGGTCCTTCCACTCCCAGAGCCCAGCAATGGTTCCGTCGTACACCTCCGTGTCTCCGCCGAAGGCATCGAGGTTCAGGTGAATGTTGATCGCCATCCTTATGGCTCGGAAGCCGTCGCCCGTCCCTCCGAACTCCGTCCACAGGACCGACTTGTCCAGATGATTTGGATCGAACGGAACCAGGCGAACCTGCCAACAGTTCTAAACTAACTCAGAAGGCACAGTGGAGCTTCTTTTTTTTAGAAAAATTGAAACAGACTTTGCCCGCCAACTTTTGCTTGAATTAGACTTTACCCCCCATACTTTAATTAATTAGAGTTTACCCCCCAAACTAACTGTTCCGTCAGCTCACCCTCCAAAACTTTATTTCTTTTCCGTTAGCTCACCCTTCTTTTTTGGGTTATTTTGACTTTGCCCCCCAAATTTTGCCTTGAATTAGACTTTACCCCCCATATTTTCATTAATTAGACTTTACCCCCCAAAAGTAACTGTTTTGTCAGCTCAACCCCCAAAACTTTATTTCTTTTCCGTCAGCTCACCCTTTCTCTTAGATGGTGGGCTGACGGAACAGTTAGTTTTGAGGGGTAAAGTCTAATTAATGTAAAGATGGGGGGTAAAGTCTAATTCAAGGCAAAATTTGGGGGCAATGTCAAAATAACCCTTCTTTTTTTGAAAAGTCAATAGCTCACCCTTTCTCTTAAAGATGGTGAGCCGAGGGAGCAGTTAGTTTTGGGGGGTAAACTCTAATTAATGAAAAGTTGGGGTAAAGGTAGGGCTGGCAATTTCGGACCCGACACGGCAGACCCGACACGAAGTTAGCGGGTCTGGGTCTGGGCTAAATGGGTTCAGGTCGTAAACGGGTCGACACGATAGATCCTTATAATAAATAGGTCGGGTCCGGGTTTAGGGTCTGGACAGGGTAGACCCGGGATGACCCGTTTAAAATTCAACGGGTCGGGTCTACCTGCAATCCGATACTGTAATATATAGTATCAGCGGGTCTATCGGGGTTAGGTCGGGTCAAGTCGGATTGGGTCGGATCAGGTCAACTGAATAAACCAGTGTGGTAAACGGGTCTTATCGGGTCTACCCGTTTATAAACGGGCCGGGTACGGGTTTAGGATCTAGACATGATTAGTTAAATGAGTTAGGTCCGGGTCTAGGGGTTTTGGACACAACCCGAAACTAGACACGAACCCGACCCGACACGACCCATTGCCACCCCTAGGTAAAAATCTAATTCAAGGCAAAATTTGGGGGGCAAAGTCAAAATTACCCTAAAAATGAATTGGGCTTATATAAATGACCAAATGCTATTCATCCTGGCTTCCATCCGAATTGGGCTATCCTGACGTGGCACCTGACTAGAACCGTCCTTTTGTCTGATCTCCTTTAGGGGCTGGGTGCAACAAACGGTTGTGATCAGTAGGCATTTCGATCCTGATGGCAACCAGAACAGCTGAATAGCATTTTCCTATATAAATCAGTACAAGCAATTAACCCAGAGTAAATAGTCAAAAGGCTAGTAGTAGGGGTGTTTTGGTCTTTTCATAAGATCCAGCTATTCGCACTACACAGATTACGAGGGGTAGTAAATTTGCACACAAAATAAAACTCCATCTTACTCATGTGCGAGCCAGACCCATGGATGAGGGTAACTCTATTGAGCATGAATTCCGACGTTTTCTGTGTTACAAGTCAAAACAACCCTAAAATGAATTGGGCTTATATAAATGACCAAATTCTATTTAGCCGTCCTGATTTCCATCCAAATGGGACTATCTTGGCGTGGCACCTGACTAGAACAGTCCTTTTGCCTGATCTCATTTAGAGGCTGGGTGCAACAGACGGTTGTGATCAGTGGCCAGATCAATCCTGATGGCAACCAGAACGGCTGAATAGCATTTTCCTATATAAATCGGTATCAGCTATTATCCCAGAGTAAATAGTAAAAGGTTAGTAGTAAGGGTGTTTTGGTCTTTTTAATAAGCTATTCGCACTGCACAGATTACCGGGGGTAGTAAATTTGCACACAAAATAAAACCCCATCTTACTCATGTGCGAACCAGACCCATGGATGAGGGCAACTCTATCGAGTATGAATTCCCATGTTTTCTTTGATACAAGTCAATAATACTAGGTGTTGGCCACTCGGCCTTCTTCCACTGTTCACTGTATCTTTATTTTGTTTAATTCTAGAAGGGAATGGCATGTTTCACAAAACACTTGGCTTCATAACGTCTATCTTGGCTTCAATTTTCATTCATCGAACTTCACTTTGATGATAATACAAGTCTTGCATGTACATCCATATAAAGTATAAATCCAAAAATAATTATTTGATATTTATCTTATTCTCTCAAAGACTACCCAACTACTTATTGTTGTTTCGGAAATGCTAGATATAGGAAAGACAAATTAGCCAAATTTATTTTTCTTTTAACGTGATTCACCCACAAGCCGGACTACATTCATGGATTACAACTTTCTTCTTGGTGACCATACATCATGTCTGAGCCTCAAGTAAGGTCTGACTATTTGCCATGCTCATCGATGCCCCACACGTACGCTTGTCGTCCACGTCGTGCTTGCTGTTGAGTCTTTCGGACAGCCTTGCACCCGTCAGTGCCTCGGTCCGGTGTTCGTCGGCACTCCTCTATAGGAGACTAACCGCTACCGGGAGGATAACGTCATCCACGTATCTCGCTCGGTCTTTAAGAAAAATACTCGCACCATGACTCTCCCAACAATGATCATGATTCTCGTTGTGCCTCCTCTACTGGGTGCCTCCTCCGTTGTCTGTCGATAGTCTCACACCATGCGTACTACTAGGAGAAGAGAAGGATCCGAGGGAGGGGGGCACGACGTTCCCGTGGTTCTCTTGGATATTCGAGAGAGCATGACAATGGTTCTTCTGAGATAGATGGTAAAGTTGATAATCACGTGTTGTGAAAGTTTTTCGACTAAGAAAATTTTGTGCCACCGTCTTGGTTTGTAATGGTTGGGATTAGGATTTTGTGGCAAACCCTAAAAAAGAAGACATGGGATTGGACATCGATCACTTGTTCGGAGTAGAATCATAGGGATCAATTGAAGAACGTCAGTTCCAATGAAAAAAGAGCATGGCATTTTTCCTCAATTCTTGCACGTTCTTGGTAGATCACCTCGTCATCCTTGCTTCTTCATAGAAGCAAGAGAATCCCTACGATGTCATGATCTCGTTTGTAATCCCAATAAGCCCTTTCTATTATGTGATTAATAGAAGAGATATATTGCTCTTCTGTTTGTGGATTAGCCCTGATTTGGATGAACAACAGTATATCTGTGTCATCTGTCTTTGTGCTTATTTATTTTTTTGTATTGGAGAATTATTTTGTATGGCATGATAGATCTTATGCAACTAACCCTATGGTTGTCAATTGCTTAAGCTGGTTGGGGACCTCCAAATCCCCAACAGCCCCTTGGCCAAGGTTTATATCATATGTGCCGATTTCACCCTTTATCTACATTTTGGATTGAAAGTGATTCTCAAATCCTATCTCCAAGTTATTACCTTGCGGAGGTACTTGATCCTATTATTGAAGACTGTCAGCGGCCACAGGCATGATGGCCATGTTGTTCTAGTGTCTCATGTATATAGGGAAGGCAATTGCAGATCAAGCCAAGTTCAATGGGTCTTGCCTTTCTTTGGTGGATTGCATTCCTTGTTCTTTTAGTGAGATGTTGGCATCATCGATCAACACGCGATCTAGTGT